>OX243842.2:26680238-27280238 GCA_945859575.2 Herminia tarsipennalis
ATATAAAAATATTATGGAAAGAATTTTAGTTGACTTAAGCTTTTATATAGCTTTATTTAGCTTTCTATATCAGGAATGTATTTCGGTACCAACTAAAAAGTCAAGACAGGAAAGTTAGGAACTGTGTTGGATGAGCAAGTAAGTGATAAGCATACCAGTAGAAATCAATCAGAAGTATTTTTTCGTGATTAATAAGTTAGTGATTTTACACCAAAATATAAATGGCTTGCCCAGTAAGTCTGATAACTTATTGGCTCACTTATTAACTTATCTAGCGAAGGGAAACCGATAGACTGAGCATAACGTGAAAAACGGAGATGAATCTCTATTTTATATACCAAACTATACATTAATTAGCATCCATCTTTAGTAGAAATAATAGAAACGGGGTGTTATGTATCATTGTTAAAAATAATATTGCATATAAGGTTTTGGAAGATGTAGTGAAATGTAGTATTTCAAGTGTTGTAGAATGCTGTGGTATACAATTTCTTCCCGTGTAGTTATTATTTGTATATACAGGGTGTAACAGAAAGGTGTGATCATATCGGAATACCCTAAAAATATTTAATGATTTTTCTTTCATTTATTTATAAATGAAAAATTTATTAATTTAAAAAAGTATGACTTAAAAAGTTCTATGCCATAATAATCCAATCGAATTTTGTACCAGGGGAGGTATAATTCTTATGACATACGCCTTCACTACTGAGTTTTGACAAAAAAAATCTAAAACTATGTAATAATAATGCAACCAGCTATGGCACCATGGCAGGTGCAATACTGATAACATACCCTATCCGATGCTGAAATTTGACCACACCTTTCTGTTACACCCTGTATAGAATACAGAATGAGAATAATGAAGCCATGGATCTGTTCTTTTCACTCCTAAATAAATTGATTCGCATGTTCTTAAAAAAAAACGTAATAATAAATTAATCATCACTGGTGATTTTAATAAAAATATTTTGAAAAAGTTGCCAATGTCTACCAACTAGAGAATTTACTTCTTAGTTAAAATTTATTTTTTTCCCAACATCGAAAGCGCAAATTCAGCCATATTAGACTGGGCTCTCTCAGATCATACAGCTCAATTAATAGCATGTTCTATTAAGAAACCACTTTTGTTGCATTATGGGTTCGTCTACAGACGAGATTATTGTACGGATAAATTGGCAAATTTAAATCATGTCTTAAGAATCTTAGTTTCTGCGAAACTATGAATACTATCAATCCTGAGGAAGTTTTCAATATGTTTTTTGATACTTTTGCGTTATTTTATAAATTATGGTTTTCATTAGTGAAAATAAAAATATCAAGTCATAAAAAAACAGCTTGGCTCACAAAAGGCATAAAAAGTATTGCAAACGTAAAAGGGAGTTGCTTTGGAAATATCGATTAAATCCTATAATTTATCTAATAAAAACAAGCTTAAATTTCATTCACTGCGTTTAAAAAACATCTTGAAGTTAGCACAAAACTCTTAGAATAATTTTCAAATAAAAACAACCGCTGAAAATTAGCGATCATGTGGATCATAGTGTATAGTATATAGGTCGCAGCACCTTACCTCCATATCAAGTTTATTAACATTTAAACATTGTAAAATTGGCAATTTGAAAAGAGTGACCGCGAGTTTTTATTGCCAGGTTCTTTTCTCCGACTTTAGCTATTGTTTGGGAACTTGACATGTAGAATCTCGATGTATCACAAGAGTTGTTTTGCATTCTGCGTAAAAAAAAAATTGAATAGCATTTTATTAATGAAATGGGATAAGAGATAATGCCTTGAAATTAATAAGTTCATGTCTAAGTAACAGAAAACAAATTACACAAGTTACTAATATATGCACAAAATGTAAAAATAAAGTAGTAATTAGACTTTGTAGTAGAGACCGGAATGTCAGTCAATATTTTTTCAAAAGCAATGGCTACTTCTGTCAGATGTGGCGGTTTGATTATATACTTAAAGACGGAAAAAAAATATTGTGACTTCTAAATCTTCAGAGGTGTGCCCCAGCCCATAGGTGACGAATTTGACATAATATTACCAACTTATTTGACGGTGACGTCAAAATATCCCTAATCTAATTAGAAAATGCGATTGTGGTGTTTCGGATTTTCAAAAGCTGTTAGTAGATCCTTGATATTGGTAGCTTAGCTTAAACTGTATTTAGGTGGAAGTTTATTGTGTAAACCCTTTATATTATATGACAGGCGTTGCCACTGACTTTGAACATCGAGTACCCAGTGATCCAGCTGTCACCGCGCTCCCTTGACTTTGGATTTGTCACCGACGGTAATACAAGGAAAAGTTTCATCACTGTGTCACATACCAGTCGTAAGAGCCTTTATTATCATACTGTTTCATACTGTTACCCTTAATTTGGCTACAGGTACTCTGGAACGCTCAATAAAAATAAAATAAAATTTAACAAAATAGAAAGAGAACCCTTTATCTATGCTATAAGTGAGGTGCAACGCTCATATCACACGTTAATATTACTCGGTGCATAAAGATGATGAATTCTAGGGTAGTCCCAGAATTCAACACATTTATGCACCTGAATGTTATGTTTACAGCTACGAATACCCTGGTGTTGAATGTTAAGTGGATCGGCTGTGAAGAGTACAAATGGTGGCCACCGCGGCTCGAGATACCGCCAGGCGGCCGAGTGAACATTTACGTACAATATACAGCCGTGTAAGTACTTTTATTTAGGAAACTTACTAATTTACACACAAAAACACTAAAAGTTTTTATTTTATTTTATTTTGTAAGACAAGTCAAAACTAGCCTTCTGTGGAAGAGGACTACAAACATACTCCCACGCTTGAAATTAACATTTAAAGATTACCCGTGTGTGAATGCAAACTATAATATTTTTATTTGTAGGTACAACAATAACAAGTATTTCCACTGAGCTTCCAAATAAATTGTAACTTTTTGCTCCAGTTAAAACAGATTCCGGCTGTAATCGTACTAGCGTACTGACAACGTTACATTTCAATTTCAATGGAATTGAAAATAATATGACTTTTTTTAATGGCAGTTATTTATTCACTCTTCCATGTTTTCCCTTATTCGTTTTATTGCATTCGCGTCGAGGATAAATGTAAATGAAATCATAACACTATTTACAATTATTATTAAACATTATGTACTGACTAGGTTGGTCTAGTGGTTAGTGACCCTGACTGCTAAGAGTCGAGGTCGTGGGTTCGATGCCCATGCAGACATCATTTTATGTGTGGGTGTACTTTATGTGCGTGAGTTTAAAGGCCCTCGCGTCACAGGGCTTGTACACTTATCATCCGCAGAAATGGACCCAACAGACAATTACGATGTGAAAACACCGACAGTACAGAAAGTGTAACACAAACGTGCACAAACAATAGACACACAGACATCTCTCATGAAATTACAATTTTAGAACATTTTGTTACGAAAGTATTATGAGGTTCCATGTTCTTGAACAATTTCTGTGACATGTTATGTGCGTTTGCTCGAACGAACGGCGCCGTCAAAACACTATTACTAACAATTGAGAGAGCGCGCAGAGAGCGGCCACTCCTAAAGTGTACACGTTCCGCCCTTTTCTTTTTCCCACAGACCCACTCTACCAATCTTGCAAAGTACTATCCTTATCCTTATATACTAATAAAAGAACAAAACATGCTTTGACGACCAAGTTTCACGTTCTCCCAGGACCGCTTCTCTATAATAGACTAAATGCGACCGCATAAATATTTATTCAATGACCCTAGAAAATTGTAATAAGAAACTTAAGGAAGTCCTTCAAAACATATCTTACGAAGATATAGAGAAATCATTAATTGTACTAAGGCAAATATAGCTCCTCTTTCATTAATAATAATTAATGAATCCAAAAAACCAATTTCAAATGTTTCATCGATTTATACAATGTTGTCACGTACGTGTTGTAAGTCAATCATAGTTATATAAATGGATATGTAACGAAATTATAAGAAAAACTAATAGCCGATCAAGCGAGAAGTAACAATTATATTTTTTATACGAAATCTAAGTTTCATGTTATACTTTCAATGAAATTATAACATTGTTAGAAACTATGAAACAAAAATAACAGAAAACCGATATCTTTATTGTAATAGGCAACTACGGAACCCCACATTGTGCGTGGCCCAACATGCATTTGCTCGGTTCTAAGAACCTCAATAAATTGTAGTACTTTGTGTCCATTAAATGTATGCTTCTATAGTTCCCGAGACACAGTGACAAAATATGTTAACATTCTCTTACTAGTAGCCAAATCCATCGATAGATTGTTAAAAATGCCGCTTAATATAAATGAAGTGTGTACATATAAAGCTTCCCTTCTACACTGTCGATGTTTGGTTGTTCCTTGAAGGACACAGTAGATGGCGCAACGATTGCCTTTAATCTTTGAATATCGAGGATGAATTCGACAATTAGTCGTAAGCTTCTCTAAAAAATAAAATCAAAATAACTAAGTAAGTTTAATTTTTAGTTTTTTTTTTAACTAGCTGTCCCACGCAACTTCCTCTGCGTAAATTTTCCCCGTTTTTGCAACATTTCTCATTGCTGCTTCGCTCCTATTGGTCGTAGCGTAATGTCAAATAGCCTATAGCCAGCCTTTCTCGATATATGGGCTATCCAACAAGGAAATAATTTTTCAATTCGGACCAGTAGTTCCTGAGATTACCGCGTTCAAACAAACAAACAAACCCTTCAGCTTTATAATATTATAGTATACATTATTTTGAACAAACAACAAGTTATTTCGGTGCCTAATCTAGTTTTAATGTAAATATATGTAATAAATTGAATATGGTAGCTAACATTACATTTCAATTTTGAATAAATAGCTGGCGTCACGGTCCTGCGGAGGGCAGCGTGGTGGTGAGCGCGCGCGCCGCGTGGTGCCGCGCCGCCGCCACCGTGCGCGCCACGCCCACGCTCGACTACAGGTGGAGCACCGACCTGCACGACCACACCGACGACGCGCACCTCATGCCCGCAAGAGTGCAGCACTACCTACCCGACTAAATACATCGTTTTAGCCTTAGGCCGCACTACTACTACACTCGAGGAAACTAATACAAGTGGCCTTCCTTCCCGTGGCCCGAAGTGCCTGTTCCCGTGACTGATTTTTACTACACGCACGAGAAAAAACGTAGTGCGACCTGGGCTTAACACTATATGGTCATTGCGCGTTCAAAACTGCGAATATAATAAAGACTTACAGACTTGACTTTGACAGACGGACTTAGTACAACATAATTACCAGATTTTCGGCTAATTTGCATATTCGTGGTTTTGCATGCGCAACGACCATGTATGGATATAAATGGATTAGGTTTTGATGTTGGGGAATTTGGATAATATTGGTATTATGATTCGGAGAGAGAAGGCTGTTATCTATATCTATCTATCTATGGTATGGTAATCGATCGTACCTACAACATTAGTATAGGTACCTTCTCCAAATAATAATTACTGCCATATGATTTGTCAAGTTGCGATGTAATTCGTCACAATCATATAAACTGAATTGTATTATGGATGTGACGAATTCCACAGTAAAATATATATCGTTTTATTACAAATCTGTAAAAGGCTTATAATTTTCTAGTGTAACAATTTATAAATATGTATATCATTAAAAACTATTACGATTGAATAAACATAACCTCTCTTATTTTGTAAAGAAGACTTAAATTCATTCTGCAAACAAGCTTGTAGTTTGGAAGAATTCAAATCGTTTAGAACTGAATATTCTCTCTTTGATATCTTGGAATAAACAATTTGGGTTTCAGAGTGTCATAGTCAGAGCGACTCTCACAATACAGACGGAGATTGATATCTTATGTGGTTTCTCCCTGTTTTACTTGGTTTCTGCACTAGCGACGCTACGGTGTTTTATTGTATTCGTAATTACCTTTATAAGACTAAGACCACATTATGTCTTGTTATCCAGTAATTGTAAATTTAAAAAAATAATTTACTCGCCTTAGCTTAAATAAGGTAAGTATTTTTTTTCCAGCTAATGTTTTTAATTACTTACTAGGTATATTTTATACTGGCTGACCCGCGCAACTTCATATGCGTCACTTTGACCCGTTTTTGCAACATTTTTCATTGCTGCTCCGCTTCTATTGGTCGTAACGTGGTGTTATATATAGCCTTCCTCGATAACTGCGCTACCCAACAAAAAAAAAGTTTTCAATTTGGACCAGTAGTTGCTGAGATTACCGCGTTCAAACAATCTACAGTATAGATTTCATATCAATCTGTTTACGCGAAATGGTAAAATTTTATTAGAAAATAATAAATATTACAATTATATTATTAAACTTAAGTGATAATAAAAATGAATGTCAGTAGATGGTGAATAATGAAAATGTAAAAATATTAGGTATTACTCTCTTAAACTAGTTTATCCGCCAATAGTCATTGACAGAGTAATATGATTTAAATACAAGTACATTCCTTAAATTACATTTAAATTAATTGAGATTAGTAATTTGTAACATTGTATTTGGTAAATGATTATAACTTTTATGCGAGGGACCATACATAAAATACTTTTATTCTGCAATGCAGTGCTATTTGCAGGCAAGTGTATTCTCATATTGTGTCTACGACTATCGAGTTTCGCAAATAAATTTTAGGTTTTCCTCACATATAGCACTGCCTCGAGAATAATAAAAAATACAAGGCAAAGTTATCAAATCAAAATGCAGAATTTACAACTATCAGTTCGCTTTAGTTTAAAAATAGCCGGTATGCATCTTTTTTGCGCCCTAAATGCCGCTTCTTTGTCAGAGGAGTTGCTCCAGAACGTAAATCCGTATCTTAGAACCCACCAGGGGTATCTCTAGTTTTTGATAATGTGTATAAAGCATATGCAAATTTATGTAATTTTTGCCACAGCTGTTTGATATGTGATATTCAATTTATACTTGCATCAATATTTAGTCCTAAAAACTTAGTCAGATCTACTTGTTCAATTTGATGTCCTAGATAATTAATGTCAAAATTTGATTTATTATTTATTCTATTTCTAAATATCATTCAATTTGTTATAGCAAGCTTAATAATAGTACCATCTAAGTCTGCGAATAAAATACATTTGTTTTGTCAATTTTGGTAAATCATTTACATAAAAAATAAAAAAAACGGCCCAAAATACTTCCCTGAGGTACAGAGAACATGGTTTTTTACGTTTTAAGTGAAATTTTGTGACTTTTTTGGTTTTAGGGTATGTCCTAACTATTTTTGTAAGCTGTGTTCTACAATTTAAATAAGATTTTACGAGATCCAAAATGTTCCCCCTAATACCGTATGCGTATAGTTTGTTTAGCAGTATTTCATGGTCTACATAATTAAAAGCTTTCGTTAGGTCCATAAACAGTGCGCAAGGTTTACTGATATTCATATTTTTCAAGATTGTATAAAGAAAACTGTATCTAACCTATGTTAGATACAGTTTCCAGTCTATACTGGTAATACTATCACCGAATCTTTACAATGTGGAATCATTTCAAGAATATAGGTATAAAAGCGGATCAAGTAGTGTGCGATTTGGGCGCACAACTCCCAGATTTATATGTTCAACACAATATGAGACATTTTGTTGACGAAATCGAAATATTCGCTGGAAAATAAAGTCGCAATCGTACTATGTAAATGTCGTGACACTTTATTTTTTAACTTCGTATGCGTCATTTTCCCCCAATTTTGCAACAGTTTTTATTAATGCTTAGCTCTTTCCTAGATAAATGAGCTATTCAACACTAAAACAAATTTTCAATTTGAACCGGTAGTTCCAGAGCTATTAAATATTAGCCAGATTTCAAAGGGATTGGTGAGTTGTGACTCATTGGCGGCCTAGTAATCTGAGAATTCAGCAAGGTAAAGCAACGTTACCTATCAGATTAATAGGTACTTGAGTGACCGTTATTTGTAAAAGTATCTAAGTTCCAAATAATCAGTTCAAAAAATAATTTCAACTAATCTGGATGTTATAAACAATCACATCATTTTATTTTCTAAAACAGAGTTACATGAACTCATTCAAACGCACGCACAAATATTTGACAACCAATAAATATGTAGATTATAAGGGAGGGATCCCACCACCCACCCTCGATCTGTGAATCACCACGATTGAAGTAGTAAGGAAATGCCTTTAATACAATAATCGAAATAAATTGACAGACCGCACTCAAAAAGAGAGACCTGCCATAAAGAAAATTAGTGACAGGTACTCTTACCAAGTCGAGTGGTAGGCACCTCCTGACCCTTGACTTGCAATATTCCGCTTCCACGAAGTGAAACTTCGACACGTGTTTCGCCTCTACACGAGGCATCCTCAGGACAGTTTGGCACCGACTGAGTGCTCGTCCAACGTGTGCGCCTCTTTTATACGTTCAATCCCCACTACGACAACGGCGGATGAGTAATGTTGCCTAAAAGAAAATAAATTGAGCAGGGGAGACGAATTTTGAAGTAGGTTTGTTCGTTCAGCAATGTGTTTCTATCCTGTTTTATTATTTCTAACTGCTTTCATACGCACATCCTGAAACCCTTATTGCAAATATGTAGAATTTTGAAAGAATTTCTGTTATTCAAGGCATGTCCGGTTTCAAGTAGATGGTTCGCAAAGTGAGATTTTTCTGGATGATTATTTCTGAAGGCAGCAATGTGTTCTTTGTATCTGGTGTCAAAATTCCGACCAGTATGGCCAATGTAAATACTATTGCAGCCTCAGAAAACACATATAGCTAGAATCGGTCAGTAGTAAGTCAAAGCGTGTCTCCAATCAGCGCAACGGCGCCATTTGGTTCGCGCATGATATTATTCAAAATTCGATCGCGGCCGCATGACGTCGCGTGTACTGCAACAAGAAATGCCTAATTGTGCAGTTATAAGTTGTAAAAACTCGTCGAAGAATGTAGACCGTATCAAGGGAGATGTATACTTTCATCGCTAAGTAATTTTGTTGCTCCTTAAGGTGAATATAATTTTAAAATGATTTATTTACGTTTTTGAGAATACTACAACGATAAATTCTCATTGTCGTATTTTTACTCTATTCGTTTTACATTGCAGTTTAAATTGATGTCATCAGGTGATATGTCATCGTCTCATACGTTGAAAGTACGCAATGAAATTCAAACAAATAAACAACACAACAACAAATAAATGTCGTGGTACAGGGGATTTTGTCGATTTTCTACAAGTAGTGATGTTAAGTTTAGGCACTTTATATCGATTTCTTCCATCAAGAATTGATCGCGCTCTATATATGAAACAGAAAACAGATAGCCGGAGGAACGAGAATGCATTTTTGTAATAACTACATAGGTATTAGTTTGATTAAGCACCTACTGAAAACCATTTAGTTAATCTCATAAAGGCAATAGCTGATGTGTACATAGATATACTATTTAACGAGAAATTTGAAAACCAAAACTACGAAAAGACAAATATATAATAAACTCGTCCTGTTTCAAGGTCAATAATTTAGTAACTATGAGGTATTTAATTCAGTTAAATCTAAACCAACATTTTTTTTACTATTTTATTAAATGGTACAGAAAGGGATTGGAGCGTATTGGGGTCTTTAATTTTGATCCTTCAATTTTGTGGGCTTACGCTGATCGCGCGATTATTTCATTTCCAACTTTTTTTAAGTACATTTTGAAGTCGTATAGCATAGTGATATTATATTTGAACGTATCCGTGCTTCAGAGGTCACGTAAAAACTCGATTCAGGCTGTTATCATCTCGCTAACAGTCGTTAGGTCATGTCATAAAGGGTGATCTGAATAATTCTGACACAAGGTTGGCCATTCAAAAAGAAAGATTGTAAATTTTATAATGTAGGCCGATTATGTGATACTGATAACTTTGATCTCAATATAACGTTTAGTACGTAATTACCACCTATGTTCGTACGTTTTTTATTTTCTAGAAAATTGATTGTGCATTATTCCCGTTTTGTGGTAATCTTGTGCAATCTATATATTGTTAAATAGTTCAATCCTTTACTTTAATATGTGTAAGACCTATTACTGATTTAATTAGCTCCTTTAATGATAAAAAATTAAAAGCATTTTTGTGATTAAGTAGTTTTAAGTGTTAAAGTACTTACAAAGTACTATACATAAATGCAAATACAGCATTTAAACACAATTTATTATTAGTTTACTGTAAGAAGGCATCCTGTGATATTCAAAAAATCAAAAGCGTTAAAAACAGGTACCTAATAGGTTTTGGTTTAGTGTAAAAAATATATTGATCTCACCTAATCTTCCCTACAATTGATTAGATAGGTAAGTATATTAAATTATGAAAAATAAATAAAATGCTTATGTCATTTAATTTTACCCGTGTTTTTATTTTTATTTATAAGAATGATTCTAGTAATCTTAAAAATGCAAAGTTAGTGAGACTTGATGTATGGATGAGTGGATGTTTATTACTCTTTCACGGAAAAACAGTACAGGAACATTAGACAGATTTTCAACCCTAGAATAAAATGAATGGTTACAACAGCTATCCTTACCATTTAAGATGTCACTTTCGGCGTGTTTTTTATCCCTCAGTGTTTGTAGTTTCCTATTTTGAATCAGGAACTTCTCTTGGGCTGTCTGTGAAGCTAGTTCTCTGGCCTTCCGATCCAACAAATCGAACTCGACACTATGTAATCTGAAAGCTAACTCGGAATGTAGTATTTTTAGGTGTAGTTTCAAGTTGTCTCTAATAGTGAGTGCTTAGTCGGTGCCAAACTGTCCTGAGGATGCCTCGTGTATAGGCGAAACACGTGTCGAAGTTTCACTTCGTGGAAGCGGAATATTGCAAGTCAAGGGTCCGGAGGTGCCTACCACTCGACTTGGTAAGAGTACCTGCCACTAATTTTCTTTATCGCAGGTCTCTCTTTTTGAGTGCGGTCTGTCAATTTATTTCGATTATTGTATTAAAGGCATTTCCTTACTACTTCAATCGTGGTGATTCACAGATTGAATGTGGGTGGTGGGATCCCTCCCTTATAATCTACTTAAGATGGATTTCCGCCATGTTACGCCTTATTCAATCGGTTAACCAATAAATATGTCAATCCTTTTTCATTACTGACACTATTCTCCATTTTAAAATTCTAATATACGATTATCCGAATTTTGTGGATATATTATCTTATCGATTTGACCTTTAATTAAAATAAAGTAAATTAGAGTTTACCTTATCGACAGAATAAACATTAATTGTTTGATTATTATCACAATTCTTTTTAATGTTCTTGTTTACCACCAGTATTGCGCTCTTCGGACTGTTCCCTGAGGTGATCATTTATCCTTCTCTGCTGGCGGCGGTAGAGAGATGAGGGGATGGAGCACAGCTCTGGTACAAGAACCATCCAGCCTCAACTCCACCAAGATAGCTAGTACTCGTAGTTCTGCCGTGGCTACCGCCGAACGCTGTAGATTCATCTGGCCGAGAGGGTGGAGTGATCTATGTGCCCTTTGTGTCCAAGCCTGCGGTACGTGGCACTGGTGGTGGTTTTAGCCTGGCATTTGGCGTGTTTGTGCCCGTCGTCCCCGCATATCCCGTAGGTCATTGCTGTAGCCCTATAATATTTTTCTGGGTGCCCGAACATTTGGCAGCGGTGGCGACAGCATGTGATGTGATGACAAAGTCGTTCACCTCAACCACGTCCCAGCCTACGTATACGCATCCTATTTTGACTAGACTACGCCTAATTTCTGGGGAGCTTTCGCTTTGTGTGTGTCGGTTGTGCCGTTAAATGATTCAAAATTTTGAAGCAGGCTCACCTTGGCGCTTTTACGACATTGTGAAAGGTGAAGAATCCTGAAACAAAGCGTCAGTCGACAGTTTAGTTGTTTTAAAACGAACCAACGCCTACGAAAGTGAAGAGATCGAGAAGCGCAGGGAGAATTTTGATTGCTAATTTGTTTACCTTATCTAGTTTCAATTCTATAACGAGATCAAAACAGCATCAATGTCAAATACAAATACCACAAAATGCCTGCCAGAAATTTTGTCTGCAATGTGCAAAAAGCGACCGAAAACTGGGCTCCGTGGGGTATTGCTTCACTATAGCAACGCGCCTGCGCACTCAGCGATCAAAACGAGGGACTTACTGGACGCCACACCGGTCAGGGTCTTGGGTCACCCTTGTTACAGTCCTGATCAGGCGCCGCGTGACTTCTTTTTATTCCCTAAAATAAAAATCTGCTGTAAGGGATACAGTTTTCATCGCCGGATGACGCGTTATCAGCGTTCGAGAAGGCCATGGAGGAAGGTGTCTGCGGCGGACTGGCAAAAAATGTTCCGAAAATTGGTTCAGACGCGTGAAACATTGTATAGAGGCTGGTGAAGAGTTCTTTGAAAAGATTTAATTAAAATATTTTATCCATGGAAGTTACATTTTTAGTTTTTCAAAACTTATAACTTTTTAGTGTCCCACGTACATACAAGATAACAGCGAAGAACATAACCCTTACTTGCAGTCGGGTAAAAATGGTAAGTGAACAGTTAGATAATCCTAGTTAATTATACAGTCAGTGAGGAAATTCAGCATGGAAGGTATATTTTCAAACATAAATGGAACAGATAAAGGCGCACGTGTTTTATGATAATCACGCATCCGACCATCCCACAGCAAGACACATGAAAATTAAATTTTATTCCAAAACTTATTTCAACGTGAAACAGCTGAGTCACCCGCAAAGTTTAAGTTGAAAGAGCTTATAAAATATAAAAACTGTAATACCATTCTGAGAGAAATAATAGGTACTTAGAGCTTGTTCATCTGCTTGAGCTGGCTCAGGCCGATGAACAAGTTTTGTTTTAACCGCCTTGACAGCGAAAGTCTAGAAAAACTATGTGCAAGTTTTCGATTTTCACACAAAAGCAAACTTTGTGTGATCTATAAACATTTAAGTACGTTATTTGTATTTTCGTAAAGTCCCCCGCGACATAGGTCAAGTAAGTACCATATTGCGGTAACATTATATAAAAAATACCAGTAAAGTGGCAAGTGGCAACACTCAATTGTTTGTTTGTGTGTAAATGATGTAAATGCACAAGCAAAAATAAACATAATTAAGATGTATACCTTACAAATGGAAGACATTATTGTGTGGATGTGGTAGGCACAATTTCTGTATTTTTTTTGCACAACTAACCGTTTTTGTTTATGGCGGCCAATCTCATCATCTCATCAGAGGCTAGCCAACTACTCATAAGATATTGTAGTGTAGTGGATAAGAAGGGCACTCTATTTCTTCACGGACAGAGGTTTGATACGATCGTAGAGAGATTAGGCGTAGGACCGAGGGATGGCATAATGTGCTAGATAGATGACGAAGTTTTGTACAGAGATAGGAACCAGATAAGTATCATTACGCCCATTGCTTTATCCTTAAAAACCTTTTTATATATCTCTAAATTTCCTTTGAAATAAAACAAAGAGTCAGATTAAGTGCTTCATTTAGCTTTAGCACCAAGCTCTTATGAAGCTTTCATTTCTTTTATATTACATAACTATGATTTTGCAAATATAGTAAATAATTCCATATCGTGCATGTTTTAGAAGAAACAAAAGCAAAAATATAGAAAACCAAAAAAAAAATATAAGAAACAAAAAAATCATGTGCAATTTCGCTTTTCAATCGCAATCGCGCTTGTTTTTAAATCACTCTCCGAAGACACGTGAATAGGCTTACTGGTTTCATTTTATCGTAACAATATGGAATGATTCTTCACCCAGGCATACTTTTAATTTTTTTCGTTCGGTAGCCTTTTACATGGACAGGTGTTCATTGAAGAATACACGAGAAGTGCTACCAGAAAAACCAATGTCACATGCTTTGAGGTCCTTTAAAGCTCGAGCTCGAGCTAAAAAATTATCTTTCATGTATCTTGTAAGAAAGCGGACAATTACAGGTTTAGGTTTTTTATCATCATTACTTTTACGCGCTACTCGGGTAACAAAGTCTAAGTCGGTTTGCGGATTAATGGGACAGTTGGCTCGCGTTCCTAGTTGAGATATAATTTGTAACAAATTTTCTCCAGTCTTTTCAGGCAATCCCACGATCTCGACATTTGATCGACGTCCCCATTGTTCTTGTCTTTCAATATTTGAATTTAAAGCGTCCATACGATCCTTCAAAGTAGCGATTTCAGCTTCCTTAAGAGAGATAGATTTCTGTTTAGTTTCCAATACATCAATCCGTTTTATTACAGCTTATCGGTGATAAACTTCACTGTATCTTGCAAGTTGGAAATCTGTCTTTAAGCCCACAAGGGTAACATTGATACTGGACAACGCTGAAGTAATTTCTTCTTTAATAATACTACGTACGTTATCGGCAGTCAATAAGTCCAAATCATCCTTTTCAATAACTTTTTTAGGTTGCCGTACCCGGGTTCTAGTGGACTTTGACTTTCCTTCTTCAGTACTCATTGTAACAAATTACCGCAAAAAGAATGAATTTTTGAACAATGGCAACACCGGTATTCTTGACAAGTTGACAGTTGACGTAATTGTTAATTGAGTTTGACATATGATTTTGATTTTTTTGCTGTCAGTTAAATATGACACATTAGACTGAGAACCGGCTGCAGATTCGCATCGTTCATCGAGTATTGTAATAAAATCATGTTTTTCTATACAATCATAAAAGGGGAAATATGTTTTGGCCAGTCTGCCTATCAGATTTTGCCCGCAAGTATTTTTAATTAAATTAATATTAATCGACTTACTGGAAAAAAAATCCCACTTGTTATTATAATGAAATACACTCTACTTTATAGAAATAGACGTAGAGAACTTAAAAAGCGATAGATGCCTTCGCGCATTTGCCCGCAACCTCTTCGCAGCCAGGTGTAAGGTAATATTTTGTTACGTTATTACGTTCATGGCGAATTTTCATCATTCATATCAAATTAAAGCTATTTATTATAAAATTATTATTATATTATTTTATAATTTTAAAAAAACGTTAAAATTTTTTTTTTCTTTAAAAAAAATTGTTCTTTTTTAAATTTAAAAAAAGAAATTAGAAAATTTTTTCTTTTTAAAATTTTTTAAAAAGTTTTTTTTTTTAAATTAAAAAAAAAATATTTCTTTTAATTTTTATTAAATATTTTTTTTAGTATTTAAAAAAGGTTTTTTTAAAAACTAAAAAAAAATATTTATATATAAATTAGGTTTTTTTTTTAACTTAAAATTTTTTTTTTTTTTAGTTTTTGAAAAAGTTTTTTTTTTAATTAAAAAAAAAAATGTGTGGCACTCGGGGACTGCCGCGGTAAAGCTATGGCATAGTATTTTTATCTCTCTTAAAAATATGTATTTTTATCTCTCTTAAAAATATTTTTATCTCTCTTAAAAATATGTATATATATATTTTTAAGTGCTTTTTTTTTAATTATAAAAAAACAATGTTAGAATTATTTTTTTATTTAAAAAAAATAGTTCTTTTTTAAAATTAAAAAAAAGCAATTAAAAAAAAATTTCTTTTTTTAGTTTTTAAAAAAGATTTTTAAATCATTAAAAGTTCTGCTATTCATTGATAGATGGCAAAAGTAAAAAGTATCACCGCTGTGCCCGTCGGGGTGGGGAGCGTAAGGTTTTTTCGTTACGGAATTTCTGGATTCGGTCCCCGCGCTCAAGGCCCGCGATAGAAGCTATGCAATAGCTTAAAAAACTACTTAGAATCACCAAATCAAATATGCTTACCATTACAAAGTACTAACCATAAAGAAATTTTCCAAGAAATTAAAAATCTGAAGGAAGGGGAAAGCGCCCGTGTATGATCACATAGATGCAACACTCTTAAAGAAGTTTCCGTACAAGGCAGTAATGAAACTTGTCCACATATTTGATGCTTGCCTAAGATTTGAACACTTTCCTGGACAGTGGAAGATAGCACAGGTAATATTGATTCCCAAGCCTGGTAAACCTCTGGAACAAACAAATTCATACAGACCCATCATCCTGCTGCCAGTTATTGGAAAACTGTTTGAACGGATACTCCTTTTCAGAATAAAAGTACACTTAAATACCGTATTACCACAGCACCAATTCGGATTCCGTGAAAGTCATGGGACAATCGAACATGTTCACCGTATTGTTGACATTATTATTAAATAAGCTTTCGACAAGGTATGGCATGAGGGCCTTATCTTCAAAAAGAGTCACTGCCCCACTGTTTCCTTCAGATACTAAAGTCATTCCAAGTAAAATGCAATGATGACAGCTCTGAGCTCTACGAAATCAACTCGGGTGTTCCCCAAGGCAGCATATTGGGACCTATTCTGTACCTCATCTTCACTGCAGATATTCTAACAGATGATCAAACAATTACAGCCACATACGCTGATGATACCGCCTTGCTGTCCTCTCATAACAACCCAATAACTGCATCATACATTCTGCAAAGTCATGTAAATAAAATTGAAGCATGACTTTAGCGATGGAGGATCAAAGCAAACGGAACCAAGTCTGCTCATGTAACTTTTACTCTTAGGAGAGACTTGCCCTCCGGTTAAGCTAAACAACAAAGAAATACCTTAAGCAGATAACTTACCGTAACTAGTGCGAAAATAGGTCTGTGTGCACCTTCTGTGTCTCTGCGCTGGTCGAATTTGCTACACGTTCCCACAGCGAGTACTACATATAGGCATAACTCATATTTACTACGAGCTTGCCGTAATTACAATGTGACATGTCAGCAGGTTGGTATGGACTTGTTTTACACTAGCATAAAAAGAATGAGGAAAGCCTTATGCGACTGTTACTTTTCATAATATGTATCACTAATCTATTTATACCATATTTATTTTCATTTAAATATAATGTACTCAGTGATTTATATATTTCATAATGAGTAGAAATATAAGAAAAAAAATAATAATTGTGGAAACTCATAATTGGCCTTCATCATGATACACAAATGTTGTACTGTATTTTACCTAGCTGTAAGTTTCCTAAAATTCTAAAATAAAATAAAATAAATAAAATAATACAAAATACCTGGGAATGCACCTGGATAGAAGGCTCACATGGCAGAAGCACATCTGGGCTAAAAAAAAAACAATTAAATGGAAAACTCCGTGGTCTCCACTGATTAATCGGACGAAGCTCGCAACTAAATAACACCAGCAAAATCTTGGTATATAAAGCGACTTTGAAGCCTATCTGGACTTATGGGATACAATTATGGGGAACAGCTAGCAAGAGTAACATCGACACACTGAAAAGATTCCAAAGTAAAGCACTAAGAACCATGTTCAGTATACCCCAATGTGTTGGCAACAAATACATGTATCTTGACCTAGACATTACCACTGTTCGTAAAGAAATTATCCAGGCAAGTGGGGAGGGTGGACTACAGTACAATCAAAAGTAAAAAGATTTGTGGACTAAGTCAAGAAGAGGGTTTGCTGGAAAGTTCAGCAATTGATTGGCCCTCGATGATAACAATAAAATAATCAGGACATATATTGTTCCAGCAAAACAAGTGGCTTATTGTTTTCAAACAAACTGCCTGCCATAGTGCATAAAGTACATAAAAAAAAATTGCATTGTGTATGGCTTACGTAACCAATTCAAGCAAATAACTAAAATATTGCTTTTTGTCAGTTACTGCATTCTTCGTTACGACAGCGGAGCTGGCTATCGCCATCTTCGTCTAACTAATGATGTAGAGCGATAAGTCTTTCTCACTCTTAACAAACTTTAATCGCTGGCAACTCCGACTGCGGGCACTTTTGCATAGGCAGAGGTAGTTTATCATGTACAGAAAATAAATAGCTTTAATTTGATATATAAATGATGAAAATACGCCATGAACGTAATAACGTAACAAAATATTACCTGCTTACAACTGGCTGCGAAGGGGTTGTGGGCAAATGCGCAAAGGCACCTATCGCTTTTTAAGTTCTCTACGTCTATTTCTATAGACTAGAGTGTATTTCATTGTAATAACAAGTGAGATTTTTTTCCCAGTGAGTTTATTAATATTAATTTAATTAAAAATACTTGCGGGCAAAATCTGATAGGCAGACTGGCCAAAACATATTGCCCCTTTTATGATTGTATATAAAAACATGATTTTATAACAATACTCAATGAACGATGCGAATCTGCAGCCGTATCTTAGTCTAAATCAAATATGATCCTGTTGAGGGTACTTAGTGTTCCAGATAATAAGGAATTATATGCGGGTACAAAAATACGTTCTTTTCTTGTTGAAATTTTGTGATTTGCGGGATTATAGTTTGGAAAGTTTTAAAGCCGAAAATATAAATAAAAACGAGATTAAAACTGAGTGTTGATGTACACACTTGATTACGTACTTACTTGATTTATTTTTACTTTATTATTAACTGTACTTTAACTTGTATTCGTATTATTTTTCAAGGCAACACTACTAGTCTTAAAAAAACCTAACAGGTTGCACTCCAGGAGTGCCGGCAGAAGTGAAAACAGTTCCTATAAATAACAGTTTAAGGAAACGTTTTACTGAATGGCAAAATAAATCCTTATTATAAGGGTTGTCGATAAATAAAAACAAACTATATACGAGTAGTATATTTTATATTATCGTTATCTCTACACAATGGAAGACCAAAACATTACTATAAGGAAAAATAAACCTAACTTAATAAACTTAGAACAATCTTTCAACTCGTCGTTTATGTCAACTACCACAAATTATCTAGCAAAAAGTCTAAATGATTTATCATTTGCTCATTTGGAGGACACAGAAACATGTATGCTGAAAGTGGAGATTGAGGATTTACATTTAAATCTACTATCAGCAAACAACGAGATCGACTTCATGTTAGAAATTAATCGATTTAATGTTAGAAATTACCGAATTAAAATTAAAGAACAGTAACCAAGAGACAAATATTCAAATGCTAAAAACCATATGCAGCTCCAACAACTCCCTCATCTAAACAAGTGACCACAAAGAGATTACCTAGGTTTGAACTGTTAAACACGGAAGAGTCACAAACATACAACTTAAGCATTACAGATCTAGAACTTTCATCAAGTGACGATTGCGAACATAAGACCTAAATAACCTAAATTGAGCTCAAATACAAGTAAACTTATATTTGACTCCGAAATACTGAATAAAACCCTATGGAAGTGCTACCAAACCAGATGCAAATTGCAAAACAAAACTACACCATCCAAAACACACTCCGTAATCATAATATACACAATCACAGGTATTAGTTAATACTAATCAAAACATTAAAACGTCCATCACCCAGGCAAATGTTAAACAAAGAATTATTATACTAGGTGATGAACAGGTACGAGAACTAGCACAGGCTCTAATAAAAAGCAGGCAAAATAAGTGGAATGGCTGTCACATTGTGTCAGCTATCATCAAACCGGGTGCGACGTGTTACCGTATTTTACGTAATACTGATATGTAGTTATTTCAGTAGGAACTCATGACCAAAATCCTACTAATCTCTGTAAATAACTTTGTATAACTTTTAACAAACTGGAACTATGTAAACAAGCTTTCTTATTTAGTGTACAACCTAATCAATACCTCAACGAAAATATGCTTAATCACAGCATGAAACTTTTGGCTAGAAACTTCTCAAACTGTACATTTATTGATTTAAATAATTTAGCAAATTATAAACGTCTTTACTATAAGAATCAAAGTAATCATATGTACCTTAAGCAACTTAGCTATAAATTAAACATTGAAATTGACCACTTTAGATAATAGAAATTTCATAAAAAGTAAGAAGTCGCATCATTGTATACCGCATTGTCAGAAAAACAGAAGATTAAAAACTAACAAATGTGTCCTTTTTGGACACATTTGTTAGTTTTTAATCTTCTGTTTTTCACATTAATATAATATTTTAATCCTCTTAGAATAGTAAAAACAAGTGATTTGGTACGTCATGGTTCCATAATTAATGACTCTAAACGTAATTGTGACATTGTACGAAATAATCTTTTTCGTTACTAAAACTATTCTGGTATTGCATCAAAACATTAACGGATTGATAAACAAATTGGATTTATTGAGTTTGCATTTAAATAACCTGTAGTGATAATTCTTACCTCGTATATGTATATATGTCCTTGTAGTGTTATTTCGTTCGCATTTCTGTATATATTAGTTATATATTTCGCCATTTTTAACATAATAAATATCTCTGTAAGACTTATTGTAAACATTATTTTTCAAATCTGTCATGTCGACAAATATTTTCTATGGTTGCTATGACAACAAGATGAAGCATAGAGTTATTCTTAAAGTATGGACTACATTGTGAAACTGGCTGTGCGTAAATTCTAAATTAAAAATAAGTTAAGCTTTAAAATTTTAAATTGCTTCTAGAGAGTTTTCTTTATGGATACAAAACCGAAGAACAGTCAGTGAAGAACTAGCTCTCTAAAAGAGAGGAGTGAATAACCAGCTCTCTAAAAGAGAAGAAGTGAAGAACCAGCTCTCTAAAAGAGAAGGAGGAAGAACGAGCTCTCTAAAAGAGAAGGAGTGGGAAATTAAGAGAAAGAGACCATTCCTACCGGCGTCGCCTTTCTACCTACCGGCGTCGCCTTTCTACCTACCGGCGTCGCCTCTCTACCTACCGGCGTCGCCTCTCTACTTACCGGCGTCGCCTCTCTACCTACCGGGCCGCCTCTCTTATATACCGGGCCGCACCGCTACGACGCGTCGCACCTCTACCTGCCGACGTCGCGCCACTACTACCTACCAGCGCCGTGACTCTGCCTACCGGCGCCGCGCCTCTACCTACCGGCGCCGCGCCTCTACCTACCGGCGGCGCGCCTCTACCTACGAGTGCCGCATCTTGACCTACCAGCGCCGCATCTCCGCCTGGACGCCGTACCTCTACCTACCAGCACTGCATCTCCGCCAGCATCGGTTTTAAATTATCTTTAATTTTAAGTAGTCTTTAAGTTCTTGTAAATATATGTAGTCCTATCTTAAACCTACATTTTCATTACACTACAGTTTGGCGCCCATCAAGCATACCACCCACGACCCTTCTCAAAATTCTGAAATAAATACTTGCACAAGTATCCACCGCTTTTAGCATAATTTGGCTGCGACTTTGGAAGACCATCCTTCGCCTCACCGCTTCTCATTGTAGTTTCTCATCGTAGTCTCATGCTCTATCTATATATTTTTCTTTCCTTGGCTTTTAGTTTTAGTTTGTAGTTTTCTAGCTTTTAGTTTCTTTAACATTTTTCTCTTTTTGTCCTACTGTCGTGTCGGCCTACTATATTTTTCTTCCCTCTCGTTTTCTTTAGTTGACTATTGTTAATAATTGCTATTAAGGTTGGCCCAATTTGTTTAATTAATCATTCCTTATTATTTGGTTCCCCTCGGTTACTTTAACTTTAACTTACTTATTGATTTAAACGCAAATCAATATTACAAGATTTAATATGGAACGCGTAATTGATTTTAATCTATTAAACAAACCAGAATTAGACTACGAAGTTGTGATCAGAAATGAAGATCCGGCTAATACGGTCCAAGGTCTTCGCAAGCAAACTCAGCGTCTAGCATTGCTCCTACCTTCGGAGGATATTATCGATTCCTCCCTTCCGATCGCTGAAGATGCAGACCAAATCAAATGCACCTTAGATTATGTGGAAACCAAAATAAGTTCTGGCAATACTAAACTTGGGAAAAAAATAAATTCTTTATTAAACCACTTATTTTTCAGGCTGCAGCGTATTGACACGGACGTGTCCAATATTGATTCGTCTGTCTTAGAAAAAATAGGACAGTTAAAAGAAAATTTCTCATTGCTCGAAAAAAGGTTTGAGGCTTTCAAATCTACTGAACCGATAACAGGTGACAATGAATGGGCAGAATGTCTAGATAACCCTTCCCCACCTACTGTAGTCAATACTTCGGGAACAATTTGCCCTAAATCGTTAGGAGAGCTTCAAAAATTTGCATTTAGTGGTAAATCGTGTCCAAAAGCATTTCTATTAAAATTACATGAATTTACAACCTCACGCGGAATTCCAAGACAAAATTTAGTAAACCATGCTTCGGAATTCCTTACTGATAACGCTCTGCATTGGTTCCGTTTCAAAAAAAACAGAAACCCTTCTTTAACATGGGAGGAAACATGCACCTGCCTAATAAAGGATTTCTCAGACTATGATAGTGATTTTAAACTACTAACATTTATTAGGAACCGTACTCAAGGGGAGAAGGAAAGCATTATCGTTTATGTATCGTTAATGTTTGAAATGTTTACACGTTTAACCAACAAAATAACTGAGGACGAACAGTTAGAAATTCTTCTTCGAAATATTCGTCCATGTTACTCTGTTTTTGTAGCGTTAAAGAAAGTGGACTCTATCGATTCTTTAGTTATGACTTGTCAAAAATACGAGGAATTTATAGATAAAGATCGCAACTTTAAAGAACCTCAAAACGATGATAACCCTCTTACTGCAGAGTTTAATTATAAGCCACCGGCTAGTGCAAGAGCACCCACTAACAAGTCTTATCCGTCTCATTTCCAATGTAAAAATGCTAACTCTTTTAATTCTTCTTACAGGGGTAACTCTCAAGCAGGTTTCACCCAAAGGAACCTTCCTCCGAGGGTATTTTCAAACAAATATCCATCTTTTGACGCGTCGCCCTCTAAGACTGTTAACGTCACTTCTCACGTCAGTCCCTCTCAGTTTAGAACGAATTTATTTTGCCCTCGATGCCGCACTAATGGTCATACCTTGAGAGGTTGTTCCCAGCCTAGATTTCTTATTTGTTTTCGCTGCGGACTTAAAGATGTAAAATCCACACACTGCCCAAATTGCAATACTCCCTCGCAAACTACTTCGTCTCATCCTACTTCAAAAAACTAATAAATGACTTGAACAATAATACTAAATTTCACTACAATGATTGGCAAAATTGGCTAGAAACAATTAAAAATTTCTTTACCTGTTATAGAACTTCTTCGGTTCTTTTTGACAAGGAAAAAGATTCTTTACGTCCCTATCTAAGAGTACAGATTAATGGTAAAACATTTTCTGGCCTGTTAGATAGCGGAAGCTCGGTTACTATTCTAGGCAATAACTCACATCTTGAGATTTTAAAACTCGGTTTCCCATTGTTCAAGTCTAATCCTATTACTGTCTCTACTGCTAATAAACATAAAGTTAAATCTGTCGGATATTTCGACCTTCCTTTGACTCTGAATAATCAAACTCATATTATCAGAGCCCACGTTTTTAAAGAAATGTTCCCATCTCTTATTCTCGGTATAGACTTTTGGAAAAAGTTTGGTCTAGTATCGAAGATTTTTTCTGATACCTCAAAACTTAACTTTTGCTCGTCTATTGATAGTGATACCGATAAGGTTTCAGCTTACAAAAATCTCTCGGATTCTCAGAAAACAATTGCTGATAGTGTAATCCAGCGATTTAAAGAGATTTCGTTCGAGTTCAGGGGTGAACTTGGTCGCACTGATTTAATTTGTCACAAAATAGACACGGGGGATACTCTCCCTATTAGACAAAAGTGCTATAGACTTTCGCCTGAGAAGCAAAAGGCACTTATCAATGAGGTTGATAACATGATTAAATGGAAAGTTATTGAAAAATGTGAAAGTCCTTGGCTCTCACCCGTACTTATAACGCCTAAGAAAAATGGTGAATGGCGTTTTTGCATTGATAGCAGGAAACTGAACTCAGTTACTCGCCGTGACGCATACAGCCTTCCTCTGGTTAATGAGATCCTTGATAACCTTAGAAATGCGAAATATCTCTCCAGTATTGATATTGCAAAGGCATTCTGGGAATTACCTCTGAATCCCGCCGATAAAGACAAGACCGCGTTCTATGTTCCAGGTAGAGGCATGTACAGATTCGTAGTAATGCCATTTGGTCTCACTAACGCGCCTGCTACACAACAACGTCTTATGGATAGGCTGTTTACTCCTGACTTTGAAAATAAAGTGTTCTGCTATTTGGACGATATAATCTGTATTTCAGAAACGTTTGAGGAACATATTTCACTATTACTAAAAATTTTTGAGAAAATATCTTTCGCGAAACTAACAATTAATTTTGAAAAAAGTCAGTTTTTCAGAAACGAGTTAAAATATCTTGGCTACATCGTTGACGCTCATGGTCTACGTACTGATCCGGCTAAAATCGATGCTATTTTACAATACCCCACTCCAACTTCCCGTAAGGAGGTAAGGAAGTTTCTCGGTACTTGCACTTGGTTTAGAAGTCTTATCCCTAACTTTAGTTCTATTGTAGCCCCTATCAGTCAATTGACCTCTTCTAGTAAAAATGCCCCAAAATTTGCTTGGAATTCAGAAGCAGAGGCCGCATTTCTGAAACTAAAGGAATCGTTAGTGTCTACCCCTGTTCTTGCTTGCCCTAATTTTGACCTTCCTTTTGCAGTTCATTGTGATGCGTCTAATTTTGGTATAGGAGCTATGCTTACTCAAATTCAGAATGATAACGAAGTCGTCATAGCTTATATGAGTAAATCCCTTAATAAACATGAAAGAAATTACTCTACAACTGAACGCGAAACATTAGCCGTTATTATCGCCCTTGAACACTGGCGTTGTTACTTAGACTCTGGCAAACAGTTCACTGTTTATACGGACCACGCCGCTCTCAAATGGTTTAGCAATCTTTCAAACCCTTCTGGCAGACTAGCTAGATGGACTGTACGCTTATCATGTTTTAATTTTGCTCTCAAACATAAAAAAGGTAAAGAAAATCTTGTTCCAGATTTACTCTCACGGGATAGGTCGTTCGACGTCGACCCAGCCATAGATACTATCAAGGCATGCCCAGTGTTGGCGAGTAATGACTCTTTCCAACAAGCACAGGAGTCGTATGAAAAATTGATTCTTGGAGTGCGGAATAAACCTGATCTTTATCCTAACTATACTCTTAAGGATGATAAAGCTTACCGTTGTATTCATTCTCCTCACGCTATAAACGATGATTTTATATGGAAAGAAATTCCTCCTCCATCTGCAAGGGAGTCCTTGATTAAGGAGGCACACGGTTCCCTAAACGAACCGCATCTTGGCATTTTCAAGACATATAAAAAATTATGCTTACTTTACTATTGGACTGGCATGTTTAAAGATATAGCTAAATTTATTACTAACTGTGAAAAATGTTTATCTTACAAGCATTCTAACCATTCTCCCTACGGTCCTATGGGCAAATCTAAGGTCTGTTCAAGACCTTTTCAGGCCATATCCTTGGATTTAATGGGTCCCTTTCCAATGACAAGACGTCGTAATCAATATATTTTAGTTATAAATTGTACATTTACTAAATATACCTTCATTTTTCCTTTGAAGCGTGCCACGGCAGTTGACATCATTGATAAACTCGAGAACCAGGTGTTCCTTATTCATGGAGTCCCACAGACTATACTTACGGATAATGGGGTTCAATTTCAATCTCATGAGTTTCGTAATTTACTTAACAAATATAAAATTCCCTACCAGTCTTACACGCCCTATTATTGTCCTCAGGTTAACCCCACCGAAAGATATAATCAAACTATCATTACGGCTTTGGCTTCTTTAGTGGGAGACGATCATAGATCTTGGGACTTACATCTTTCGAAAACTCAATTTGCTATGAATAATGCAGTGAATGTAGTTACTGGTTTTTCACCAGCATTCTTAGTGTTTGGTCATGAGTTAATAACTTGTGGTTCCCTGTATGCACAAAATGTCAGTACTGATGAACTGATATTTTTACCTCGTGATATTTATGCAAATAATTTAGGCCTTTTGTCTACAGTTCACGACAAGGTCCAGACTGCTCTTTACGTTTCTCACCAAAAAAATGCCTTACGTTATAATTTGCGGCATCCTTTTAGAGAATACAATGTGGGTGAGACAGTTTGGCGTAAGAACTATGTGCAAAGTAACGCCGGTACATATTTTAGTGCAAAATTGGCTCCGAAATTTGTTAAGGCAAAAATTATCCAAAAGCTCTCGCCGCTTGTTTTTATTTTGGAAGATCATACCACCGGGTATACGGGTAAATGGCATGTGAAAGATTTTAAGTTGTAATAAATCACAATTTTTTCTTTTACCGAGTAAATAATTATGCTAATTTTTCTCTTCCCTTTTCTTTTTACTTCCTTTTCTTACTTTATTATTTTTTTATTTTTATCTTCTTTTATTTCCCTTCCTCATTTTCTCTCTACTTGTCTTTTTCTTCACGAGCGGGTTATGACTCGTAAAACAAGCCCTCATTCCCTCTATTTTTACTTCTTTGACTTGTACACTTGGCGGACTTTTAGGGCTCTAAACCCACTGTCTCTAGCCTTGTTGTCGGGTCTCCTTACTCTAAAGCAACTTGTCTTTTCTTCACGAGCGGGTTATGACTCGTTAAAGGAGCCCACATTATCTCTATTTCTACTCCTTTGACTTGCACACTTGGCGGACTTTAATGTCTCTAGCCTTGTTGTCGGGTCTCCTTGCTCATAAGCAACTTGACTTGGGCCTAACTTGGAACGGCGCAATACTTCTTCTTCTTCTTCTACTACTGAGCTTCTTGTGCTCAAAAGGTACTAAATGTACTTCGTAATTTTGGAGACTCTTGAGCTCCGTTTCATCTTTTGCATTTCTATTGCATCTTTGTGACATTTCCCTGGAGTACGCGTCATTGAATGTGAACGCTACCCCGCTTTCGTTTGGTGATGGATGCTAGGTTATTTATGTTTGTATGAGTATGTTTGCTGTGGGATTTTTGTCTCTCCAACTTCAAAGGCAAGGAAATTTTCGTAAGTCGAAAATTTTCCGGGTTTTTGGGGTAATGTAGTGATAATTCTTACCTCGTATATGTATATATGTCCTTGTAGTGTTATTTCGTTCGCATTTCTGTATATATTAGTTATATATTTCGCCATTTTTAACATAATAAATATCTCTGTAAGACTTATTGTAAACATTATTTTTCAAATCTGTCATGTCGACAAATATTTTCTATGGTTGCTATGACAACAAGATGAAGCATAGAGTTATTCTTAAAGTATGGACTACATTGTGAAACTGGCTGTGCGTAAATTCTAAATTAAAAATAAGTTAAGCTTTAAAATTTTAAATTGCTTCTAGAGAGTTTTCTTTATGGATACAAAACCGAAGAACAGTCAGTGAAGAACTAGCTCTCTAAAAGAGAGGAGTGAATAACCAGCTCTCTAAAAGAGAAGAAGTGAAGAACCAGCTCTCTAAAAGAGAAGGAGGAAGAACGAGCTCTCTAAAAGAGAAGGAGTGGGAAATTAAGAGAAAGAGACCATTCCTACCGGCGTCGCCTTTCTACCTACCGGCGTCGCCTTTCTACCTACCGGCGTCGCCTCTCTACCTACCGGCGTCGCCTCTCTACTTACCGGCGTCGCCTCTCTACCTACCGGGCCGCCTCTCTTATATACCGGGCCGCACCGCTACGACGCGTCGCACCTCTACCTGCCGACGTCGCGCCACTACTACCTACCAGCGCCGTGACTCTGCCTACCGGCGCCGCGCCTCTACCTACCGGCGCCGCGCCTCTACCTACCGGCGGCGCGCCTCTACCTACGAGTGCCGCATCTTGACCTACCAGCGCCGCATCTCCGCCTGGACGCCGTACCTCTACCTACCAGCACTGCATCTCCGCCAGCATCGGTTTTAAATTATCTTTAATTTTAAGTAGTCTTTAAGTTCTTGTAAATATATGTAGTCCTATCTTAAACCTACATTTTCATTACACTACAGTTTGGCGCCCATCAAGCATACCACCCACGACCCTTCTCAAAATTCTGAAATAAATACTTGCACAAGTATCCACCGCTTTTAGCATAATTTGGCTGCGACTTTGGAAGACCATCCTTCGCCTCACCGCTTCTCAGGTCTTGAACTAGGTCCTGGAAATCACACACAGATTACATTTGTAAACGATTGTGCCAGTTAGTATTCGTTCTTACGATATGCTATAATGTACTGGGGCAACTCTACGAATAAAGAAATGGTATGTAGAGCTCAAAAAGTTGCTTAAGATGGCATTAAAAGCACCGACAGTTGCAAACCTTTCTTTTTAAGCCTTAGGATACTAACAATGCCTAGCTTATACATCTACGAGGTAGCTGTATTTGTAAAGAAAAACCTTAATCTGTTTGGTACATTGACCAGCAAATGACATAAAAACAAAATACAATTCTACCGACATAAAAAAGCTATTTGTAATAATAATTTCCTAGATATGGCCCCAAAAATATATAATAAATTGCCCAATGACATATTTACGAAGAAATTGTTTGAGTTTCTAATAAACAAAGTATATTAAACCACAATTGAGTACTTGCAAGATGATAAAATTCTATATAATTTAAAAATAATATTCATAATACACTATATATTTTGGCAAAACCAAAATAAAAATTTGAATAATGAAGGGAAAAAATAATCGTTACTAGGACTAGCTCAGGGGTCTTCCGGTTTCTGGACCGCCTGATTTCCCAAATGAGCTATAATAATATTGTAGATAGTGACAAAATTTATCTTCGTATTCTAATGATATTGTAGCAGTTTTTCATTGCTCTCCCTCCGTCTTACGAATTTTCGATCAGGTCACGTGTCCTAATGCCAATTTTTACCCACCCAAAAAAGTGCACAACGCCGCTAAAGAAGTTTTCACTAATAAAAAATCTTTCATTCAACGTGTGTGAAACGCTAACAATAGTAGCTACAAATACATAATGAATTATGCATACATATGATTACGTACGTAAACCGCAGCGAATAAAGTAGAGGCTTAAAGTATTATTCTGATTCAATATTTAATGAAGAACTGTTGCGGCTGTATTTCATACGTTCATTTCCTCATTGCACTGTTGAGAGTATTGAGGTTGACCAAACTCATTTATTAATAGATGCAGAAAGTAGGTTAACCTACTTTAATTTACCTTCATAGATGTTTTAAATAATACCGATTTCTACAACCAATATTGGGTTGGGATTAAAACTTCACATATTACAATCTAAACATATTCTCTTCTTCTGTAACAAATCATACTATATTTAGAAACCACAAAAATTCAACTAGAAAAACATGACCTAGAAAATTTTCATGTCAACCACTTTTGAAATATTTCAGAATACCACATCAACTTTTTCCTTTTTGAATCTAACCACTACCATAAACGAAACTTGCCATTCATTACATAATTCTATTGTATCTTGCTCATCTGCAGTTTTCATAGGTACGCACTATTTAATACAGTTTAGGCAATTTAATGGGTACTTGGTAAAAACTTTAAATTCAGTCGAAACCGAAAAACTCTAAGTTCTAACGTCAAATCCAAGTTTAAAATCTATGGTCAAATCTGTCAATGTCAAACGTTTCCCGCGCGATTTGGCTGCGTTCAATACTAATTACACTTTACAAAATAATAACTAACCTTAACAAAATAATATTACAAAATTAAATTACCCATAAAATATGTTTTTTTTATTATTATTATTATTTATTTTTTTTTACTATTTTTAAATATAGTCTTACTTATATAAACTTTATTTTTTCTGTTTATATTTATTTTATACTTTCCTATTATATATTGACGGTTAATGTTCGTGTCGTCACTTTGGTCTTAGCAGAATACCAGCGCAACTCCTCATTAACCGGAGTTGCAATCTAGCTGAGCTAGGACCATTTTTGTCTCTCGATACTACTATTAATTGAATTTGTACTACTTACTGTATTTTTTTTTTCTTTTGAGGACAAAATAAATTTATTTCTTTCTTTCTTTATTTCTTTCTTTCTTCAACTCCCCCTAAATTACTTATCTATAGTTCTATATCTATACTTCTATACATATATTATAAAGAGGAAAGATTTGATTGTTTGTATGATAGTTTATTTATATTGAATAGGCTCCGAAACCACTCAACGGATTTGAAAAAATCTTTCATCGTTGTAAAGCTACACTAACCCCGGGTGACATAAGCTATTTTTTATACCTGTATTCCCACGGGAACGGGAAGAACGCGGGTGAAGCCGCGAGGCGTCCGCTAATCTAACATAAATTAATACAAACTTCAAACATCTATAACAGCATTACAAACCACGCTATAATCCCTACCTATCTTAAAAATCTAAATACATATTATGTACAAACCCTCCCTTAATAAAATTTCAAATAATATACCAAAACCCTAACCTATAAGAGTAGCTACTCATAGTTATTAAATCTAAATGTCGAAATAAATTTATAAATTTCTAAACTTTGAATAATAAATAATTATTCTATTCATCAATAGAGTCAACAGAATTCACTGATATCTCACAATACACTTCCTAAATCGTAAAAACTTTGTTCTGTTTGGTCCTTTTGTCAGTAAATCTGACATATTGGCATTAGTAGGACAATTTTAAATTTCAATAAAATTTTGATCAATCTTCTCTTTAATAAAATTATATTTCACATGGATGTGCTTGCTTCTACTATTTAAATTCTATTTTTAATTAAGACTACCACACATTGATATCAACATACAATTCAGTGGGTTATTGTAGTAGGATTAGGAATGTCCTAATCTAAATGATTTTGCGAATATTAAGATATAGTACCTGGATGACCGAGCTTTGCTCGGTTCTTTCAGGGTTCCGTAGCCAAAATGCCAAAAACGGAACGCTTATAGTATAATAGTCTGTTCGTCCGTATGTCACAGGCATTTTACTCAAAGACTGCACAATGAATATATTGATAAAATTTGGTGAAAAGGCGTCTTGTAGTAGCCGCTACATAAAGGTAGCGCTTAATAAATACTTTAAACTAAAATAATTATTTTCGACATAATCGGACATACAAGAAAATGGCGTAAGTGCCGTGAACATAACGCTCTTCAGCTGGTACAAATATTCAAATCGGATTATTTACGTCAACGGCTGCGGAACCCTACACTGATCATGGTTCGACATGCTCTAGTCCTTTTTTTGGTTAATCGTGTATTTTGGAAATAATATTTGGACACGCATCACATACTTATGAGATATGAATAATATTTTTCGATCTTACCGACATAATTATAAAAAAATATGAAATAATAAACCGTAATAAATCACAAATCAAAATGCAAACAATTAAATTAAAAAAAAACCCGGGCAAATGCATGTCGGGCAGAATGCACCTGATTAATGTGGCTTAAGAAGTGGGTTTTCTATTGTTTTTGTTTCAATATCTACTTAATAATATTTTTTAATGGAATTTGTTCGAAAATGTTGTTACTTCTCATATGATCAGCTGTTACTCGTAAACTTGCAAAGCCTACTTAGCTGTGATACTGTCATAGTTTTCCTTTTAATTTGTCTATATTTACTTCTACCGTGAATTTGTTCACATACGCAACATCAACTATTAAGCTGGCAGAGGTCGGGGGGGGGGGGGGGGTGGACAATCTTAAAATCGTCTTACCAACCCCTTCGTCAACCAACGTTTTTTAAAGGCCTATCCAATGATACCCCGCACGATGGGGTAGATGGGGCAACGGTTGCGGAACCTTACACTGATCTTTTTTTGGTATCGTGTTTTTTTGGAAATTATATTTAGATTATTAAATGACATACTGATGAAATTTGAATAATATTATTCTATCTTACCGACATAATAATAAAAAATATGAAATAATAAAGCACAAACCAAAAAACAAAAATCCAAAGTTAAAATAAAAAAGGGAAAAAAATATCATAAAATAAAAAGCATTTATTTCATTCGGATTCGAACCGGGGTCATCTGTTTTGTGGATCGCCCGTTTCCCACCCAAACCATTAAAACAAAGGAAATCGCGGCGAAATTTACCTTCGTATTCTAATGATATTGTAGCAGTTTTTCATTGCCTAAAAATACAGATAGTACGACGTTTTTTAAAAATGAAATATAGCTAGATCGATTTTTCGCCCCCGAAACCCCCTGCATACTAAATTTTAAGAAAATCGCTGGTACCGTTGCCGAGATTCAGATTATATATAAATATATATATATATACAAGAATTGCTCGTTTACAGATATAAGATATATATATATCTTATATCTGTAAACGAGCAATTCTTATATATATATATATGTATATATATATATATATATATATATACAAGAAAGATAATGATATAAGATTAGAAATTACTTCTGGCGTTCAATATTTACAGGGTGGTTCATGTTTTAACTTTGAGGGCTTATTTTGCTTTATTTTGCAGGTGACCCAGAACTGTATGTATTGATGCACATCACTACTATTATCGTTCCCCTCTTGATGTATATCGATTAAAATCTGAATAAGTACTTTTCTTAACATTATTGTAGCCAAGTTTTTGTAACAATTGTTCTATATAAGATTTTTGATATATTTTTATAAAATTTTCCTCAATTAAGATGTTTATTCCTATAAAGTTTTCAACTTTGTCAAATTTCAAATTCTTTTTCCAAATTTTGTATAATATTGTTCAACTCTCAGTCATTTTTCCGTATTAAAATATTATCACCAACATAAATTGCTAAGTAAATTTATTTTCTCCTGCATATAATTATATATGGGTCTTGTTTCAACTGTGTGAAATCCAATTTCTTTATGTAAGTAGTTAATTTAATATTCTACATAAGTGGTGCCTGTTTGAGTCCATATAAGCTTTTCTTAAGTTTACAAACTTTATTTTTATCAATATTTTAACCTAATGGTACTTCTATATAAATATCTTCTTTAAACTTATTGTATAAAAAGTCAAATTGTTTTATTTTAAAAGTATTAATTGTACACTCGCTGTATTAACCACCAGACTGTAAGTTTCTGTAAAATCAATTTCATTAATGTAAAAAATCTCTTATAACTAATCGCGCTTTAAATCATCTTTGCTTCACCAATGGTTCTCTATTACTAAGGCTCTCTCTCTGTTTTGATCCTCTGAAATCCCACTTTCTTTATTATTTCCTTCATTTAACAATTCAATTTCAAAATTCTCATTATTCCGATAATAAATTATCAACTTCTTCTAAATTATCTAAACCTGTATTTCTTACAGAATTCCTCCTTCTTTATATATTCTAACTTGTATCTCGGTTTTTCTCCAATTGTCCATCCTCTCCAAATTATTATTACTTAAATGTCATCCTTTCCAAATAATTTAATCACTTTGCCTGGTATACATCCGACTTTCTTTCAATTTATCAACAAAAATTTAGAATTTTATAATTAACGGGATTCCATATCTTATAACCCTTGTTAGTAACCCTTTTTATATCTAGAATCAAGTTTATAAATATACATGTGTTTACTTTAAAATATGCCAACGAACCTAATATTTTCAAATGTTTTAAATTTGGAATTCTATGGAACCAAAGTTCAGACGGTGTCTTATTTTCCGTAATTGGACGTATTTCCATGAAAAGGATCCAATAAGTTTAAAACACACTAAGTTTTGAGATATTCAAATTTTAAACTTGGGACTGGATTCTTCATTAGTTACAAGCTAAAAGTTACTATGTTTTATCGTTACTAAAAGAAAACCGTATCGATTTTCCATATTTAAATTATAAATTAGGCTTTGTTTTTAGGTCTTTGAGATATTTGAGAAAATATAGGGATGGATCGTTTTCATTCAAATATGTTTTCTATAGCATAAGGCGACAAACATTATTTCACACGAAGAATCCAATTTCAAAAAATCTAATTAACCACTAAATACCTAGTAAACATTGCATTTCTTTATGTTTTCTTTAAAATTTAATTAAAGTTTGCTGAATCGTTATAGACATTATAGCTGTTATTTTTCAAATTAATTAAAATTCTGTGAAAGAAAGATATGTTTTTTTTTTCCTTTTTTGCCTCGCGGTTTCACCTTTCTATGTCAGGGACTGGGGTTGGGACCGGGATAAAAGTAGCCTGTGTTTAAAAGAATAATAAACATACAATGTATGTTCTATATGACATTCATATAAGAACATACTATGAAACATAAACACTTTCTACTAATGAACTTTATGGGATTGGGTTTATGAAAATCCGTAATTCCATTAACTCCCCAAATAAAAAAATAACTGTAAAACTGTAATTGTATTTCTGTATGTACAGTTTCTTATTGATTTACTTCTTCATTTATATCATCTTCAATCTCAAAATCACACGTATCCCCATAACCATCAACATCGTCAACTAAATCGTTTCTTCCTCTTAATGACTCATAAAAACCTAAGCAGTCTTTATTTTTATTTTTATTAAGTGAAACATAGATTTTAGATCATCTAATTTGGCTTGAGGGATATATTTTCCATTTGACGGGCAAACAGTGTGCGCACTTCAAATTCAGACTGTCGCTATTTTGGACCGCCCTTCAAAATTTTCTACTAAAAACATGGAAGCACAACCGAACAAGATAACTACCCCAGGAGGGTACCACTACTCCAAGCGGTGGAGAGTCCCTCACCGAAGTCCCTTCGACCTCGGTCTGCCCCTCGTATTCTGGGGGGGGGGGGGGCAAGTTGTGCCCTAAGCCAGGCTCAGCCCTGGATCTCTCTGGCCTAGCCGAGGCCATAAAACATACTGGCAATACAGCCACGCCATCAACTAAGAGTATGACATGGCAAGTGGCAACACACAAGCGCCCCTGCAAAAAACAAACAACTACAGGGCAGCGTAACCATCAAGGTAGATGGGAGAGAGGTTCCGAAGCGCCTTATAGACACATGTCTATAAGGCGCTTCGGAACCTCTGGGTGTGGTGTGTGAGGTGGTATAATTGTGATGCATCGCAATTACACCACCTCACACACCACACCTAAACCCAAATCCTCCAATGCAGCGGTAAAGGTTTCTGGAGCAGCGGCAACTCGAGCCTTCACCGATCACAACAAAGCGTGAGATGACAAAGGGGACCGCCGCGACCAGTTCGCAGCGCGACCCTGTCACGTCCACCCCTGCTGCACCGGTAACAGCGCAAAAGGAGGAGACGAAACACCATCATCCACGACCTCCACTAGACATGACACACACACACCGGCGGAGACGGCCGAGCAGACCGAAACACTGCCACGGTCGACGGAACGCAAGCCGCCACACCGCTTCAACTTAAGAGCGGCCCGGTGACAGTGGACAGCCCATTGTGCGGGCCACGTCCTAGCGGCAACGCATGGACGAAAACCAGTCACCGAGGGGAGAGTCGAAGCGCCCGAAGACCGATGGGAGGCAACACCGGACTGCAAGCTACGCCGACGCCACACAACAGCACCTACGAGTGGCGCTAACAACAAGTCCGTCACAAGACCTAACACCCGAACAAGCGACATCGCTAACGGAGGCCATTGACGACAAAGTCTCAGAGGCAGTCGAGACACCAGCCAGCAACACTTTTCCGGCCTTCCGCGGCCGCCCCGTCCTATTGGAGGGAGTCCTAGAGTTGTGGTGCGAGGACAACAACGCGCTCGACTGGCTGTAGGAAAACGTGGGCTCAATGCCATCGTCCATACCCAACACGACCCTGACCATCATCCAGCAGTCAGACATCAAGAAGAAGCTGAGAGCAGGACTTCTTCTATACAGCCATATCACGGAGTTCATAAGAATGCAGAATTTCATCAGCAGATAAAACCCGTGGTACAAAGTCAACAACTGGTCGTGCTACGACATGACAGTGGATGACCAAAAAGAGGCACCTATGTCACGGACAAAGGTCGTGCACATGATCCTGGGCATCCCGGAAGACCAGAAGCAAGACATCTTAAAACGAGACTGCCGCGTGGCCTATCTCTCCGGATGTGGCTACATCCGCTTCTTCACTGACGAATTTAAGCCGGCGGCTGAGGACACAACATTAGCGCCAACAACGGGAAAAACAGTTGAGCCATCAGCTCCTGCGCCCACCCTCTCGGCCACCTCTAAAGGGCCAACAGAGAAGGTAGCAATTCCCCTAAAACTAGGTAAGGGAGGGACCAGTGACGAAGATGACGTCCTGCGCTCCCCCTAACTTAATAGCCGTGATACAAACAAATTTCCAGCACAAGCAGATCACGGCGGCCACACTTCGCAGAGTGCTGGAGGTAAACCACAAGACCGTCGCCCTGATCCAAAAGCCCTGGATCAGGAACAATAAAGTCTGCGGTCTCAACAACATTGGCGGTAAGCTATTTCTAGACGCAACTGTGGAAAAACCTAGAACTTGTATTTACATGCCTAAAACCATAACAACAACCATGCTTAACCAATTCTGTTCTAGAGACTTCACACTTGCGATTGGGACCCATCCTAATTTCGGGGGGCAGCGCAGAAGAGTGATCAGGACATAAGAGAAGCAGGTTATTGGATGATCAAAGATCTCTGCTATGGTTGGAGCACAAGTATTGAAAGTTAGAAGACAAGTAACAGGGAGTAGTAGGAGAGTTAAGAATAGAATAGAGAGTAGTGAGAAAACACAAGCTCCGGATATACTCGTTTTACGAAGTTATTTGGAGTAATGTAAAGAAGCCAAGACGGGAGATTATTAGTATAATAAAAATCACCTTGTATACGTGTTTCTTATAAAATTATCTTGTAGAATATAGTCCATTTACATTAATTTTACTTGTTAACTATAAAAATATCTTCGATGAAAAAACAAACAACGGCGATAACTAATCTTGACTTTAACTTAGTTTGCACGTTTGAAGCATATAAAATGGCTAAATTACTGTTGCGATACATTAATTGTACAGCAAAATGGATTATTTATATTATTTTAGATCCGCGGATCCGCGTTTTGAAAGTCCTGCAGATTAATAAAAGGAGCGGGATGCCGCGGGAATTCCGGATCCCGCTTAGCGGGATGGCAATCACTAATCGCCACTGAGGCAGTCAGTTAATATTATAGAATGTGAGAATATAAAACACACACCACAAAATACACACCGGAGGTGCTGCGTTTTAGGACTAGTGTGTATGTCGTTAAATTAAACACAGTCTCGCTGGTCCCGTCCATATTAAAACAACAAACTACGAAAGTTTATTACAAAAATTAAAAAAGGAAACTGTTTTCATAATATTCTTCATAGTAGTAGTTCCAGGAAAATCACCTGAACCTTATATTAAACCTGCTTACTTGCATAATATTTCACTTGCCAGTACCTCTTTTAGTAAAGTATTTACTTAGCGCGGCTTAATATACGAGCCGGGCGAGGACTTAAAAGGTTTTAAAATATAAAAGCTGATGTATACTTGGTATTAAAGTATCGTATAATGTTATCTATAAACTAAAACAGAAGGTTCAGTAAAGGTTTATTTTTTAGGTAGATATGGTAAGTCAAGTGTGTTAAAAAATTCTAAATATACCTCTCGATAATTGTTATCGCTAATCGATCATTATTACTCAGCTAATACGTCACCTATTAGTATTAAGGAAGCTGACCAGTGCTACGCTAGTCCATAAGGATTAGCGTACCACTGGTCAGCTTCCTTAATACCGAGGAAGAGATTGAAATTCAAATTATTACAGATAAGCTCATATACTCGTATAAGTGTTTTTAGGGTTCTGTAGCCAAAATGGCGAAACAAAACCCTTGTAGTTTCGCCATGTCCGTCCTTCCGTTCGTCCTCAACTTTGCTCAGAGTCTGTTAGTGCTAGAAGGCTGTAACTTTGCATGGATACACACATTACTTACGCTGACAAAGAGACAGAATAAAATCTTGAAAATCTTTTTTTTAGGGTACCTCCCTTTTAAGTATGGTGGGGGTGATTTTTTTTACCTACCCCTTCGTATGAGGTATCGTTAGATCGTTTAAAGACGTTTAGGGGTTGGGCAGACCATTTTTAGATTTAGGGATCCGTTTGTGAAATATTAAGAATTAAAATGCAAATTTTTGTTTGAGTCAAGTGTACCCCCTCTGCCAGATAAATGGTTGATGTTTAGTAGGTATGTAAAAAAAATACAGAAGTAGTATATATAGTTACATTAAAAGGAAAACTATCACAGCTAAGAATGATTTATAAGTTTACGTTTAGTAACAGCTGATCAAATGAAAAGTAACATTTTTTTTTATAAATTACATTGAAAATTAATATTATGTAGGTATAACGTTGTAAGTATGAAACCAAAACAACAGAAAACAACTTCATATAAAATGATTTAAATGGAGGGGGGGGGGGCGTGACTACTACCCTACATTGTGCGTGGCCCGACATGCACTTGCCCGATTTTTTTTACTCGACTGTAAGGAAGGGTCATTAAAAAATTATATATACTACGGGTCTTAATGGCTTGAATAATTTAAGGTAACATACCTTGTTTATAGATTTGTGTTTCGACCGTATTGCCACGGGTAGACGTAACGTAACGTCGGACAATAAACAAGGTTTCTTACCTTAAATTATTCACGCGATTAAGACCCGCAATATATATAATTTTATAATGATATTTAAATAACATTTATAGGAAAGATTATGTTTTTCGAGCGTTTCTTGTATGTGTGTATGTAATATTCTATATTACCTGATGTCCCACAATCCACTGAACGAATTTATACAATTAAAACGTCGTTAGATTCGTCTTGAACTCCCAAGTGTTCTTAGTTATGTGACGTTTGAAAAAATCAAACGGTGGCTGTGAGATGTCAAAATAAAGTTGTTTTGAATACTGCAATATGGGTATCAAATTAAAGGGCTCATCTCATTTCAAAAAGGTGTAACATGATTATGACTGTAATACTAAAAAGTCAGTTAGCAACCATTCTTTTTTTTCAATACTTGACAATAGCTGTGAAAAAAATAAATTATAAAAATAAAAAAACCCACCTGTATAAAAAAGATAGAAACAAATTCCCTACATAATTATATACGAGTAATTTCATGCAGTCGGAGGCATTAATGAATCTCGATGAACTTTTTTTATTTACAAAGGCATTTCTGCGTGCTTTATACAGTTGCCCAATCATTTTCTTGCCCTATCGGATTTCAATCACATTTGACTATGACAGAGAAAATACAGAGTGTAATTCAGCTATGCATGTCCGTACTTGGGAGATTAACTCTCGTGACCGAAATTCTAGATTGTTTAGCAAGACATGATCATCATAATTAAGCTGTAACTTGTCAACCATAATGAGTATGGTCACAGAATGGTGGTACGGTGCAGGCGCGCCCGCTAACTAACGTTCTATTGAACTAGTTTGTACACATATTGTGCTAATTGAAGCACATTCACATGCTCGGTACCTTCTCACTATCACAAACAAGCTGCAACCTGTCATAACTATCTGTAGAGTGCGCGGTGCGTGCTGTACGCTCATGTAACTATTATATTAATGCATTTAATACTGTTAATGGTGCAATAAATCCCATAAAGTCGAAGATGCTAGTCACTGATAGACAATATTTAATTTAGCACTTTTTTAAACTAATTTAACCGTATAGAGGTGTCCTAATAAAATAATCTATGGTCCAATATTAATGTGACTTTAAACTTTTGCGATGAGTGATATAAATAATTTGGTAAGTGAATAATAATAATAATAATAAACCCCTCGGGGCTAGTCGTTGTCTCCCTATATGAGATTAAGGCAACACTCTGAGGGCATAGTAGCAGCTCTTGAAATCCTTATGACACCAATAAAAAATGTCTCATGAGGTTGAAATAAGAGTACACAAACCGCAGGGCAGCTTTGTGGCGAGCTGAATGTACGTGGCGACACTGCGGTCCCGATGCCTCAGAGAGTCGGTCAGGGCCTCGTCTCCCGCTTGCCTTCACTGGCCGGCGGGAGTGGAACACCAAGAGCGCCCGCAGGACTCTCAACTCTGTCTTGCCTTAATCGGCCGGCCAGAGGGAGGTCGCCAGAGCTTGTACGCTCGGGGGTGGAAGTGTCATTTTCAAGGGCATAACTACGGGGAAACCCGCTCACGGGCCTTCTTCGTGATGGTGAAACCAGCGCCGCACCGCTCGACACCCCAAGCTGCTCACACCCATGTTGCTCCCTGTCGCCTGTTGGGCTGTATGCCTGTGGCGGCCAGAAGGGGGCCCATCTAGTGAGTGGCGAGTCATCGCCTGCCCATTTGTCCGTGTGTTTTTACCATGTGTTTGCAGGGCAGGCGCCATAGTCCTTCAATAGTACCAGCTAACCATTCCACTAACACATCACCTCCATAACCCAGTTTCTTAGCTACCACTTTTTGACAATAGTTTTTACACTAACCGGGGAATGTCGTTGGGTACATTTATATAGTGTATACAACGATATTCGCCGGTTTGTGTCACATAGCCTTTAGATTAAAGTGTCTAACGGGCCTCTACGTGTTGGCATCTTACGCTATCGTGAGAACTATATAAAAATATACAGAAAAGTAATTAGACATGCTAAAAGACTTCATATTAGAAATCAAATAGACAAAGCAAACTCGAGTAAATCAATCTGGAAAATTGTAAATCAATATCGAAACAGTACACAAGAGGTATTCCACAGCATCCATTACTTAAAGTGAATAATAAAATGATCGACAATCCATTACAGATTGCTAATATTTTTTCAGAGGCGTTTCAAAATAGTGTGCAGTTACAAACTTGTAATCAGAATTTAGCAAAAAGCTACCTTAGTGAGAATGTTAAAAGAACTGACTCTGAAATGGGCTTTGATCTTGTCACACCTGTAGAACTTTACAAATTGGTTAAAAGAATGGATAGTAAAGTTTCATTTGGATATGATAATGTCCAAATGACTATCGTTAAGGATAATATTGACTTACTAGCCAGCCCGCTGGCAACCTTTTTTAACAACTGCATAACTACTGGAGTTTTCCCGGATCAATTAAAGATTGCTAGAATTATTCCAATATTTAAAAAGGGAGAGAAGTTCGATCCTTCTAATTATAGGCCTATCCCTATTCTGCCTACTTTCTCTAAGTTACTAGAAAGGATTATGAAGGATCGTCTTATTAAGCACCTAAACTCTCATAACGTACTAAATACTGATCAATTTGGATATCAGAAATCTATAGGAACGACTGATGCAATAAGTTCCCTAATTAACGATGTGGTATATGATTTGAACAATAGATGTAAGGTTGCAGGACTATTTCTGGATTTGAGCTCTGCATTCGATACAGTAGACCATAGTATTCTCCTCGCAAAGATGGAACATTACGGAATACGCGGAAACTGTTTAAAACTGTTTAGCTCCTACCTACAAAATAGAAAACAGTTTGTCGAAATCAGGTCAATAGTAGAAGATGAAGAAAAAACACACAAGTCTATACTCTCGCCTGTCAACCGCGGGGTGCCTCAGGGTTCAGTACTTGGCCCCATTTTCTTTATTATGTTCCTAAACGACCTGTCCGCCTACATTAAAAAACATGTACCAGACGCCAAACTTGTAATATTTGCAGATGACACAAATGCCATTATATCTGCAGATAATATAAAAAATTTAGAACGTAAAGTCCATACTTTGTACGAGCATTTTGAAGGCTGGTTTGGGACCAACAATCTAATATTAAACGCAACAAAAACTAAATGTTTACTGTTCAAATCAACCGTCAAAAATACGGCTACGCTACAGGTTAGACCATGCGGAAAACGAATTGATATGGTAGACAATATAAAATTCCTTGGGGTTGAAATAGATAATCTACTTAACTGGAAACAAGAGTTATCATCTATCACAAGCTCAGTGAGTTCCGCATGTTATGCAATTAGAAGCCTAAGAGATGTCCTAACGATAGCTCAACTAAAAATGGTTTACTTTGCCCTGGTCGAGTCAAAAATTCGCTATAGTATTCAGTTTTGGGGAAATAGCTACGATTATAATGTCAACTCAGCGTTCATAATCCAAAAGAGAGCTATTAGGACTATGTTACGCATTAAACAGATCGAATCATGCAGGGAATATTTCATTAAATTAGAGATTCTAACAGTACCATGTCTATATATTTTGGTAATAATAGGCAATCTTATCAAGAATCTTCACAAATATGAAAGTGAATCTGAAAGGGAAATAAGACTTGGTACTCGTAGAAAAGATCTGCCAGTTATGTTAAGTCCTAAGTTAAATGTGGTCCAACACAGCTTTAAAGTACAGGCTGTCACATTATACAATAATCTTCCGATCGATCTAAAAACAGTCAATAGTAGTCATATTTTTAAGCGTAAGTTGAAATCATATTTAATAAAGAAATGCTATTATAGCGTAGACGAGTATCTCAAAGATAGAAATCCACACTTATGCACATAAAATATTAATAATTTAAGTTACAAAATTAATTCAATCATTACTATATATTAATTTCATACATTATTACATTAATTTCTTATACGACATGATAAATGCTTTTATGTTTATTAATTTTTATTATGTATTGCATTGTAGTTTTCTTTTATTTATTTTTTTTATTACTCATTTTATTATTGTAAATTATAATTTAAGTGGTTATAATATTTGATTATGTTTTATTGAATTGTTTGTGTATTATTGCTTATTAATAGATGCAGATAGTGTAATAATGATTTAATATTAAGTTAATTTTCTACACAAATGTAAATTTGTTAAGAAATAAATGTCTTATGTCTTATGTCTTATGCTTCGGCCCCACGCACGCCTCCCAAATGACCGGGACTCCATAGTCCTGTGATATGGAAACGACATACATAATAATAATATTTTTTTTATATTTTTAAATATATTTTATATATATATATATATTTAAAAATGTAATTTATAAGAAAAAAACGAAATAAAGAGAATAATATTAATATCTTGGGACAACTCACACAACGCTATCTGATCCCAAACTAAGCAGAGCTTGTACTATGGAAACCAGACAACTCATAAACTTACTATTATAGATAAATAACACACAGAATAAACGCAATCATGACGCAACGCATCACACTAACCTAGTGTTTACCGAGGATCACCTTCATCTTCATCCGGGTTGCATCGACACGTCAAGCAATCGAGTTTATTTCTGTTTTGAATATTTATGTCATCTGCTGTGATTTCGATCAAATATGTACTAATCGTGATTGTGTTCAATGGCTATGCTAAACAATGTTATATCGTAATGAGGGTTTTCTGTAATCTATACTAATATTATAAAGCGGAAGAGTTTGTTTGTTTGTTTGTTTAAACGCGCTAATCTCAGGTACTACTGGTCCGATTTTAAAAAAATATTTCATTTGTTGAATAGCCCATTTATCGAGGACGGCTATAGGCTATATACCATCGCGCTACGACTAATATGACCGAAGAAGCGACGAGAAATGTTTAAAAAATGGGGAAAAATTACGCATACGAAGTTGCGCGGGACAGCTAGTTAGATATCATTTGATCCTTAAAAGAGCTGACACTACAGCTGCTGCAGGCCGCCACTAATAATTACCATACTGATAAACAAATGATCTAATCACACAAATTACAAAATAATCTCCAGAATATTACATGCAGCGGCGCGGTGCCCCTAAAGACTCATAATGTTATATTACAAAGGCGCGGTAAGCTTGATACAGTATTATTATGGCGCTTTTTAATAAATAAAATTTGTCAAGAAAATGTTGAGACTTGATGTTTTAGATAAGGTAGACATATTTTTTAACCACTGAAGCCGCATGGATATCGCTTGCCTAATTGAATATAAATAGTGAATAATAATAATAATAATAATAATATCTTGGGACAACTCACACAACGCCATCTGATCCCAAACTAAGCAGAGCTTGTACTATGGAAACCAGACAACTGATAAACATACTTATATATTTCTAAATACATACATATTATAGATAAATAACACCCAGACACAGAATAAACCATCGTGCTCATCACACAAAGTTTTATCCTGGGTGGGGATCGAACCCACGACCTCTTGCGTAGCAGTCGGATACATTCCCACCGCGCCACAGAGGCAGTCACACGAATAGCAATAATACTGTAACGCTGGTAATACCAGATCGAATGAAACTCAAGCTTGGTTGATATAATAGGTACTAGTAATAGTTAATATAGTAAAAATTTCGTTGGGGTGTCTGAGCTTTGCACTATGTCAAAAATAACCTTGCATATATATATATATATATGCAAGGTTATTTATATTATTTTAATCTATATATGTATAAAAAATTGTAAATATTATATGCGAATTTATTAAGTATTAATCGTATAGTAAGTAGTATTAATCGTACTCCTCTTTCAAATTCAAATTCTAAACTTTAATAATCTGCTCGAAGGCTCTTTTATAATAAACAAATAAACTATTGACTAATGATCTGTCAATATTTTAAATCTAGAATTGAAGGCCTAAAATGTTTTATAGCCCAGACGATAGCGAGCAGTTTCTTTTGAATTGTTGGGTAGTGGTTTTAGGCTTTATTTAATTTTACATTCTGGTTAGCTAAGACGGCTCCTATCGCTAACCTTGATACGTCTGTTTGGAGATTAAACACGTTTTCGTTTGAAAATTCTGAATACACAAGTACTAGTAGGGTAATTAACGTTTCCCTTAATAATTCAAATGACTTTTGACAATTTAGGGACCATTCAAACTTTATGTTTTTCTTAGTATAAGTTGTTTAAAGGTTGAACAATGTCAGTAAAATTATAATTATAATAATATAAATCTCCTATAATACGACGAATCTCTTAATCTTATCCTAATTACGAGAAATTGGATAGTTTTTACTACATCTAACTTTTGTGAGTCTGGTAAAACACCTTCTGAAGATATTTCGTGCCCCAAATATATACATTCCCTTTTTTAAAAAATCACATTTAGATGGATTAAGTTTAAGCTTTTTTTTTCGCAGCCGTTTAAATACATCTAACAAGTTTTTTACTGCCGAAGCAAAATTTTTCCCATTTAAAATTAGGTAATCTAAATATACCAGACAAATTTCATAAGATAAACCTGCCATTGCTATATTTATCATCCTTTAAAAGGAATTTAGACTGGTTTTAAGTCCTATTCGCATCCTTGTAATTTGGTACTGGCCGTAACAAAATGCAGTATATTTCCTACTCTTTTTGTCAATGTCAACATTTTTAAATCCTTGATGTAAATCGAGATGTTTAAAATAAACACATCCGGAGAGAGAATCGAGAATGTCAATAACATTCGGCTATGGAAATGTTGTCTTCTATATTAATTCAGGTATTAAGTTTCCTATAATCAATAACCAGACGCCATTTATTTTTGCCAGAGACGTCTTGTTTTTTAGGGACTAACAGCACCGGACAAGACCACTCGCTTTTTCACACACGGTTTTATAATTTTTTGAGACAACATTCGTCAATTTATCTTTGCTATTTGAGAGTGTGGTAATCTAAAAGGGTTAACGTAAACAGTGTCAACATTTTATTTTAATTTTATATTATGACTGTATATAGGCGTGATGTTAATTAACCATGAATATTTTTCACCTTCTTAAGAGTAAATAAATTTACTTTTAGTCACGAAAATACTGCTATAGATTCTACTCTGCCTCATCATCATCGTTTTGGGTTTTGTTTGAGCATCTATTATTAAAATTATTGGCAAACTAACCTTGAAAGTTGCGTCTGGAATGATTTCCTTGCGAAGGTCCAGACCGACCCCACATGGCTCCGCTCTGGTGTTGATAATAGCTACCGGTTCCAAGATGTTAAAAATTGCTATTTTGATAGTAATAATTAGATCTGGAGGGTGAAAGGTATCCTCTCCCGTTACCTCTAAAATTCCTAAAATTTTAATTATTAAATTTTCTCGTAAAAAGTTTCTTATAAAGTGTTGGTAGGTGATGAAACTTCTTCGTCTACCGCGACCGGCACGACATCACTAAGCGAGTTAAAATCGTGCTTAATCTACACTTTCGCATACCGCCGGTAAAACGCTTAATTGCGATCTTTTTATTGACAACTTTTAACACATCGTATGACTCAGTATATCTTTCAGACCGCGAAATCATGACCTCGACGATTAGACTCATTATTTTTTGACCATAATCTGAAATTATTTTATCATTTTGCCTGACAGATTGTAATTTAATTTGTAAGGCAGCGGACGATTTTTTCGGTAATAAGTGCAATTTCACAATTAGTTTGAAACCTCCTTATAATTTGCAGCTAATCGCAGATTTGCAGACTGCGATAATCTGATTTTTAATACAATCAGGCTTCTCAGCGTCATCTAGCTCAGAGTTACAATATTCGATTCCGTCAATCAGTTATTTTGTGACGGATTCCTGTTCATTATGGTACTGGATCCCAGTCATGCCAGACCTATTTTATTTTCTGACAAATAAAATGTGAGGTTTTGGGTAGTATTTATATGTACAATCAATGCTAGCATACCAGCTAAGTTGTGTAGACGGCCAATTTTCGGGTACCAGGTGAGAAAGGTACGAAAAAATCGGGCTAAGTCATCTTAATTTCTGACAGTTGATTTTCATATACCTATATATGGTGTAAAATACTATAAAAAAATATTTTTCAGCATTACCAGACACTTCCAGACAAAACTTCCTCCAGACACTTTAAAGTGACGGAAAAAGGTGCCAACTTATGTTATTTTCTGACGCTTGATTCTTATATATGTTACTTAGGGGATTTTATGGGAACATATATTTGCTCAGCCAGACAGATTGTATGGGCCCATCATTCTCCCAGACACCAAATGCATTCAGCATATAATATGATCGTGAAGGTATTATAAATACTTAACTTATTTTCTAACGCTTGATTTTAATACATATTACTTAGGGGATTATATGGAACATATATATGCTAAGCCAAACAAGTTTTATGAGCTAAACTTTCTCCCAGACATTAAAAACATTAAGCAGCGCGAGCGTATTATAAAAGCAACTTAGCTTATATTTTGACACTTGATTTATATATTTGTTACTTAGGAGATTGTATGGTGCTCATTCAGCCAAATTGAACAGGCAAAATATCCTCCAGACATCAAAAACATTCAGCAGCCCGATGGTATTTCAAAAGCTACTTAGCTTATATTCGGATACTTAATTGTTACTTAGACATTGTACGGAACATATATTTGCTCAGCCAGACAAATTGTGTGGTCCAAACCTTCCACCAAAAACATTCAGTCGTTAGGAGCTTATTCTGAGACTTGAATGACAATATTGGCACAAAATACTGAGAGTCCAGAACACAACCTTCATAATAAATACCTGTTTCCATGGAAATACAAAATGGAAATCATGGGACAAGCGTTTTTTCCCATTATTTCATCACGACGATTTCATAATAAAAAAAAGGTGGTATAGGCGAGTTATTTATTTTTTATCATGTCTGTGTCCATACTGATTGGTTATCTAAAGTAAAGGTTTCAATGGAAATAAAAACAATGGGGCACGCCTATATATTCTGACACTTGATTTTTGATACGTTGTCTGGGTGAGCAAATAATAATAATTTGACTGCCCCTGTGGCGCGGTGGGAATGTGTTCGACTACTACGCAAGACATCGTGGGTTCGAGTCCCACACGAGACACCACTTTATGTGATCCAAAAATTGTGTCTGGATGTCTGGATGGAGTCAGGGTGTACTTTGTGTCCGAGACTTGTATGTTTGTAAAGTCCTCCGCAGGGCTTGTACCCTCCTGCAGGAGTTGTCTGTTCCGGGAGCCCACGTCCATGAGAGCGTCTATGTGTGCGTTTGTCGATAGCGTTTACGGGTGTATCCACTGTTTACATTTTCATTGATGGATATGCTAGGATCGTTTGTCCCACTATTTCCATTGCGTTTTCGCGAGATGTTCATCGCTCTACCTGTTAAGTACCTCTTTAGATAACCAAGTACTATGACAAAGACCTGTGTCTTTGTTTACGGGTGAATATAAAGCGTGATAAAAATAAATACCTCGCCTACCATATGTACCCACCATATGTATTATGAAAACGCTCTGAACATTTTAACTGGTCGTCTTGGAAATAATGGGTTATAATTAAGAAAAAACGCTTGTTCCACGATTTCCATTTTGTATTGCCATGGAAACGGATGTTTACTATGATGGTTGTGTTCTGTACTCTTAATATTTTGTGTCAAAATTGTCACTCAAGTCTCAGAATAAGTTTTTTATGTCTGGAGGATATTTCGCCCGTTCAATTTGTCTGGCAGAGCAAATATATGTTCTATACTATTCTCTAAGTAACATTTAAAAATTCAAGCGTCAGAACATAAGCTATAGTATTTTACACCATATATATGACAACTGTCAGAAAATAAGATAACTTAGCCCGATTTTTTCGTACCTTTCTCACCTGGTACCCGAAAATTGCCCGAAAAATGCTAGCATTGATTATATATATAAACACTACCCGAAGCCCCACATTTTATTTGTCAGAAAATAAAATAGGTCTGGCATGACTGGGATTTAGTACTATTTCGGGTACCAGACTAAGCGCTACTTTTAAGTCTAACTGCGTCATTTTCGTACTTTTTGCTGTTTGGTAAAAAATATCAAATACAACACAATATTTGTCAATAATTTCAATTTCTGAGGCGTCTTATTGTACTGCTCATACAAGATATCAGTTTCAATTTGTGTTTTTCTACACATACTTCCTTGTCTTCTACTTGGCCCGATTTTATTTTTATTTAATATTGATATTAAATCATCAAGGTAATGATTATTGTATTGATTCATTTTGCGCGATGTGTACGAAGCCAAATTTCATAAATCCTTTCAATAAAAGGACACGAACTCAAATTACGCGCACAAGGCTAGCCTATGACATGACAGGGTCGCCATATAATGTTGGGATTGATTTCGAATGAAACTCAGGCTTGGATAAGATAATACCGTACTGTATATGCTTATAAATTACAAGAGACTAGCCAACTACAGAAGCAAGAGATGAGTTAAATTGCACAATAAAGTAGGCAACACGACTGCAATCTCTTTACCTTTACTCTCCTAGTCCCATGGCACAGAAATCCAACATTAAGAGATTAAGTGCAGATCTCACGGCATACTGTGCTCTCCGAGGGACCTACGACCTACGTACAAAATTGTTTCATACTTCATTGTTCATGACCTAAATTTCCTGATTTCATTACTCTTCAGAGTAAAGGAGTAGTAAATAACAATCTGATATAAACAATGTATTTTCCCCGAGACTGACCCCGCGCTTAACGCTTCATCACACGGCGCTATAATTACATTCCAACAGATTGATGACCGATGTTACAACGATTCATCACAGTCCACTCATAACGAAATAGGTACATTCCCACACGAAGGAGACTTTATTAATTGTTTATCAGCCATTTTGGCGTGGCAGATAATATTCGAGGAAAATGCCTTTATATTACTTTTTTAAACGTATAACTCGTAGGATATGAGACGCGTTCGTGTAAATACAATTTACCTAGGTATACATATTAGGTACGAACCTGTACTAGTGTCAGTATATGGTAACTTTGACTTACGATCGGTTCGTAATCAATTTTTTTGTCATTACGTTACCCGTACATGATTAGCCATAGTAATACATTTTGAACTACACTAGTTTTGCTAATGTTATGAAATAAAACAAAGCGTACGTCCCTCTCTAACTACCAAACTATCTTCATACCAAATTCAATTTAATTTACATAAAAAATCCATATTAAACAATAACATCATTATATTAATCAACAATCAACCAAACAATCACGGGATACATGTTTCTATACGTTCAGTAAACCAATGCGCAGTCTGTCAAAATTCGCATATAACTTTGAAGAATACTTGAGCTCTCTAATAGATGGAGCAGCTCACGGTAATTCGTCGTCCATTGTAGATAGTGTCTGTGAGTAGTATAGTCTGAATAGTTGTCAAATAGTAGAAAAATGATGGTCAAAGCGTGGAATAAAGTTACATTGAGCTATTATGCTATTTTTATAATCATTAGTTTTTGTTATATATTGATACTTCAGTGGACGTAGATCAGTTTTGAATTTCTTGTGACGTATAAATGATGCCTCCGGGGGTTACAAACTCGTGGATACAAAATCGATGGGAAGTTTATGGTGAGCTTAACATCAGTAGCGACTGTGGTGCTTCTTTGCCTAAATATATTTTCTTGTCAAAAATTTATTGTGCTTTTATTGGTGTTCCATTTTAGAACACCAATAAAAGCACAATACATTTTTGTACTTAGGAAAGTTTAACCTTCAGAAACTGTCGACGACGTTTCGATCGAATTGCACCGATCGTGGTCACGGGTCGACTGACGGCAGTTTAGAGATGTCTTCGTGAGGCGCGGGGTTTTTCACATACCCTCGCCTGGTCTTGATAATTTTGATAATTTGTATTGTCGGTACTTCTACACACTACACTAACAACTTCTTTACACTGAGGCGCGGTGTCGTTACGGCTACGATTTTCCGTGAGTCGATATACATCTTCTCGGTTGAAGTTCTTGTACTTTTTGATCTTAACCGCCTCGCGCACTATCTTGGAATAATAGTGGCGACCGGTGGGAAGTACCTGTGGCTTATGCAATTCTATCCAGTGATTTGGTTCTGATTCCAACAAATGCTCAGTGATAGCAGACTTGTAAACTGGACGGTTTTTTACAGCAGCGATATGTTCCTTGACTCTGTCTGCGATTGTCTTTTTGGTCAGTCCGATTTACGAACTGCAATCCACCTTGTACACGCCAGGTGTTTGGAGCGAATTAACATCCTTTGTCGTTCGGCAAAGCTTCGAAACCTTGGAGAGCGGAATATATACAAGTTTCAAAGCTTTTTTAGGTTTCACAACACGATGCAAGACTGTCTCTTGATACACTTTGGCTGAAGTTTTCACTCACTATTTTCACAAAAATGTAGCTTTGTGACGCCTTGATAAGACACGTCCCACCAAACCATCGGTGACGCTAGATGACCATTCCGTACCTTTCCAACCACTTGAGCAGCTTCTTTAGAACTGTGATCATACACTTTATCACTTTGCTTATTGGAGTGCACTTTAATCGTGAAAAATTTTTCATCGGTATGAGGATATTTCTGTGCCCTTAAACTGCGTATCGCGACAGAAGGCGTTTTGATCGTAAATTGTAAAGATTGATTTAGGGCATGTCCTGTATATCGACGATAAGTACCAAGCTTCAGGTCTGGTTTTATAATACGCGACAGAGTCCTAGCTGGAATCTTCATTTCTCGCGATAAGATTTTTTGCTTCCTAATGGAGTTTCGACGAATTATGGCTTTAACAAAATAACAGCACGCGGCTGCCCCGATCTTTTATGGTTTTCGACAGAGGAAGTGTTGTTGTATCTGTTAATAATACGATATACGAACATACGGCTGATATCAAACTTTTGAAGTGTCTGGAATATGACCGACGGCTCCATACCCACTTTATAAATCATTTATTTGATTTAGATGTGGTACAATTTATAGGTGTTATATTATTATAAGAACATTCCGATCCAGAACATTTAGTCAATAATAGGAACATGCAAAAACACACAAATGTAGAATTATAACTTAGTACCTACAATATAACATGCAGCATCGTAAGCCATAATAAATTAAGTTAATATATTTTCTGCCCAATTTAATTTACATCTATAATTATTAATATTATAATTTTATTATAAAAGATTCCTTCTACATTATTATTATTTAATTGCAGTTATGAAAAATGTAATTTACAGTACATAAACTATTGTCAATTAACCAGGCTTTAAACAGCTTTGTTGGTATACTTTTAAAATTTTTAGGTAACGCATTGAAGATGCGCCCACACATAACATAAGTGTTCTTTGTTTATAACGTACCGAAATAGAATTGTTTTACCACAGGTAAGGAGAACCTCATCTGAGTTAAAACAATTCTATTTCAGTTTTTGGTATTTCTTGGCCATATTTCATAAGCCCTTGTGAATAGGTCTAGATGTTCTTTAACAAATTTCGCGCATTCAAAAATATATACACAGGGGAGGGTTGAAATCTCTTGAAGATAGGTCTACGAGATTCCCAAAGGCATATTCCGACAATGGCGTGGATACATTTTTTCTGTGCTATAAATACTCTCTGTATCTGTTGAATTGCCCAAAAGAATAATACCATAATTTAGTACGGATACTACATATCCGTAATATGCAGATAACATTGTAGTTAGTGCTGATGTTTTGGATAGTTCATACAAAACATATATAAACTTATTAACTTTGTTACAAACATTGTTAACATGAGCTTTCCAATTGCAATGTTGGTCCAGTGTGATACCCAGAAATTTGGTTTCGTTTTTCTACTCGTAATGTTTTCTTTTTTTGTGTAGATTATTGACATCAAGCCATGTTATTATTGACTCAATAGCTTTATTGATTTCATAATTATATTTGTCTATTCTTGTACAGTGTTCTTGTTTTTGTGTGAGAACCTTCGAGCATAGCCCTTTCCATATCCCGCTGAGCGACTTTGAACCTGTGGACCAGCCGTACCGTCAGTGTCCACGTTTCGGCTCCGTATGTCATGACGGGTAGGACGCATTGATTGAAGACTTTAGTCTTAAGGGATTGTGGGATCGACGATGAAAAGATTTGACGTAGCTTCCCAAACGCTGCCCAACCAAACCGAATTCTCCTGTTCACCTCGTCCTCGAAGTTGTTTCTCCCTAACTGCAATGACTGCCCGAGGTACACATATTTTTGAACAACTTTGAGAACGGTATTAAAATATATATATTACGGGTCTTAATCGCGTGAATAATTTAAGGTAAAATACCTTGTTTATTGCCCGACGTTTCGACCGTATTGCAACGGCCGTAATATATATATTTTAATAATGTGTACAAATCGCGAAAGTTTATCAACATTTTGAGAACGGTGTCATGCACCGCTATCGGTCACGGTTGTACATGTTCATTGAACATGACCTTGGTTTTATCCAAGTTCATCCGTAGGCCGATGCGTACAGAGGAGTCAGCCAGGTCATTCAGCATCTGTTGTAGGTTTTGCAGCGTTTCTGCCATGATGACGATGTCATCTGCAAATCGCAGGTGAGAGATGTATTCACCATTGATGTTGATGCCCCGCCCTTTCCAGTGCAGCGTCTTGAACATATCCTCCATTGCATTTGTGAACAATTTCAAGGAAATAACGTCCCCTTGCCTCACTCCTCGATGCAATGGTATAGATTTTGTTTGCTGATTCTGTACTTGGACGGACATGGTGGCGGCTTCGTAGAGACATCTCATCACTTGGATATATCGCCAATCTACTTGTCATCGCTGCAGGGACTCCAGAACGGACAGATTTCAATCGAGTCAAAGGCCTTCTCATAGTCCACGAATGCTAGACACAGAGGCTGATTATACTCTTGGGTCTTTTGTATAATCTGCCGCACTATGTGAACGTGGTCTATGGTGCCATATCCGCTCCGAAATCCGGCCTGTTCCGGTGGTTGGAATTCGTCAAGTCTTCGCGCAAGGCGGTTCGTGATGACTCTTGAAAACAGCTTATAGACGTCTAGTTCTTCTAGGTCGGTAGTTCTTCTTTCTCTTGGAGCTCCCTCAGTACGGGTTTACCTCCAGCCTTTAGCAGCTCTGTTGTAACGCCATCCTCTCCAGGGGCTTTTCCATTTTTCAGCTGTTTAAGAGCCAGCACGATTTCGTCAATGTTGACTTCTGGCAGGTCTTCGGTGTAGTGGCGTGTTAGAGTGGCTCTAGGACCCTCATTTTCAGGATCAGGTCGAGATGCATGCGAAGCGTATAACCGGCCATAGAAGCTTTCCACTTCGGAGAGGACTGCCGGCTTCGAAGAAACGACTTCTCCACTTGTTGTGGTCAACTTCGTCAGGTGGCTTCTTCCAAGAGATTGTACGAACACTTTCGACCCCCGGTACTATCGAGAGAGTGTTGGAGTGCCGAAGGTCGTGTCGTATAAATTTATTGATCTCTTGGTTTAGAGCGCGTTTTTCCGACGAAATGACGGGTGGGTTTTCACGTCGTTTCTTCATCAGCTCTAAAGTCTTTTTCGAAAGCTTTGACTTCTTACCCTTACGCTGCATTTCACAAAATCTCGTACCTTCTTCCCTGAGTATCCGAACTACATTTACGAGCTTCTGGTTTACGTCTGTTGTGGTTTCCATGGCAGCAAATCGGTTATCCAGGTTTGAATGGAACGCTTCGGATCCTATCATGGTTTGGAGCAAAGTAGGTCGGAGCCTGGACCTCATCAGACGAGCACGTTTCGCCTTGAAGTTGATATTCAGAGAGCCTCGGACAAGTCGATGATCACTACCGGTATTAAACCTGTTGATCACGGTGACGTCTCTAAATATACACTTTTTGTCCGTCATGATGAAGTCGATCTCGTTTTTCGTCATAGTGTCGGGGCTTTGCCACGTCCACTTCCTTTGGGGCTGTTTCTTGAAAAAGGAGTTCTTCAAGAAGAGCCCCTCCCGTTCGAGGAAGTTGACTAGCATTTGCCCCCTATGATTTCTGCTTCCAAATCCATGGGATCCTACTACCATTTCGCTGAAATTCTGTACTCCCACTTTAGCGTTGAAGTCCCCCATAACAACGTTGTAGTGGGTCTTAGTGGTGAAGTGGAGGGCCCTCGATATGTCATCGAACATATCCTCCACTTCGTTGTCTGGATGTGCCGAGGTCGGTGCGTACACTTGCACCACCTTGAGGCTATACCTCTCGGTGAGCTTAATAATGAGGTACGCTACCCTGTTCGACACGCTGGACATTTCCACAACATTGTCAGAAAGGGACTTATTTACCAGAAACCCAACACCACCTTGGGATTGTTGGTCTCCCTGGCGAAAGTACATAAGGTGGCCCGACTCGAGGGTTATGGTGTCCTCTCCCTCTCTTCGGACTCCACTTAACCCGAGGTTATGCCACCAAATCTTCCCAAGTTCCGCCTCAAGTTGTGCCAGATACGAGTCTAGCCGTAGCGTGCGTCCGTTATACGTCGCCAGGGTCAGTTGGTTGTGGTGGCCTTTCGTAGCCCGAAGATTCTTAGCACCCCCCGCCACGCCGTTACCGTGGACGCCACCATGTTCAGGAATAGCGTGACTGCCAGGAACTGGGGCCGTGGCTTCTGTGTTTTGTGCATAATGGGGGGTAATGCCCATAATCGCCACGCTGGGCAGGCGGGCTTAACTACTACTACTTTTAAATAACTTCATTAAGAGCCACTGACACAAAGCAAACTTAAGCAATAAAACAACACATTGACGTTAAATTTATTGCTATTAGTTATTGCTTGTCAATGTATCAAAAATCGATATCGTAAAAGAGCCTTTATTATGATTTGGTATAGGATAGTGTAGCGTGCCAAGTGATGACCGTGTGTGAGCGCGGGTCTACGCGCGACGCGACGGTAGAATAACAAAATCACCTTATACCTCACTGCTTTAATACTGCTAACGGAGTCGGTAAGGTTTTGCTACAGCCAGTCAGTCAATAGTGTTCTCGATGTTGTGGGAATATCGGATATCTTATAATCATTAAACTTATGATGTTTATGATGTTATTGTGGACCTATTTACCCAACTGTGCGACGCAAAGGAGAGTATTGTGTTTATCGTCTATGTATGTATGTGTGTTCCTTTGTGGCACTATATAGACCAAACGCGTGGGCAATTTTGATTATTCATACGTCAATCGATTCGTATTAATCTTGCAAGTGTCAATAAAGACATTGCAGCAAACAAAATGGCAACAGCTAGACGCCATATTATTGTGACAGAAAATAAAAACCGGGCAAGAGCATGTCGGACCATGCTCAGAGTAGGGGGTCGCAGTCTTGAATAATTGCATCACGCCCTTTTCTTGAGGAACGCAGTTTTTCGGCAATAACTCAATGACGGTAAATCCGATCATATTCGAAATAATTTAAATTTAAAGTATCAACTATAAAGTATAACTTATTAATCTTTGTGATTTTTTTTTATATTTTTTGGTTACGTGGTTCAAATGTCTAGGGATACAATTTATGCATCTTTCGGAGCGATTATTTTCAAAAATGTTCACTTATTAAAAAAAAAATTCTATAAATACCCTAAAATGTTTTTGAAAGACCTGTCGAATGATGTGCCACAAGTTTACTGAAAAAAAATCAGCTTCTGTAACATGGGGGGAGTGCTCCCCTAAAAATATTTATTTTTATTATTTAGTTATCAAACTATGCGCTACATAGTTTGATAACTGAATAATAAAAATAAATATTTGCAAACCACCGTTTCACTAAATTTCATCAATACTCATTGAGTAGTATTTGAGCAACATGCCTGTGACATACGGACGGACAGACAGACAGACAGACGGATATGACGAAACTATAAGGGTTCCGTTATTGCCATTTTGGTCGTCATGTGTATTTTAAAATCATGTGGTTTTTTAAATCATTTTTAACTTAAAGTGATCGTTTAGGATATATGGCAGTTTAAAGTTAGTTACCAACGATTTTAGCTGAAATTTTTGGTATTACAGTTAATTGCAACTAAGCACTAAAAAGTATTACTAAAAAACGACATTAAAAATCAAAAACATCCCTGCTGAAAAAAATATTCAAACAAGATAACCTTAAATCATGCAGTGAACTTACTAAAATGCGGAGGCATTTTAGTAAGTTCACTGTATGATTTAAGTTTATCTTGTTTGAATATTTTTTTAAGAAGCCGGGTTTATTAATTTTTAAAATTATTCTTACCAATTCTGATCAGGATGGTTGTCTTAACGGAGACCAAATAATTATATTAGTAAAATAATAAGTAGAAGAGCAATATGCTAATTAGATGGGAATCCGATTCGATCGAAAAGAAATTAGGCGCAGAACCAAAGGCTTCACATTCTCTCAAGGATTCGGAGGGGTACCTACATACAAGTGACCTGATAGCGGTAACCTTTCATTAGTTCGCTGGTGTCACGGCTGTTGTATCTACTAATAAGTAGGTACGTACGGGTACTAGGGGTAGGTGACGTGTCTTTAAGAGCTGTTGTTATGTAATGGCCATTTGAAAATAAAAACAAATTCAATATTCAAGCACCTTAATGTCCAGACTTAAATTTAACAGGTACTTACGTTTTATTGGTACGATTCCCATTACATAATTCAAGCCGGGCGACATCTGGAATTAAATAATTAAATTATCGCAACGAAATGTGGATAATTTAAGAGTCAGCTCTCATTTGCAACGTTTATGGCCCGTAGTGCTAACACGCTGCACTAATTAAAATCTCCAAGTTAATATACAAGTGGGGGCAACATGCACTCCCGTTTCTATACCTCAATGTTCAATTATACCAACTCTTAATATCTCTTGTTAAAAATGTCGGATGTCATTATGATAAAGGCCAGTCAGTATCAACACAAAAAAGGCAAAAATCGTAAACGCGTGCAAATAATTATTTTTTTTATATGTTTGTAGGGTTCTGGAGTAAAATAAAACGTCTGGTGTTCCGATATGGTTCATATATTGTCAAAAATAAGCTTCCTAATATTACAATACATCGACATACAATTCGTCATTCAGATAATGCGCACCAAAAACCAAAATAACCAATCGCCAAGGATCGCATCTGTCTCACTCCAACGCACGCTTGCGCCGGTAATGTGCTCCCGCTCGCACGACTATATAAATGCGTGCCACACGCAGAGCCCGCGCCAGTGTCTCCAAAACATCAACGCCGGCGTGCCGCCGGCGGTCGTCCAATGCACCTGTCCGCACAGCGCGCGGCGTGCGCGCATGCGAACGAGTCCCATATCACTCCCCCCTAAGCGAAGCGTACTACTGGTTTGATGGATCTGCCAGATCTTGTAACGTAGGTCTGTGGGACGAGATCGGCGGGGGTGTCCAAGTTCTCATCGTAAGTATAGGCTGGCTTGAGTCTGTCCAATGATATGACTGATGTTCGCCGCGGTAGTTTGATCTTGTAGAACTTGTCGAAACGATGAATCACCTCGTACGGACCTTCGTATGGCGGGGTTAACGGCGATCGAACTGTGTCGCTTCGTACGAAAACATGTGTGCACGTAGAGAGGTCCGTGTGAATGAAAGGCTGCGTATGACTGTTGTTTGAGCGAGGAGATGATCTGACTGATGCCATGGTGTCCATGAGTCGGCGTATGTAATCGTTGTCGACAATACTTGTCTCAGACGGTACTATGAGATCGGCAGGCAGGCGAAGCGTTGTACCGTACGTCATCATTGCTGGACTGAGACGGTTGTTGTTGCGTAGCGCCGTTCGCAGTCCGAGTAGTACGGTGGGTAGCTCTTCTGTCCATCGAGTTGTGTTGCCGCGAGCCATGAGCGCGGCTTTTAACGTTCGGTGCCACCTCTCAATTTGGCCGTTCGCTTGTGGGTGATAGGCCGTGGTGCGAATTCTGGTGATGCCAAACCTCTTCATTAATGCATTGAATAGCGACGATTCGAATTGGCGGCCTTGATCCGTTGATATTCTTAGTGGGCAGCCAAATCTCGCAATCCAGTTTTCATATAGGGCTTTCGCGACGTTTTCAGCCGTGATCTCGTGCATCGGGATAGCTTCGGGCCACTTCGTGCATCGGTCAATGATGGTTAGAATATAACGGTTGTCGTAAGATATTCGCAATGGTCCGGTGATGTCTATGTGTATGTGTGCGAAGCGTTCAGATGGTGGGAACTCGCCGAGCGGGGTTACAACATGTCGGTGTATTTTTGCTCGTTGACAACTGACGCATGCTCGGGCCCAGTCCCCGATCTCCTTGTTCATGTTCGGCCAAAAGAATCTCGAACTGACTTCCTTTCGCGTGGTTCTAACGCCGGGGTGACATAAATCGTGTTGTGCTTTGAATGCAGCAAAACGGTGCGACTTCGGCAGGTACGGTCGGGGGGTACTCGTAGAATTTTCGCACGTAATTGGTCGGCGTCCGCCCGGCATAGTGACGTCAGTGAACTTCAAGTTTGCTTGGCTCCGTAGTTGTTTTAGTAGCGGATCTTTTTCTTGCTCGCATGCTAATGTGTTGTAGTCAATCGTTGTTGGGCACTGTATGTCTTCGATACGTGACAGGGCGTCCGCTACTGTGTTGTTCTCTCCTTGCACGTATTTGATATGGGTGCAAAACTGGCTTATGTAGTGCAACTGACGTTCTCTTCGAGGTGTGTCGGTGCTACTTGCTTGGCGTGTTAGTGCGTAAGCAAGTGGCTTGTGGTCAGTGTAAATGACTACTTCACATCCCTCTATCAGCCGACGAAAATGTTTGACCGCCATGTAGATGGCCAGTAATTCTCGGTCGTACACGCTGTAGCGGCGTTGCGTTGCGCTCATTGATTTGGAGAAATAAGAGAGGGGTTTCCACACGCCGTCGACTCTTTGTTGTAATACGGCGCCGACGCTACAGTCTGATGCGTCTGACATGATGGCGAGTTCACAACCCGGAGCTGGATGCATTAACTCTGTGGCTTCTAAAATGCTTGCACGGCACTTCTCGAAGGCTATCTTTGCCTCGGGACTCCACTCGATGGGTGTTTTGTCATTTCGTTTGCGGTTGTGCAGGTATTTGTTGAGTTCAGCTTGCAGTTCGGCTTGATGTGGTAGGCAGCTGCGGTAAAAATTGAGCATGCCTAGGAAACGTCGCAGTTCGGCGATTATTTTCGGTCGTGGGTACTTCGAAATAGCTTCGGTTCGCTCTTGTGTTGGTTTGATTCCATCGGTCGAAACTTGATAGCCGAGATAGTTTATCTTTTGCTTGCCGAATTCGCATTTTTCTAGTTTCAGCATAACGCCATACTGCTTGAGTCGCTCTAGGACTTGCTTGAGGAGGAGTTTGTGCTGGTTTTCGGTCTCCGAGTACAGGAGAATGTCGTCAACAAAACAGAAGCAGTTGTCTATTCCTCGTAGCACTTGATGCATGAATCGCTGGAACGTTTGACTGGCGTTCCGCAGTCCAAATGTCATGCATTTGAATTCAAACAAGCCAAAAGGAGTAATTAGTGCTGTTTTCTGTGCATCTTCTTTTGAAATAGGAATCCAATAGTAGGCCATTTTGATGTCGAGCTTCGAGAATATCTTCATATTGTGCAGCTGATGTGTGAAATCTTGAATGCGGGGTAGCGGGTAGCGGTCGGGTAATGTAGCCGCGTTTAATCTGCGATAATCGCCGCATACACGTAGGCCACCGTCCTTTTTCTTGACCACATGAAGCGGACTGGCCCACGGGCTGTTCGAGGGTACACAAATGCCTTGTTCGAGCATGCGCTCGAATTCTTCCTTCGCTGACTTGTACTTGTCGGGGGGTAGCGGGCGCGCTCGAGCGAACAGCGGCGGCCCCGTTGTTTCTATGCGGTGAACGACTTCATGCTTCGCAGGTTCTTTTAAAGACATTGGGCGCAGGACTTCTGGATACAGCTGCAGTATGTCGTGGTACACTTGATCGGAGCTAATGAAGTGAATTGAGCTGTCCCCGCCGGTTTTGACTTCAAAAGCGTCGATTGATAACTCGGTAACGTTGTCTATGAGTTTTCTTCTATGAAGGTCAACTAGTAGCTTGAAGTGTCTTAAGAAGTCGGCTCCCAGGATCGATGTTTTCACGTCTGCTATAGTGAAGTTCCATAAATAGCTGCGCCGTAGACCAAGATTCAGCCTGAGCGCCTTCTCGCCGTACGTTTTGATTGGAGTGTTGTTTGCCGCGTACAATTGGTAGGCGCTTGATTTGTTGACTTTCCTTTTGCTTGTAACGGCTAATACGGATATGTCTGCGCCCGTGTCCACTAAAAATCGTTCTCTTGTGTTACGATCAAACACGCAAAGGCGGTTGGTGTTGCTTGGTACACCGACGCCCGCCATCGTCGGTGTAGAATTTAGTTTAACGACGGTGGTTGAACTTTTCCCCTTCTACAGCACGGCGACTCGCATCGTTTCGCCTTGTCTCCGAAACGGAAATGGTATCTGCATTCCCACGTTGCATCGCCGGGTTTCACGGACTTCCTACTGCCATTGAAGCTTCTTGATCTTGAACGGGAACGATAAGGACGACGATGATAGCGTCGCGTCGTCGGTCGCCCGCGTAACTCAGCCACTTCTAGGTTCAATTTCTCGATTTGTCTCGAGAGTACGTCTAATTGAGCAGACACGACTGGATCTTTCGAGCTCGTGGAGACGGCGGCTATTGTTGCGGGTTCGGAGTACTCGACCATTTTGTCAGCCATCGCAGCGAGTGTTTCTAGTGACGATTCCGTGTTGATCGACAGCACGACGCGGACTTGTGCGGGTAGGTGATTCAACCATTCGATTTTTAATCCTTCGTCTGTGATCATTCCGCTGCCCAATTCTCTCATCTTGCGTAGAAGTTGCGTTGGCTTCTGATCCCCCAATTCGAGACCGCTTATTAGCTTCTGAAAGTTCTTCACGTCCGATTTGTCGTATACCGCCAGTAAGCGATTCTTCACAGCGGCATATTTGTCAGCAGCTGGCGGATTGTATAGAATGTCGGTGATATGTTGCAAGTCCGTGGCCTGTAGCTGTTGCAACACATATCTATACTTTTGGTCGTCCGAAGTTTTTAAAGGGTCTGTGACGGCTTCAAATTGGATGAACCAGGCCCGCGGAAGTTCCCGCCAGAATGGTAGCAGTCTTGACTGGATCGAGACAGCCCCCAGATGGTATTCAGCTCTCGGTGCTGGATCAGGTGTGGACACTCGAGCTGGTGTGATGGGTGGGGATGTTGGTGGCGATGTTTCCTTTGTATCTGTCGACATTTTTCTTGTTTTTTTTTTTTGCGTCGGGGTCACCAATTGTAGGGTTCTGGAGTAAAATAAAACGTCTGGTGTTCCGATATGGTTCATATATTGTCAAAAATAAGCTTCCTAATATTACAATACATCGACATACAATTCGTCATTCAGATAATGCGCACCAAAAACCAAAATAACCAATCGCCAAGGATCGCATCTGTCTCACTCCAACGCACGCTTGCGCCGGTAATGTGCTCCCGCTCGCACGACTATATAAATGCGTGCCACACGCAGAGCCCGCGCCAGTGTCTCCAAAACATCAACGCCGGCGTGCCGCCGGCGGTCGTCCAATGCACCTGTCCGCACAGCGCGCGGCGTGCGCGCATGCGAACGAGTCCCATATGTTGTTAGGTCCCTTGAGAGTAGTTAATACCTAAGTTTGCAACCCTGAAAACTCTGTGCTACCCTACCCCCATGGTGCTCGAAAAGCTGCAAAATATTGGCACTTGAATTTTTTCGAAAAAACTAACCTGTGAGAGAGTTTTTCAAGTATCTTGTCCAGTACTTTTGCTACAATTTGAGCGTAACTTGAGCACACTACGTCCATTGGTTGCGGAGATTCAGGAAGTCAAAGATGGGAAGAAAAATGTTGTGGTTGGGTCATTTTCCAAGACACGTACCGGCCGAACTAATGCTCCTAGGTAAAAGTCAGGAAAAAAGAATTCGTAGAGAATTGAATTCGCTTTTATTATTATCAAAGTAGTGCCCCTAAGTATCAAAATTTTCTCAAAAAAAAAAAACATGTAAAATACCGGAATTTGGCAAAAAAATAAAAACTCTGTATTGAATAGTTTTGTTTGTATATCTTTTGAAAAACCGGCCAAGTGCGAGTGGGATTCGCAGACTGATGGTTCTGTACTAACTTCTGGAAATAGTTCGATTATCACAGGGAATCTTTCTGGACATACGACACTTTATCAATCAAGTTGCAAAAGGGCAACTCACCAACCGTGGTTACACGAAGGATTTTAGGCCACAAGTGACACGCAAATAGTTGAAAAAAACTTAGTTACCAAATTGCCATATTGAGTACCTACTGACAAATATTTAAAAAAATGAAACACGTCGCAATAAAAGCCCACTCTTGTCAAATTGCCCATGTTTACAATATTTCTTTGTTTTTTGTTTATAAAATGTATTTTTAAGAATTAAGAGAGAAATGAAAGAAACCATGTTACACTAAAAACTAATTTTATTAATTTCAATATAAGAAATTACATGAAAATAGATACGTCTAGACTCGGGCTAAGGTGGTACCAAAGTGTATCACCTTAAGAGATGTACTTATTGTACATCTCTTAAGGTGATAATGTCTTAGTGAGAAATCTGTGTCATCGCGGAGTGGCGAGGTCAAAGACACGAGGCGCCGAGTCAGCTGCTCCGCGAGTAGGTCGGTGCTAAGTCCAAGTGCAGGCATGGCTTATATTTATGTAGGTAAGGTGCTGCCAACATTATGTTGAAGGAAGATATAACTCCTTGTATGCACATTAAGATTGCATTGCTATTTTACCTATTTGACTTGATTATTTCCGAAAAATCTTTTTGCGCTGGTGCATACAAATGATAATATTCTCCAAGCATTGTGTTATAAAAATAATATCAAATATTATTTTTTAACTAAATTAATAATTATTTTAGAAATATACATTTCGAAAAATGGTGTTACAGGTTATAATATATACACACACATATGTTATATATATATATATATATATATATAACGGGTGGTTAAATTTCAAGGGCCGATGTTGATTTTGAATAAAACACAAACTATTTAGGAAATTATTGTAATTTTATTTTATTATGATATATTGGTATTACTCAATTATGTATGGAACAAAATATCGGCCAAATGGGCGCCGCGACCACGGCGGCACACCTCCATCCGATGGTCCAAATTTTCGATGACCCTGAGGCATAATGGAGGTTCTATGCCGTTAATGTGCCGAATTATCTCATCCTTTAGCTCTTGAATTGTTGCTGGCTTATCGACGTACACCTTTTCTTTCAAATAACCCCAAAGAAAAAAGTCCAACGGTGTCAAATCACATGACCTTGGCGGCCAATTGACATCGCCATTACGTGAGATAACACGGCCATTGAATTTGTTGCGCAAAAGAGCCATTGTTTCGTTAGCTGTGTGGCAAGTGGCACCGTCCTGCTGAAACCACATATCGTCCACATCCATATCTTCCAATTCGGGCCATAAAAAGTTCGTTATCATCTCACGATAGCGAACACCATTCACAGTAACTGCCTGACCGGCCTCATTTTGGAAAAAATACGGCCCGATGATGCCGCCAGCCCATAAACCGCACCAAACAGTCACTCTTTGTGGGTGCATTGGTTTTTCGACAATCACTCTTGGATTCTCATTCGCCCAAATGCGGCAATTCTGTTTATTGACGAATCCACTGAGGTGAAAATGTGCCTCATCACTGAAGATGATTTTCTTCGAAAATTGATCATCCACTGTTGCCATTTTTTGCCACCATTCTGCCCATTCACGACGTTTGGAATGGTCAAGAGGCTTTAGTTCTTGAGCCAATTGCACCTTGTAAGCGTGTAAATGCAAGTCTTTATGCATAATGTTCATCAACGACGAGCGTGAGAGGTGCAATTGTTGGGCACGACGACGAGTTGAGGTGGACGGCTCTTCAGCCACACTATCGCGAACAGCAGCAATATTTTCTGCAGTACGAGCTGTACGAGCACGCACTGGTGTTCTCACATCTTCTACAGACCCGGTTTGCTCGAATTTTTCCACGATTTTTGCGATTGTACGCACATTTGGACGATCAAATTGACCAAAAAAATCACGAAGTGCACGATATGCATTTTGATTTGAACGCCCATTTTCATAATAAGTCTGGATAACTTTAACACGTTGTTGGATTGTGTATCTCTCCATGGTTCAAATTGAGTAAGTCTGAAATAGAGAAATGTCAAATAAAATTCGGAAAAAAACTTGGCGTTTAGGTGTGGTTCATATTCAACATCGGCCCTTACAATTTAACCACTCGTTATATATATATATATATATGTATATATATATACTACTACTAAAGGGCCTTAATTGCGTGAATAATTTAAGGTAAAATACCTTGTTTATTGCCCGACGATTCGACTGTATTGCAATGGTCACGGGTACACCCCCGTGTGAGGTATTTTAGGTAGTATATTATTATTTAATTTTGTAATGTGTACAAATCGCGAAAGTTTATCAATATTTATAGATGTAACGGATGTTTTTAGGGTTCCGTAGCCAAAGTGGCAAAAACGGAACCCTTATAGTTTCGTCATGTCCGTCTGTCTGTCTGTCTATGCAGTTCTATTCAAAATGAAAAGTCTGTTTAGTGTTTTTTGAGAGATCTATATTGAAGTCTCCACATGTGATAAGATTTTTGTTCATGAACATTGACATGACTCTATCCACACGTTTATAAAATAGGTCAAATGAGTATGTATTATTGCATGGTGCTCTATACATACTAATTATAAAGAAATTTTGATCAATTAATTGAATGGCTGATATTTCAATGGTCTTTTTACTGATAGGTTTTCTACTTATAATATTCATTTAGCTTTGACATTGTTTTTCACCAAAATACACGAACCTCCACTACAGTTTTATTTTTATGTTATGGACATGAGTTTATAATTCGTTATGTGTAAATTTGGAGTATCTTTTTGCAACATATTATGTACGATATTCCATTCTTAAAATCTCTTGTAGTGATTGGCGGCATATAGTTGAGGATCTATTTGATCTATATAGGGTGTTGTAACTCATGTCGACAAATGTGACGTTGCTATAATTACCACACAGTATTGCAATATGTAATTAAAAAAACCACACAATACCAAACAGAATTCAATCAATAAAATGCAATTATTGTATTAATAAATACATACATATTATAGATAAATAACACTCAGACACAGAATAAACCATCGCACTCATCACACAAAGTTTTATCCTTGGTAGGGATCGAACCCAGGATAAAACGGAAACACTCCCACCCCTTCACAGAGGCAGTCATGTATACAAAAAAAAAACAAAAAAAAGTACCTGGGACCTTCTGACTAACGTTAGGAATTTGAGTACGCCAGCTAAGAGTAGAGTCAATATGCAAACTGAGATCCTTGACATCGTGGCTAACAGGAATAGTAGTGCCGTAAAGTAATAGATTGAATTGAATCATAATTTATTCTGCTAATCATGTGAAGACTGCCAACAACGTTGATTGACATTTACAGGAGAATGAAAGACCAAACTGATCTGATGAATAGATAATTCGATTGCTACATTCAGATTGTCCAATTTTGGACAATCTGAGCGTATTGAGCGTATAGCTAAAGGTCGTCTGTATACAAATGATACGTACATACATTGAATTTTATGAGTTAAAAGATTTATAAATAAGGAGAAAAGAAGTGGAGATACAATACCGCCTTGGGGAACGGCCGCAATGAGATTACGCCAACTAAAGTATGCTTAATCGATGCGTACCGACTGCTGACGCACCCGATGATATGATATTATAGGATTGATTCCTATCAATCCTCTCCTATTACAATATATCATCGGGTTCATCATGACTACTGTATGAAAGGTGTTTGAAAAGTCCACTAACCCTGTGAAAAATACTTTTCCATCCGTATATGTATGTTCTAGTCTGTATGTTCCAGTGTTACTGAATGTAAGTCAGCAATATTTATTCGAACTTCTGGAATCCATTCGCAGTAAAATATGGCATCAACGTCTTGTTTGATGATCAATAGTCTACCCTGAAATTGCTAATCATTGTATTTGCATTTCATGTAAACCATTCTAATCAGAGCGATGAGTTCTTTGGTAGTAGTTCTCATACGTACGTATTCACATACGTATTCCGGTTTTGAACATTTTATTTTCTAATTGAAATTTCCGAAAGTCCTTGAGTGACAAAGATGACATCGCCGCTCCTGTATCGAATTCCATAGTCATTTTCTTTTTCTCGATGCCTACATTAACTATGAACTTGGCATTTTGTTTATAATTGATTAAATCAATATCGCCAATATTTCAGAGTCCGTAGAATTTGGTTCTTCGATCTGATTATTGTTGTTCCGTCACAACTCTTGTAGACAGACTCGTGCTAGGCTAACATTTGTGTTTCTCCGAGCCGATCCGCAGCGATAGCATTTACTTTGAAGGTTTTTTATTAATACAATAATTGCATTTTATTGATTGAATTCTGTTTGGTATTGTGTGGTTTTTTTAATTACATATTGCAATATCTGTGTGGTAATTATAGCAACGTCACATTTGTCGACATGAGTTACAACACCCTATATAGATCAAATAGATCCTCAACTATATGCCGCCAATCACTACAAGAGATTTTAAGAATGGAATATCGTACATAATATGTTGCAAAAAGATACTCCAAATTTACACATAACGAATTATAAACTCATGTCCATAACATAAAAATAAAACTGTAGTGGAGCTTCGTGTATTTTGGTGAAAAACAATGTCAAAGCTAAATGAATATTATAAGTAGAAAACCTATCAGTAAAAAGACCATTGAAATATCAGCCATTCAATTAATTGATCAAAATTTCTTTATAATTAGTATGTATAGAGCACCATGCAATAATACATACTCATTTGACCTATTTTATAAACGTGTGGATAGAGTCATGTCAATGTTCATGAACAAAAATCTTATCACATGTGGAGACTTCAATATAGATCTCTCAAAAAACACTAAACAGACTTTTCATTTTGAATAGAACTGCATAGACAGACAGACAGACGGACATGACGAAACTATAAGGGTTCCGTTTTTGCCACTTTGGCTACGGAACCCTAAAAACATCCGTTACATCTATAAATATTGATAAACTTTCGCGATTTGTACACATTACAAAATTAAATAATAATATACTACCTAAAATACCTCACACGGGGGTGGACCCGTGACCATTGCAATACAGTCGAATCGTCGGGCAATAAACAAGGTATTTTACCTTAAATTATTCACTACTACGTATATGTATATAATATATATATACTACTACGTATATATATATATGTATATATATATATATATATATATATATATACTACTACTAAAGGGCCTTAATTGCGTGAATAATTTAAGGTAAAATACCTTGTTTATTGCCCGACGATTCGACTGTATTGCAATGGTCACGGGTACACCCCCGTGTGAGGTATTTTAGGTAGTATATTATTATTTAATTTTGTAATGTGTACAAATCGCGAAAGTTTATCAATATTTATAGATGTAACGGATGTTTTTAGGGTTCCGTAGCCAAAGTGGCAAAAACGGAACCCTTATAGTTTCGTCATGTCCGTCTGTCTGTCTGTCTATGCAGTTCTATTCAAAATGAAAAGTCTGTTTAGTGTTTTTTGAGAGATCTATATTGAAGTCTCCACATGTGATAAGATTTTTGTTCATGAACATTGACATGACTCTATCCACACGTTTATAAAATAGGTCAAATGAGTATGTATTATTGCATGGTGCTCTATACATACTAATTATAAAGAAATTTTGATCAATTAATTGAATGGCTGATATTTCAATGGTCTTTTTACTGATAGGTTTTCTACTTATAATATTCATTTAGCTTTGACATTGTTTTTCACCAAAATACACGAAGCTCCACTACAGTTTTATTTTTATGTTATGGACATGAGTTTATAATTCGTTATGTGTAAATTTGGAGTATCTTTTTGCAACATATTATGTACGATATTCCATTCTTAAAATCTCTTGTAGTGATTGGCGGCATATAGTTGAGGATCTATTTGATCTATATAGGGTGTTGTAACTCATGTCGACAAATGTGACGTTGCTATAATTACCACACAGATATTGCAATATGTAATTAAAAAAACCACACAATACCAAACAGAATTCAATCAATAAAATGCAATTATTGTATTAATAAAAAACCTTCAAAGTAAATGCTATCGCTGCGGATCGGCTCGGAGAAACACAAATGTTAGCCTAGCACGAGTCTGTCTACAAGAGTTGTGACGGAACAACAATAATCAGATCGAAGAACCAAATTCTACGGACTCTGAAATATTGGCGATATTGATTTAATCAATTATAAACAAAATGCCAAGTTCATAGTTAATGTAGGCATCGAGAAAAAGAAAATGACTATGGAATTCGATACAGGAGCGGCGATGTCATCTTTGTCACTCAAGGACTTTCGGAAATTTCAATTAGAAAATAAAATGTTCAAAACCGGAATACGTATGTGAATACGTACGTATGAGAACTACTACCAAAGAACTCATCGCTCTGATTAGAATGGTTTACATGAAATGCAAATACAATGATTAGCAATTTCAGGGTAGACTATTGATCATCAAACAAGACGTTGATGCCATATTTTACTGCGAATGGATTCCAGAAGTTCGAATAAATATTGCTGACTTACATTCAGTAACACTGGAACATACAGACTAGAACATACATATACGGATGGAAAAGTATTTTTCACAGGGTTAGTGGACTTTTCAAACACCTTTCATACAGTAGTCATGATGAACCCGATGATATATTGTAATAGGAGAGGATTGATAGGAATCAATCCTATAATATCATATCATCGGGTGCGTCAGCAGTCGGTACGCATCGATTAAGCATACTTTAGTTGGCGTAATCTCATTGCGGCCGTTCCCCAAGGCGGTATTGTATCTCCACTTCTTTTCTCCTTATTTATAAATCTTTTAACTCATAAAATTCAATGTATGTACGTATCATTTGTATACAGACGACCTTTAGCTATACGCTCAATACGCTCAGATTGTCCAAAATTGGACAATCTGAATGTAGCAATCGAATTATCTATTCATCAGATCAGTTTGGTCTTTCATTCTCCTGTAAATGTCAATCAACGTTGTTGGCAGTCTTCACATGATTAGCAGAATAAATTATGATTCAATTCAATCTATTACTTTACGGCACTACTATTCCTGTTAGCCACGATGTCAAGGATCTCAGTTTGCATATTGACTCTACTCTTAGCTGGCGTACTCAAATTCCTAACGTTAGTCAGAAGGTCCCAGGTACTTTTTTTTGTTTTTTTTTTTGTATACATGACTGCCTCTGTGAAGGGGTGGGAGTGTTTCCGTTTTATCCTGGGTTCGATCCCTACCAAGGATAAAACTTTGTGTGATGAGTGCGATGGTTTATTCTGTGTCTGGGTGTTATTTATCTATAATATGTATGTATTTAGAAATATATAAGTATGTTTATCAGTTGTCTGGTTTCCATAGTACAAGCTCTGCTTAGTTTGGGATCAGATAGCGTTGTGTGAGTTGTCCCAAGATTATTATTATTACTTGGGGTGCATATATCGTCTCAAGAACTTCCTCCCAGTTAAGACAAAAATAGTGCTCGTGCAAACTTTAATTTTCCTTATCATAGATTATGGTGATGTAAGCTTTTTCGATCTGAATGCTGATTTGCTCTATAAACGTGACCGGCTGCTCAACGATTGCATTCGATTCATTTTAAACCTTTGCAAGTATGATCATGTTTCGAACTATCGCTCTCAACTTAATTGGCTTCCTATCCGGCAGCGCCGTAGTTTGCCTGCACTTATAACGCTATATTCAATACTATTTTCTCCTCATACTAACCTAACACCAAGCTTTCAATTACTCTGCTCTAGCCGTGACCAAAATCTACACTCCTCTAATTAATCCTTTGCTCTGTCTGCTCACAGCTCCACTCTTGTAAATTCTTCTATCTATTTTCAATTTATTTTCCTTTGGCTTTAATGCGCTGCCTCTCGAAATTACAATGTCTTCAACTCGGGTCACCTTTAAATTCAAAGTATGTCTAACACAGTAGAAAACCTACTTCTTATACCATGTTACTGTAGCAGCTACGGAACCCTATATTGTGCGTGGCCATGCACTTGCCCGGTTTTAGGGCTTAAAAGGCATGGATAATTTAAGTTACATTACATATAGGAATTGCAGACAAGACTTCAAATGTTACTTTTGGAAAATTATTTTATGTAATTTCCTCTTTATCTTCGCTTCGAGAATGGACTCGCTGTACAGACGCTGTAGGGTGCGAGTTACTGGAACCCGACCTTCAATTAACACATTGTTAAAATTACGAGCTGGACAAAGTTATCTAGTTGCGTTCACCCTCGTAGGAAAAATGACATTAGTAGTGCTCTTTTTTTTTTTTAAATAAACGACTCCCGCATTAGAGTACAAGCCCTGTGTCGCGGGTTACTTCACAAACATACAAGTCACGGATACAAAGTACACCCAGGCTCGGAACAACAATTTGTGAATGGCACAAATGGTATCCCGTGTGGGAATCGAACCCACGACCTCTTGCGTAGCAGTCGGATACACTCCCACCGCGCCACAGAGGCAGTCAAGGGCAAATTAACAGGTCAAATTAACATGTCAAATTAAAAGGTTTAGAAAACGAATTAACAAAATGTGAGGTTGACATTACATTCGTTTGTTGCCATTCGTTTGTAGAGATGATCTCTCATTCCTGTGAGAACTACAAACCAATGGTTATCAACACAGATAATTCTTTATCTGTGTTGTTTTTAGAGATCATTTTGGGGTCACTCAGGCAGTCGCTCAATACATACTAATTAAATTTTAAACAACATTCCAATGACAACGACTATGTGCAATTGATTACATTTTAACAAAAACATATCAGTAAATAGAAATAAGTAAAAGGCAAACATTCCAATTTCCTTCAAACTTTATGTATCATCATTACCAAGTCCTATTTAGATAAAATAATGTAAGAAAATATAACTGTAGAGAACACGGCGGCAGAGCACATTCGCGCCCAGGCAGATATAACTGAAATTACTTTAGAGCCGAGTAAATGGATATTGCTTAGCGAGCGGTTAAATAAACAGAAGGTGAGGAAGCACTGCGAATGTAGAAATGTAACTATTCTCCAAAATATACATCTTGTTGCCGCACCTTTTATTACAGGTATATAAAAATGTAAAGTTTTAACTAAAAGCAAAATATAGGTAAAGTTTAAATAAATAGCCCAGAAAAACAAGAATAATTTCGGATCTGAAACGCAACACAAAGTTTATGCCTTGGTACTCCTGATTGTTTATAGTAAGCAATTATCCTTCGAGTGGGACTCTACTGAATCGAGGCGAACTTCGGAGTGACTTCATTTATTTTTCCAATGACCCTAACAAATATCTTTCTAATTGTGGATTAATACTCTTATTTTAAAGCTAAAATCAGCTTTTTTTAGTTAAAACTTGCGAGTATTACTTTTTAACATGAAAATTGACAACCAATTTATTAGAACTTACTTACTTTTCTTATTGGCTCTTTTCGTAGCCAATAGGTCCTCTTTGAACCAACATTAGTATACCTACTTACTCCTAAATCATTGATACAACAAGACCAAACAAGTATGGGAATATATAATATGATACTTACCATTTATTTCTTTGTATTATTTACCACCCTGATGTATATTAGATTACCTACACAGTTATCAATACTGAAGCGATTAATAAATATCCTGATACAGTAGTAAATGTACTTCTACGTTGAGTCATAGTGGTCTACAATGAGCGTAAGACTTCTACGAGAAGGAGTTGTAGGACTTCTACAGTAAAAGCTTTTAAATTTTGCTACAACTCAATACACCAATGCAAAGTCTAACACGCGCGTATTGAAAGGCCTATTCAAACTTAAAAGGTATTCGCTGCCACTGTGGGTGCCACACTAGTTTATTAGGATTATGTTCCGCGGCTAGAGTCCGCTCTAGCCGCGGAACTTAGTAGATTAGAAGTATTACCGCATACCTACCCACTCGGTTTTCTCTCCTGCAGGCGTTAGGGAATACCTTTACGGCATTATGTGCGAGGTGGTGATATTGCGAGGATCAGTTATGTGTGTTTTTCAGATGCATAAGAGGAAACTGTGTTTGACACATAGCTCACACTCCTGAATGGATAAGGTTGAAATTTGGTACCAGATAGTTGTTATGATGTAGGCATCCGGTACAAGGCCAAAGCAAATCTTTAAAGGGGTGAAATGCCAGTTCATTCTTAATGCGGGCGAAGCAGTGGCCGAAAGCTTGTTACAAAACAAACTTCTCTACACAATTTAAGCACTCCCTACAGCGATTTAAAAGAGATACGACACAGCAAGTTCCACCATTGAATCAATCACCGTGACTGGGTTCGATTCAAATAAATAAAATAAGTTTACTTTACCTGTGACAATCCGATCATCATTAACAGCAGAAATCGCTTCGCGGGTCTTTCTGGTGACGCAGAGATAAAGGTTTTAAACCCGCGCAGGCAACCTTGTACTTTGTACGACTTGTTTCACAGCCATCAATAAAGGCACGCATCGAACCAAAACTCGAATGTTGTATGACATCCACAGTGGCGGATTATCGCCTCTCTCAAAATGGGTCTCTCTGTAATTAATAAAACGTCATTGAATTGTGCAATAATATTAACACGTATTATGTTCAGTAAAATGATAATTTTAATGTTTTAACTGAATGTCAAGTAGAATATTTCACAATCTCAGTAGACGGGGTGGCCGTTAACTGCTCTAATAGCTATTTTGATGATAACGAAACCGGGGTGGTACTAGTTTAGCAGTCACCGCGATCGTAAACTGCTTTCGACTTATGTACTAAAGCTTAGTATGAGTGCACAGAGTAGATAGCAACACTTTATTTTATTTTCAATGTTGTTAAGATATAATGAACCCGCAATAATCTATACGTTTAAGGTATTTTACAATAAATTTCAAATAAAGTAAATCTGGTAAAACAAATATAAAAAATATTTTCCACAATTAATGTTTAATAAATACCGGGCAAGTGTGTGTCGGGCCACGCACAACGTAGGGTTTCGGAGTCCCCCCCCATCCGAATAATGCGGCTTAAGAAGTGGGTTTTCTGTTGTTTTTGTTTCATACTTATAATATTACACGTACTTTATAATTAGTACGAAAATTTATTTACTTCTCGTTTGATCAGCTGTTACTCGTAAATTTGTAATTTGACTATATATATACTACTACCGTATTTTTTTTCACATACCCATCAACTATTTAGCTGGCAGGAGGAGGGCACTTGATTCTAACAAAAAAATGCACTTTACAGCTTAATATTTCACAAACGGATCCCTAAATCTAAAAATGATCTTCACAGTCCTTAAACGATTTTAAAAGACCTATCTAATGCTGACGAAAAAAAATCACATCCCCATTTTCGTTCTACATATTATTATTACATATAAAAAATATATTTTTTAGTTTTTATATTTTCGAAACTTTAACGAAAGGTTCCGTTTGGGCATTTTGGCTATGGAACCCTAAAAATAGATATAAGACAGTTAACTTGAATTTGGTAAAATAGGCTTTGACCTTTCAAAAGACCAATATTTTGATATTAGTGGATGGTATATAAAATTGTTAATTGCGAAAATAACACTATATACCTAAGTTAATTATTAATGTCACAATTTTCAATACATGTTTTTGGTCGATTTCTTTCACTAATTATTGGGCAAAATGTAATGTGGCTGTAAAAGTATAATATGATGAATTGTTCCTCACGTAGTATAAGACATTGAATTTTACTAATAACTATTAGTAACTGGCATTAGTAAAATTCTAATGTAGATAATACAAGGGATAGTAAAAATACTTTAATCTCAAGCACTGAATCTGAAGCTGCCACAAAAAGTTCACATTGTTTCATGCTGCATCAGCGGAGACTCTCAAACGTCGCAAATATGTAAATCTAATTGAAGATTATATATTTGAGCCGTTTGGGGTCGAGACGCTGGGTCCGTGGGGTCCAAGTGCCCGACTTCTTTTTAAGGAAATTTCAAATCGGCTTATCAGTTCTTCACGTGACCCGAGGGCTGGGTTTTTCTTTGCACAAAGAATAAGCATTGCTATTCAACGTGGCAATGCTGCCAGCCTTCTGGGTACGTTACCAGTCGACATCGATGGAGAAGAATATTTCGACGCTTAAACGGGTCTTGCTTTTTTTTATTTTACTTGGTTTTGTTAGTTTGTAAATATATGTAAATAATTAGTTAGTTGTAAAAAATATATATTAAGTTACCTATCATTATATACATAATAATGGTCCCTATTGTTTCATACAAACAGAAGTTTAAATGTGATAGTGACTTAATTTATGTGCAAACAATTCGCTTCAGCGTAAAACAACAAGTAGTCGGAACCACTTTATATTGTTAAAGCTTTGTTACACGTTCACAGTTAGATTGCTTTATTGACAGTAGTTATTGCTCGCGTATGCAATGTGCAAACACGATTTATTTGAAATTGGTTGAGATATCTCAAAAATCTCGTTTCATTGGCACAAAATTACGAAAAGTTTGATGAGTATTAAATATATGAGAAATACATCAATTTCTGATGAATAAGTATATTTGTAATAATACCTACAAAGAGCGATCAAATGCTGCAAGATTTCCACCGTTATATTATTCAAATTGCCATTATGATGATATTGGCAATGCTTCGAACACATTCTGCACCAAATACTACAGCAGACGCGTCGATTAGTTTAATATCAGCAAGAAAAGCGCATGTGTAAGTAAAAAATAGCGTTTATCTAAATGCGAGGCTATGTCAGTCGGTAGAGGCGAAATAACTTCATAATTCATTTTTATACTCCCAGCGTTCTCTTCGTTGCACTTCTCAAGTCCTTATATCTAGCCATCGTAAATCACAAGCAAGAGTGTACCCGTATATGTTAGCGTTAAATAGGATTTGCTTTATTGTTTGGTGTTGTAGATAATGTTTTTCATATAGGTATATAAGTATGTACATATTTTTTTTAGATTTGTACATATAATAGAATTTTATAAGCTACGGGTCTAGTTGTTAGCCTTAAAATAAAATGTTTACACGATTAAGACCCGTAGCTTATAAAATTCTATAATGATAATGTTTTTATCTTGTTTTTTTTTTAATTAATAATATTCATACTCGTATATCGAACATTTTATGAGCATTATTTATTAGGCACTTAATGAGATATTGTGATGACGAAGCCTGCTGCTGCTGAAAGTTATTGTGTGTCTCACTTGTGTTTCATGAAGGTGATGTACTTAGATAGGTTGAGCTATAAACACACACATAACGTGTGTTTCGCTCAAATAATTGTCATTGTTCCTACAATATTTGAGCAAAATACACGGTGTATTCGTTGCAGAATAAACGACGACGTGTGTAAATCAACGCTATATCTGATGGCGGAATTTCATCATGTTGAGAGTTATATTTTATTTATTTCCATTTATTTCTTGTACTTATTAAGTTATGATCTAAAATAATTTAATGTAAACATAGTAACGTAACCGAAGCACGTGCAACAACGTATTTTCGCTAAAACCATTCTGAGTTCGCGCGCGACGCCGATGCGAATATTGAATACCTATGAATTTATGAGTAAACGAAGTGAACTTTACATTTTATCAACATTTTGTGCAGGAATATCAGCGCGACTAAAATGGAAATACAACTTCAAATACCTACTGCTAATACCTATATTATTTTTATGAGATTATTGTTTTCAACTGTAGCGTGTTTGTTATATGTAATGTAGGTTATATCAGCACAAAGGTTGAATGCCACTTGAAGTTAGAGTTAAAATCTGTCAAGTGTTGTGGTTTTGTGGCATTGTTCTAAAAGTGTGTGGAATTTCACGTACCGTATGAGACAGTTGTTTTAATCCTTAAAGTTTCTAACGGTCACCCGGTTTCTGTCAAACCGGGTGACCGTTTTATTTGTGTGGCGGAAGAGTATTTCTTCCCTCCACTAATGTTACGTAATATCAAAAAATCTGCCTTTTTAAAGTACCTAGAGTGCCAAGAAACGCAAGTTTTCTTGGCACTCTACTCCCGAAATATTAGTAAATAAAGGTAAATATTATTATATTTTATAGATTTAGTTAGTAACTATTTTGCCTGCCTCAATCATCACAAATAGTTTACCAAGTTATGTATTTAAGCACATTTCAAGTGGCCCACCAGCGGGACTCACTATAGATTTTTTTTTTTTTATGGTTCATTATATATGTTTTTTAGAGTTTTATGGTTTATTTTATTATTGGAATAGGAGAAAAAAACGGTTTTTTTTTCTTTTGAGGTACAGAATCCTAATAATAAAATTATGATATATATGTTAAAAAAACAAAATGAAGTTAAGCGGCAGTCCTAAGTGGGCTCACTCGTGTTTCTGTCTGTTCGTCTGTAACAGCCAATTTTCCAAAAATATACTGGCTACTCGGCGGCCGAGCTAGTTTACAGAACAACTATTAAGTTACCAGGAATATTCTTTGGAGAACAAAACGAAACAATGTATGTTGATTTTGTAAAAGAAATCCAGGAAAATACTAGCAGTACCTATTACTTTTGTACTCAGAAGCAGAGCATAAATGATAAAATTGTCGTATACTCACGTTTATCGGACTCGTTTTTGTGCGCTGCGATAGATTACGCCCATGACTGACACCCCCCAACTACGGCCCATTCCTAGATATCAGACGCGACGATAAGGTTTTAACGATCAAAAATGACGGTATTGAAACCAACGTGTCAATAGACGGTTTGAAACCTACATTTATAATAAACGAAAATGAAACAATCTGCTCTTCATTCCGTGCATTTTCTGATATACGTCGGTATATCAGAAGATGCACGAAATGAAAAGCAGACTAAAAACTCCTGAAGATAGTCAAAAACTGACCGTAATACGTTCTTACAGAGTATCCCCTCCTTCCGTCCGCTTAAAAGTATATTTTTTTAAAGGGGGTATATCTTACGCCCGAATACACTTTTACGTAATTAAAAATAGTCAATAAAAGTATTTATGTCAATTTTAATTATTAGGAAATATAAACGTACGTGTTCTGCTAGCTAAAAGCAAGTATCAATTAACAATAATGGGGTTTAACCTCTTTATTGGTTATGTGGTAATGGTAAATCCTTTGTTATTATTTCGTATAAAAGGACAAATTTTACTATAAAGAATAAGTAGGTAACTAGACAAGGAGTCGTACAATAAACCATATTAGTTAAATTCAATCTATTATTCGACACAGCAACAACCTCCTTTCTCTTTGCAGGACAGGGTTAGCCCATTGCGAGGAGTTCTGGCAAAATCACATTTAATATAAGAATAACTTACTGCATAGATTAAATCTTATTTTGGTCACGCCACCCAATCTCAACCTATTCATTAGTCTACTGGCATAGACAAGTGCACTATTTCCATCTTGCTCGGACATTAGTGTATCTGTCTCCAGTTATTTCTGACTTTAGGCACAGGACTGACGGCCTAACGTGGTCTTCATGGAATGGTGTGACATTTTTACCTGACAATGATAACGATACTTTGCTAATATTTTACGTACTAGGTCGCCACTTAGTCAGCTACCACAGTTATGTCTAATCGTACGTTTCACGCTAATGTGACGTCATTGAGTGAGCAATATCTGTGTTGGCGTCACTGACTGACTACTACATGAACACAACAACAAATAATTAATTACGTTGTGAATGTACCTAGAATTACGCCTGCTCACAGCACAGCTAGTCTATACTAATATTACAAAGAGGTAAAGTTTATGAGGTTGTAGGGGTAATCTCAGGATCTACTAAATCGATTTTGAAAATTATTTGAGTAACAGAAAGCTACGATACTTGTCATAAGCCACGAAGGCATACGGCACATAAGTAACCATGTGGGCACGGGTCAGTTAGTAAGTTATACACCGTGAATTTGTAGTCATTTTAGAGCTGAAAATTGGGAACTCCACATCAATAACCCAATCCATAAAAAATATCAGTTTGAAAAAATATTAACATTTTTTTTTTCAAACATACAATCAATGTAATGTTTGCTACCTCTGTGGCGCGGTGGGAGTGTGTCCGACTGCTACGCAAGAGGTCGTGGGTTCGATTCCCACACGGGACACCACTTTGTGCGATCCACAAATTGTTGTTACGAGTCTGGGTGTACTTTGTGTCCGTGACTTGTATGTTTGTAAAGTCCCCCGAGACACAGGGTTTGTACCCTAGTGCGGGAATCGTCTTTAAAAATACTATGCGAGTAGGTAATGAATGACAAGAAAGCCGCCGGCCACCGGGCGGTCAACAACCCGGTAGGTAGTGGCACGAGGCGAGGCGGAAGCTGTCGAACACTTCTGAAACACGCCAAATCGAACGCACCCTCCCCCCGACCTCCTTACCCTGCGTGGCACGCACGCACGTCAACTCTGGCGCACCCCCCCCTGCATCCTCGCATATCCTGCGTGCGTACCTAGACACTCAGTTTGATGACCGATGAAATCGGCCGTGGGGCGGTTCTGTGGCTTGGCCGCCGAGGAGTCGGACTCCTCGGCGGCCAAGCCACAGAACCGCCCCGAACTTAAGGCCTCTGGATTTTTATTAATAGACTAGTGTACACTCGGGAACGCAAAAGTCGTATTAAGTTACGCAGTGTGATAGTGGATGCTTTTGATTTGATAAAGTGAAACGTGTTAGACGCGCTAAGAAAACGAAAAGCCTAAACCTTGCACGTTTGTGTAACGAACGCGATGGATTGCACATCGGATAGATGCTTTACTACAGGTCAGTGTAAGTAAACTTGTACATAAACTTACACTCTGTTAACGTTGTAATGATTTTGACACAATAAATAATGTTATTATATCGAAAAGTAATGTTCAAAAGTAGGTATTCCAGACGGTCCTAAACTCATGTAAAGTATGCAAAATAAGAGTATCCATTTACCTACGTAATTTAACCTAAACTAACCTAACCTGATGATTAATAATTCAGTTTACTCATAATGAAAAGGCAAAACGTATAACATTCGTTACCCATATCAGCTGATTTTGTGACGCACTATTTATTATAATAAACTTTTACAGCTTCCCTATTGCTGTCCCTGCCATCTTAATGTATTTTAATACCTTGTTGTGTAGTTACTAGTTTTTACATCACGTGTAGATTTCGGTCGGTTTAAGCGCGCGAAATCGACGCCGTTCGCACAGTACACGTACAGGCACAGCTGACGCTGTTGCCTAGCAACGAGTAGCGCGGGCGACGACGCGAGGAGTTCATGCTTATGTGAATGAAATCTCGGTCCACTACTATTACCGTACTCGAATAAATGACAATTGATATGTGAATTCCAACTATGTCGTTAATATCGTTGGAATAAATTTATATTATTTTTTTGGTATATTTATTTATTTCAAGTTACCATGTTTCGGTTCCAAAACGACTACAAATTCACGGTGTATATTACATCATATATGTCATACACCTTTATAAATATAAACAAACCTTTCAATGCCATAGTGTATTTCGAACACACTGATAGTAATCAAATTTAATCTGTATAGAAATAACATTTGATACTTTGTAGACTCGTTCTGTTACGGAAATGCTACGACTAGTATCGTAGCAGTATCAAAGCAATCTCGTAGCTCTTCGCTGTTTGTTCGCCATTGAGTAGGATGAATGAGGAGCGACGTCATTTCCTGGTTGTACGTTCATTCGTCGATGCTGCGACTCGACGCCGGCCTTTGAGTGCGCGAGCCTTTCCTCCATAAACATAACAATAAGAAAGTAATAGCTCGTTCTATTTTAAAATTGTACGTCTCACAACCATTGAGAAAACAATATTTGTGAGAGAACATAGAGCTAATACGAGTAATGCTCGTGAACTCGTAACTGAGTCTTGTATAATACTTTATCAATTTTAAAATGTAAAACATAATTTAGACGCTAAGTCATAATGTGGAGAATTGCGATAAGTGTCCAGAACGGAAGTCATTGAAATGATATGCGATTAAGTAATATTAATAATGAGAACTCTCTTTATTATTTACACGTCAGCAGTTTCATAACATATTTTTCGCTTAATTTATTAGCCCGTAGTTGCGCGCACTCACACGTGGCACTTCTGCAGCATTTACATTGTATTAACTATGTTTGCATTAAATCCAATGATAATCGCTACAGTTCTTTGAGTGTAAGCATTTCATTTATAGAATATAAACAAAATAAATCTGTTTAAATCTTCTTGTTTACAATATTTATAGGAAGCAAAGCAACGAGCCATTCTCTTGTAATAAATGTAATATTTCACACAGGCTTTGTTGTAAAAATGTAATTGTTGGGACCAGAGAGATATTGTAATGGGCGCGATGATGAAGCACATTGTTTGAGGTGTTCGCTTTGAAGCCCGTTCTGTAAAAGTATAATGGACTTACTTATATTGTTGTCGAGACCATGACGATATTGGCGCCATAAAATGTTTGGAACCGTTAAAATTTAACATAAGTCAAAGCAAATCTAGCAAAATTATCAAATTATACATTTAAAAGGTCAACCCAAAGGAAAAAGAACTTGGTAATAAAAATTCATGACCTAGTGGTCATGAATTTTTATTACCAAGTTCTTTTAGTGTTTGTTACAAGCCAAATATTGCAACACGTAGGTAAGTCGATAAGTTTGAGACAAGAAAAAATATGACCGGTAAGTGTAGCGACGACGACAACCTCCACTGCTAGTAGTTCCGCAAGCTCGAATCAATCGGCTGAGCGAGGCTCCTATAACGGGTGCAGTCCGTACCCTCAATGTCATAGCCGGATACAGAGATTAATCCTGTTGTACCGTGTCTAACGTATGCTTGCCAAACGTGGAAGTTCAACAAGAAAACATAGGACAAAATAATCTCAACCCAACGAGGAATAGAGCGCAGCATGATGAAAATTAAAAAGATGCAGAAAATTAGACACACAAAAATGAGACACATTACTAAGGCAAGGGACGGACTAGTACACGCGCAATCATTAAAATGGAAGTGGGTCGGACACGTGGCGCGCCTACAAGACCAGAGATGGACAAAACGGATGACCACATGGGCGCTAACAAAAATTCATATATACTCCGGTAAAAATATTTGTAACCTGTAAGAAATAAAAGGGTTTTTACTCCTAACACAAGCATTTGAGCTTAGCTAGAGGGGTTAACAAGATTGCCAGTAATGTGGGACTCAAACCCACATTGCTAGTTATGTTTTTTATAAAAACAAAAAAAAATAAAAAACATTACTTCATACTTTAAGTAAAGTTTTATTGGCCTAAACCAACAATTAAAATACTTTTGTCAGTCTTAACCCCATAGGCAGCCACGGCCTCTTTGGCACACGAAAAAGAATCCCTTTTATTTTCAACCGGCTTTAAAAAGGAGGAGGTTCTGAATTCAATGTTTATTTTTTTTATGTTTGCACACCGATTACGCAAAGACGGCTGGACCAATTTAAAAAATCTTTTAGTGTTTGAAAGGGTATACTTCCAAGTTGCTCCCATTGTCATGAAATCACGATCTGATTATGGGATCCTGGAGAAATCGAGGGAACTCTTCAAATAATAAAGGCACACCTACAAACAGGTAGGCAACTGCTACGTCGTCAGAAGAATTACCGATATAGACAATCTAATCGATGATAAAGAACTGTTGTTTGCTTTACTAACGTGGAAAAATGTAGGATTGTTTGTATGCGTGGTATATTTTTTACCGAGCTACAATAGTAATCTGTATCTAGAGGTTCTAACCTGTATCGACAATCCAGAGAGAAAACTTGGTGATTTTAATTTAAAATCCAATAATGCTTTAAGTGTGCCAAGTAAAACAGATTATAAAACTCAAAAACCAACACACAGAGTGTATTATCTGAATGGAATTTCCGCAAAGCGAACTTCAATAGTTTATATGCAGGCTTTGCCAGTATGGACTGGATGGTGGTAATGCTTCAACAGGATACTAATGTAGCTGTAGATATGTTCTACAATAAGTTGAACGGTGTTATTACAAATCATGTGCCCTTTAAAAAAATGTATTAGGCCATAAATATAAATAACCAGTCTGGTTCAATAGTGAAATAAATTAAACTAAAATATTTTAATTCAAAAAAAGTATGAAAGAGGGATTCCAATTTAACAGAGAACTATTTGGATATTACAGAAATATAGTCAAAGATCAGTTATAAATGTAGCTTTTAAATAGTATTTAAACAGGGTTGAGAAAAATATCACTTCTGCCATCTAGCTTTGGCAATTTGTGAAAGATAACGTAGCTGTAGACAACAAACTAGACAGTACATGTGTAATGGTACCACAGCTAAGGGACAAAATGCAGTCAACGCATTTTCACAGTATTTCGGCTCGGATTATCATGCAAATTGAAAATTGAACCCACAGGAGGCCGAATATGATGCAGTAGACTTGGGTCACCCATTTAGGATTAGTTTGAATAGTATTTACCCTTTTGAGGTCAGACATGCGGTTTACTACTACATACCAGTGTTTTTGATTAAGCATTGCTTGCAAGCTTTAGAAAAATCTTTCTTGCACGTCTAATATCTTTCACTCCAGCAACCACTCACACGCTTTTAACATGTGTGTGTACTCGGCAGCTCAACGATCCATTTAATAAAATAATTTTATATTATTATTTTTTTAATTTGGTTTGTTAAATATAACAAAACATAGTTCAAAAAAATATTAAAACATATATCGTCCATTTGCGACGATAGTGTGATATTTCGAGATAGTATTTTTTTTTGTTTTATTTAAATTCAGAACCGCCATATTGCGATCTATTATCTCCAAAAACGCGGTAATTTTTACTCTTAAGATGACGGAGGAATTAAAAAAGAAACAAAACTATCACAGTGTAGCACCATCTCATTCGGACATCTAGTTGACTTCAACAAAGTGACAGATCAGTTGTGCCATGTTCTTGCTAAAGTAAAGTGCTGTCATGTTTTTGATGAAAAAGTAAGTATAGTTTCAAACGATTCCTTTCTTTCCACAGAGTAATATTTTACTTTATCACAATGTTTTTGCAAAACTGAGTAACAATTAATGTGATATACCTTCTATTTATGACATTTTTCTTGTAAAGATAACATATTTTATTGTTATCTTTAAATAAAGTCTAATCATAAAATCTTTACTAAGTCTCTTTAAATATCTTGTCATAAAGTTTTTGTCTTTTTGTTTTTTTGTTGATGTGTTCTTATTTCAGAAAACATTTCGATTAAGTTGTGCGTTTATCTCTTGTTATAACCCTTTACACATACACATTATAATTTTATTTGTGTTATACTGGGTGGCGCAAAAGTACTGGCACTAAAGAAAATACTTTTTTTTTTTATATGACATTTTCTGTCATTCTGTTGTTGAAAATTGTGTAGTGAACAAATGTAAAATACACTGAAAATAAACATGGACCGTTTTACTCCCCAAGAACGTGGAATAATTGTGTCAATGTTCTTACGGAATAATTCATCAGTGATAAGAACACAACGTGAATTTCGTCGACGATTTCCCCACCGTCCGGCACCGATTGGTCGCACAATTCGACGCTTTGCCACACGCCTTGAAGCAACTGGCTCAACATTGGATAGACCTAAGTCTGGGAGACCAAGAACAGGCCGTTCAGCTGAAAATATCGATGCTGTGCGCGAAGATGTGAAAGAGTGTCCAGAAACATCAACGAGGCGACGTGCCACGCAATTGGGCATTTCCAGACGGACCCTGCAGCGTATTTTGGTGAAAGACTTAAAGATGTTCCCGTATAAAACTCAAATGACTCATCAGCTGCTGCCTGCTGACCACCGAGCTCGTCTAGATTACTGCCAGCGCGTCATAAACCTCAACCTTGAAGAGGATGATTTTCCTTCAAAATTGGTTATGAGTGACGAAGCGCATTTCCATCTCTCAGGGCATGTCAATAAGCAGAATACTCGGTTCTGGGGCACTGATAATCCGCGCATTATTCAAGAAACACCTCTACACCCACTAAAAGTTACTGTATGGTGTGGCATCTGTGTTGACAGAGTGATCGGACCCTATTTTTTCGAAGACGCTGGAGGCAATGCGATAACTGTCACTGGAGAACGCTACAGAACCATGTTACGTGAGTTTTTGATACCCAGTTTGGACGAATTGGGGCTGGAGCACATCTGGTTTCAACAAGACGGCGCTACGGCACACACAGCGCGCGACACTATGGACTTAGTGAGGGACGCTTTTCCAGGCCGAGTTATCTCTCGTTTTGGCGATTTGCCTTGGCCTGCAAGATCACCCGATCTGACCAGTCCAGACTTCTTTCTTTGGGATTTTTTGAAATCTCGGGTGTATGTGAACAAGCCACAGACTCTCGCAGCTCTAAAAGAAAACATTCGTCAAGAAATAACGAACATATCGCAGGAAGTGTTACGGCAAGTTATGCAAAATGACATAAATAGGGCTCAAATGTGTATCAACTCTGGAGGTCACCATTTATAAGACATCATCTTTAAATCCTAATGGTACGAAATTTAATGGCACAAATATACATTTAAAAAAATCTAAATCTAGTTTTCTAATTTAGAAAAAATGTTATAGCTGAACCAAATAGGGTCTTTACTTTTGCGCCACCCAGTATTTGCAGATGGGATAAAAATAAATAAAAAAATAAATAAATACCTGAACGTAAGCTCAAGCCGCCATGCAAAGAAACATGTAGATTTAAATGCCGAATCAAAATTACTGAAACCCAACGACAAGGCTTTCTCAATGGGCATTTGAACTTCAGTCTATGGAAGTGGTAAAACCAGTGCATAGCTATGTTAGAGTTGATGAGAACGAAACACCTGCCCCAAAACGAGACAATAACAACGCATTTTTTTTCACTTTGTGTAGTGAGAAAATCAGAGTTTGCATAACTTTCTTTGTAAACACTTTAGCAATAAATAATCGACCCATTGAAATATATCTCTTCTTAAAGCAATCGTGGGTGTCACTTACACACACACACACACACACACACACACACACACACACACACACACACACACACACACACACACACACACACACACACACACACACACACACACACACACACACACAACGCATCATCTACGTAGAAATGATTAGACTTCCGCATAGATGATGCATTAAAAATGCAGCATAATCTTTTATTGAAGCTATTCCAAAAATCGAATCTCACTTCATCCGGGCGAATTCCAAGAAACACTTTATTGACGGAAGTAAAACTATTTCAGACATTCACAGAGACTATGTAGAACAATGCAAGACCAATAACGTTAGTTTTCTTAATTACATTATGTTTTACCGCATGTTTACCTAGGACTTCAAAATATATTTTTTTATTCCAAAAATGACGCTTGTGAATTTTGCGAAGCTTACAAAAAGAACTGAAAAAGGAAGTTTATTTACGAGTACAACACAAAGAAGAAAACCGCTTGTCCCGAATAGAAAAAGAGAAGGATAAGAACGATAATAGTTTAGTGGTATCCGTTTACGATCTTTCAGTGCCCTAAAGGCGAAATTTCTGTATTTTATTATACTTCCAAGTTAAACGTACTAAATTTAACTATTTACGATATTATAACTAGCAATGTTGAAAGCTTTGCATGGAATGAATCCCAAGCTAATAGAGGTGTAAATGAAATTGCCACTTGCGTTTTTAAATATCTGGGGATAATTTCAGAAGGCTGTAAACCACTTGACGTGATTTTCTTTATTCCGATGACTGTGCTGGACAGCAGAAAAATAAATTCATTATGGCAATGTATGTTTATGCTGCGCAGAACTACCAAAATATAAATTCAATTACACACAAATTTCTTATAAAGGGCCATACGCAAAATGAGGGTGAATCCGTTCACTTCCAGGTAGAAAGACAAGTAAAGGATTCATTAGAGCTATCAAAGCGGCAAGAAAGAAATCTGCGTCGATTCATAATAACGAAATGTGCCATCGTGACATTTGAGATTGGAAAGCGGCTACTAATCAGATGAATTTCCAGCTACAGAAAAACGAAGATAAAAAAGTCATGTAACTGACAGAGAATAAAGTTTACAAGATCCAAAAAGACGACCCCAACGCATTGTACTTCAAAACTTCTTACACTGAACAATTTAAGAGAGCTATTGTAATAAAAAAGAAGACTGATTTTAACTTACGCCTGAAAAACAGCTTTTGATAGAAAACCTGGTTTAGTCGAAAGAAATAAAGAAGACAGACTTTCACTACTGAATAATGATTATATTCCTGGCTATTAAACAGCATTTTTTGAAAGTTTGTAGATTTCTAAAATAACATAAACGACTGGTTTATACAAAACTTTTCATTTATATCATAACTAGTTTTTCTAGAGAAGAATGTTGTATATTTTTACAAATTGTGTATGTTTGAGGCTAATGGCTGTGGTCCCAAGAATGACTTAACTGTCATAAGAATGATTTAAAAATAATAATAAAAATATTGATTGTATTAATTTGTAGTTCCTTTAGATGTGCCATTATTGATTGTGATATTTAGGTATTGATTATGTTTTTTGTCTAAGCTGAGCTTAATTGTTGCTACTATTATTTTGTAAGACTTATACCTGTAAGATTAAAAATAAGAATAAGATTATTCTAATTTTATTTTCAGTATTAAGAGATAATTTTTGTTGATCTCATCGTAAAGAAAGTAAAGTTTGTTACTACTATTTTTATAACTGTTTTTGATATTACAATAAACAAAGATTTTCGATAACAACGTTTTATTAAGACATATCACAGCACCTAATAAATAACTTCATTATCATCAACGTGATATTTGATGATAGCACACCGTAAATGTTACATATTTCAGGAAAAAAGTGACAAGTTCTCGTTTTTTTCTATAAACGTAATAATTTTGAAATGTTACAACATTAATGCATGAATAAATTAAAAATTAGTTGTCCTAAAGGTCGTTCAAACATTGTTGCGACATCTGGGTGATATTTCAAAAGTTCTGATTGATCAAAAGTTTAAAAATCGTTTCCTGTAAAATTGTGGTTTCTGAGATGTCACACTATCGTCGCAAATGGGCGTATATATATTTTTTTATTAGTAATAACTATGACTAAGAAGAATACGACCAGCATAGCGATAAACAATTACCGTATCGCATGAAAACAAGTGATACAAGAAGTTATAACAAGTAAATGAACGCCCTTGTTTCCTTGGAGACACAACACACTGAGGATTTGATACTTATAATTAAATGTTAGGCTACTACAGTATAATACTCTTAACCAGGTCTGGACTGGTAACCAATCCACAAATTTAAATTACTTAGCAGTATAAGTAACTACTCATTTATAACAATAGTTATATTTTGGATGTGAATGCACTGATATTATTTGGATAATCGCTCACATTGACGGATGAAACTAATTGGCCCACCTGTCACGCGGCCTTCGCCGTATGTCTCACAGTCGGCGAATAAGCGACACGTGGGATATAAGTATAACTTATCAACATAAAACTTATTTACAAAAAAATATTACCGACTTCAAAAATAAATACGAGGCAACTAAAAAGCAAAAAATAATATACCTAGAATAACAAAAACAAATTAAAGATTTTGAAGTTGGCGCCATGAAATAGTAGTCTTTATATTATATTCGGCTCCAACTTCAAAATGTTAAATTTTAGCTGAAATCGTTTTACAAAATATTGCTTGCCCCGATGCAGGGCCGTTAATTGTTGACGAGTTCACTATCAGCTCTATTACATTGTGTAATAGTTGTATAACGAGAATAAAGTGCTATTCAATACCATATTATAGTAACTGAATCGCAAACTGTGAAATATAAAATATGTCTGCTCGTCATTTGTGGTCTTCATCATCAGTTCCACTTCACCAATTGGTGTTTTTAAGAGTAAATGCACGAATCACTCTGAGATATACCCAAATCACTGTAGGTGTGCCTTTGATATTTTAAGAGTTCCCTCGATTTCTTCAGGATCCCATCATATGATCGGATAACAATGGGACCAACTTGGAAGTATACCCTTTCAAACACAAAAATATTTTTTCAAGTCGGTCTAGTCGTCTTTGCATAATCGGTGAACAAACATACAAAAAAAAAAAAAACATACAGACGAATTAAAGTAGGTTGAAAATATTATACAACAACTTTAAAAAAAATACTATGTAAGTTGTTTAGTAGTTAAGTACATAGTCATAATATAATTGTTTCATAAACCAATTGTCAAAAATAAAAATAATAACTTATAATTGATGAAAAAAGTAGAACGATTGATATGTAGTCGTTGAATGTGATCCGACGATAAAAATCCCTTCTATTTGTTCATTTGCTGATTGATCTGGTTGGCTGCAAGTATAAATTAATATAAAAAAAAAACTTGAGAGGTGTCAACGGACACCCGGATGGAACGAAGTTCTTATCTTCGAGAGAGAGAGAGAGAGAGAGAGAGAGAGAGACAGACAAAAAAAAACACGCGCACGCCGCACGGCTTACAACTTTATCAAAAAGTGGCGTTAAAACTTTTGGTCTTTTGAAATAACTTACAAAAAGACGATTGTATACCGAAGGCTCGAACCTACAGCTACACAATTGTCACCAATACTGTGTACCGAATTGATGCCTCTAGACCAAATCGACAGGTGACGTCTTTGTCAAATTAGATGTTAATATCTTACGTGCACGCCGCACGGTTTACAACTATAGCAAAAACTGTCATTACAACTTTTGGTCTTAATTTTTTTCATCTAGCCCCTTTTCGCAACGCGCGATAAGGAACTTCGTTCCAATACACAATATTTCAGGTGCGACGACGACGTCATTACTCTCCTGTCAATCTTTAAGAGGTACTCTGTTTGGTATAGCTGACATGAGGCGTTATTACGAGCACTCTAGAGGCACCCGCCCCGCTTCTACACGTACCATCCGTAGGTGAGTGACGTTTTCTTTCTTAATCTGACATAACATACCAGTTTTGTAATTACCAAAACCACTACTCACGTAATCAACTTACGGCCGCTCTCAATAATCTATCTAGGTATCGATGGATTTGGCTACTAGAGGTAGTACTTTGACATATTTTGTATCGAGCTTATGGCTAAATATGAAACTCTAGCAGACAAATACATCGATGGATACATTATTGAGACCTGCCGTTAATGGTATTGATTTGACAATAAAATGCTCTTTAACTAACATATTTTTTCGGAACACTTTGTGACATATTTTTACATGGTAAGTATAAAATATTTTTTTTTAATAGTAGTCAAATACCTAATTGTCGTCATTGACATTATTGGAATTAAATATTTTTATGGTTTTTAGGATTGTATTATGAAGTCACAAACTTCATACTTTTTGATGGTCCATTATGAAATGTGAACTGAGTAGTGGAGAGGCATGATAGCCGTACCGCTTTTGTATCGGCTCATAGAACAGTAAAGTCACAATTATAATTGTACGAATGTTAAGTACATACCTTTTACCTACCTTACCTCACGTTCGCAAGTCAGTTCTTGTAGTTTATCGAGGTTTTTGTAAGTGACCAGGAACTTAAAAAAGTTCCGGGGCATTTACAAAAACCCGCTGTCCTTAGAGGCCAGTGTAAAAAATGTAAAAAACCGGGCAAGAGCAAGTCGAACCCCGCTCAATGTAGCGTTCCGCAGCCGTTCTTATAAATAAATGCAGTTACATAAATGAAAAAAACGATTTCAATAATTGCACCAGCAGTAGGGCGTTTGAAATTCAAAAAAAATAACAAAATTCAAAATTCTTTATTCACTTAGGATGCAAAACAACTCTTGTGACACGTCGGGATTCTACATGTACATGTAATGCCAAGTTCGCAAACAATAGGTGAAGCCGGAGAAATGAACCTGGCAATAAAAACTGGTAGCCACTCTTTTCAAATTGCCAATTAGACAATGTTTGAATGTTTATAAACTTGATATGGGGGTAAGGTGCTGCGACTAATATACTATACACCATGTTAAAGGACTGATGCAAATTGTATTATCAAAAAGTTGAAACATGAGATAAAGCAAAATCAGTCTTAGTGGGTACATTATAGTAGGAGCATCTACTTACAACAAAGGTAAAAACTATATGTGCTTAAATATTGGCCAAAGTACTTGTAACGAATGATTAAATATAAAATATTAATTCTGATATCAAAAGGAAGAAAAGAAAGGCCTTAATTCGTCACGCAGAATCTTTAGTTACAAAGGTCAAATCTCTCTATCAATGTGACAATTAAAACAAAGTGACAACAAAATTCACACAAGCATATTAAATTAACAAGGAGCAAGCATCTAGATCTATTTTTCTTTATCATTTAAATATTCATCCACTGTATAATAACCTCTACGTAAAAGATGATTTTTGACTACGTTTTTGAACTTAATCACTGATAGACTCATAATACTAGCTGGTATCTTGTTAAATACTCTAACAGAAAAACCCATAAATGAATTATGAGTTTTATGTAGCCTATGATATTGCCCTACTAATTTGTGCTTATTTCTTGTGTTTACCAGATGAACGTCACTATTTTTGTGATATTATAATTATATACTGAGATTCCACTGTCATAATAACTATCTCTTTAAACTTTTCTCTAAGGTAAACTCGTGCACCTAGTTTGTAAATCGCACGCACTGCATGTTCTTGAAGAATAAAAATTGTTTGAATATCAGCCGCCTTGCCCCGAAAGCAGTATGCCATACGACATGACGCTGTGGAAATAACCGAAATAAACTAGCCTTGCTGTTTCCACATCGGTAAGCTGTCTGACTTTGCTGACAGCATATGCTGCAGAACTGAGTTTCCCTGCGAGACATGATATTTGGGCGCCCCACTGTAACTTATTATCTAAAATAATTCCCAAAAAAAACCGTTGAATCAACAAAATGAATAACTTCATTGTTTAAAACAAGATTTGTACTGATATTTCTTACATTTGGTAAACTAAATTTAATACATTTGGTTTTTTTAGAATTTAAAAGCAAGTTATTTTATGTAAGCCATTCAAGAACTAATGCGAGGGACCTGTTTACTTCGTCAGAGTAATCATTTTTACGATTGATTTTGAATATAAGAGAAGTGTCATCAGCAAATAGAACAATATCGCATAAGTTACTGGTAAAAAATGGCAGATCGTTTATGTAAACCAATAATAAAAAAGGACCCATTGTTGCACTCCCATACTCACTGTTGATCCGGAAGACCTTATTCCGTTAATGTCAACATACTGCATTTGCTCACTAAGATAAGAAGCAACAAGATTAAGCGCTATACCTGTTCATGACACGTACGCCCTTTTATTGAGAATGGCAGTTTTTCGGCAAAAACTCAATGATGGTAAATATATTTACATAATAATTTTAGTATAATACTTTATACTAAAATTAATAAAATTATTTTCGATAATAATTTTAGTATAATACTTTATACTAAAATTATTTTCGACGTGATCGGAAAATAATTTTAGTTTAAGTATTTATTTTTAGTTTTTATCATATATTTTTTGGTTAAACGGTTCAAAAGAAAAGGGCAGGGGTACAATTTATGCAGGTTGGAGTCATTATTTCCAAAAAATATTTACTTATTAAAAAAAAATTAGAAACTATAAAATGTTATAAAAGACATGTCAAACATGTGACACACGTAGATGTTAGTTTTTTTTTATCGTCTGTTACGTTTAAGGATTGTTCCCCCTAGAAATATTTATTTTTATTAATTAACTATAAAACTAAGTAGCGGCTTCTACAAGACACCTATGCACCAAATCATATTAATATTTATTGTGTAGATTTTGACTTAAAATTCTGTGACATACGGGCGGACAGACAGACAGACGGATATGGCGAAACTATAAGGCTTTCGCTTGTACCATTTTGGCTACAAATCCTAAAAAGTACAAAGTACTAATAAAATTATTACTAGGCTTGCTTTATTTAATTATCAGGTGATAAATAAAAAAAAATCTTTATTTTTTTATTTCTTTACAAAATCGTTTTTTAATTGTTTAAAGTAAATCAATTTTATTTTATTTTTGTGCGTGATGAAAATGCTTACAACATTCTTTTTATTTAAAATCTATACCTTACACATTACAGGAGGAATCGAAGTTATCTATGTGGCCCGTAACTTTGATCGCTAGTTTATACTGTCACTTTGACTGTCATTTAGCACAGTATTTCGACGTTGTTAGGTATAGACACAAAGTAGCGATGGAGACGTCACTAGCGATTATACTTGATTTGATTGATTGGACCAGGTGACGTGCATAAATCGACTATTCATTTATTAAATCAAAATCACTCGTGAGGAGAACTCCCACTTTCCCCCTCCCCGCTTCGCTCTTTCCACCCGCTCTCGTCTCGTCTCGCCCACACTCGCATCTCAATCTATTAGCGTTTACGGTGCCTGTTGTCAGTTTGAATTGCAGTGAAAATATACAAGTAGGTAGTTAATTCAATTAGTTCATCGATATATTTTGCATGGTATTTTTGGTAAAAACACATATTAATTTTCCATCAGAGTAATCAGACTTTAGGTTTACTGCGATTTTTTGGCGTTTAGAGATGCACATATTGTTTTTATTAATTCAATTAATTTAGAAAATTATGACCGACTCAGTGTCGGCAGACATACGACTGCTGCGCAAGAGGTTGTGGGCTCTATCTCACACGGGACAGAGCTTTGTGTGTTCATAAATTGTTTATTAGTTCCGAGTCTACGGACAATTGGTTTCCATTAAGTGTTTGTCAAGTCAATAGATTAGTAGTATTATTTCTCTCGCTACATGGGGCTAGTACCCTAATGCAAGAGTTATCTTTTTTTAAGTGAACGTAACAAATTATAATTTATTCTTTGATTTTTTTATTATTTATTAGACTAATTTTGATGATAGAATAAAAGCTCGAATGCAAAATAAATTACTTTACTTACAAATAGAAAAATTAACCTATTCCGGTGATAGGACTAAGTCATAGGCCATCTTGGTGAGCTGGTACAATCCATGACGGCCTATGGTATAGAGTGTGACGGTCCATAGCGTCAGTTATTCTTCCGTGCAATAGTGATGATATAACATCACTATATTTCGGTTGAAGGGCACTGTAGCAAGTGAAACTACTGGGCAAATGAGACTTACTAACTAATGTCTCAAACGAGGAGCGCAGTGCGGTGCATTCAGATCTTTGGCGAACAACGATTTGGGTGGTACCGATACAAACTGTATAAAAATATTAACAAATTTATGTTTACTAACGAAATTTTATTTCTTTCTTAATTCAGTATAATTTAAATGAGTCAAGCAAAATAATTAAAACTTTGCCTATCTATTTGTCGTTGGGGAATAATTTCGTAAAACATCAAAAGGTTTCTCAATGTAAACTAATTAATTAAAGTTAACCGCAGTTCTCCATCGTGCACAGAACTCGTCGCAATTTCACCTCATTACAAATTATCTCGACGACGCCGCACTCAATGCGTTATTCTGTTTCATAGCACTGTACACAATACGGCACATATGAATGCCGTTGGGAATAAACAATAATATATTGTAACCAGGGAAGTTGTCCCACTAAGCACAATAGAATAATCGCAAATGGAATACAAGTTCACAACTAGTCTTAGATAATGAAATCACACCGTCAAAGTGGATGCACTTTGAATTACGTGGACCACTTAATACAGCTTCAATTTAACCCGACTGTAAGGAAGAGGATGGAATTATGTTTTTCGCCCGTATCTTGATGTATGTATCGATGGCTCATAAGTAAAAATATTTTTTTTTAACACATAGTTTTAGAATATCCCTTAGTTTTTAACACTAGTTGCCCAAAAACGCAGTAAGTAAAATTTACTACCTCTGTGGCGCGGTGGGAGTGTATCCGACTGCTGCGCAAGAGGTCGTGGGTCGATCCCCACCCAGGATAAAACTTTGTCTGATGAACGTGATGGTTTATTCTGAGTCTGGGTGTTATTTATCTATAATATGTATGTATTTAGAAATATATAAGTATGTTTATCGGTTGTCTGGTTTTCATAGTACAAGCTCTGCTTAATTTGGGATCAGATAACGTTGTGTGAAAAATAATATCGTATGTCATAAATACGGTATTGTACACCGGAATTTAAAGTTACCTTATTATCGTATGTAACACATGCCATTATTAACGTGGGAATTTAAAATATATTTGGTAACGTATATATAACTTGCAATTATTTACAGAAATTTTAATGAATAGATCATTATTGTAACTAAACAATTAGCTTCATTTTCTTTAGATTTTAAATTTACATTTTATTGTTTTAGCCATTTGCCAAGCATTTATGTAAATTAATATAATATAATAATAATATTTATTTATTTCTCTCTCACACAGGGTAATTGTAACAAAAAATAAGAAATCTTACACTAGGTTCACATAAATAGTGAGTAAGTCTGTGTGAGAGACTGGTATCCGTACTAGGAAAACCTGTATGACAGATTACCAGCCTCTCCCAGCTCTAGACAAATGGTGTTCACATATCTTAATATTATTCTTAGTTTGCAATGTAGGTCTACTATGCAAGAGGAGGAAAGGTGTGTGAGCGTGTGTGTGTGTGTGTGTGTGTGTGTGTGTGTGTGTGTGTGTGTGTTTGTGCGTGTGTGCGCGTTGTGAAATGAGTTTACGTGTGAAGATATTGCTAACCCTACGACGCAATTAGTGACATCTTGGGATCAGAACTAGCTGACAAGTTAGCAGATCTGTTAGCTTATATCCGCATTGCTGCGATTTGTAATTGAAATAGATAAATGAAATAATAAATAGATGATACAAAAATAATAATATGGTATTTATACAGCAATTTAAGAGGGTACATGGAGTAGTTTTTCAGTGTCTTCATAACTAAGGGATTTAAGCCAGGCAGAGACAGATTTTTTGCAACTAAATTTTGTAAGCGAGTAGATATGGAGCTTCTTGTTTATTTTATTATATAAGTATCTGCCCAAAAAGCCGAAGAATTTACCAGAGAAAGCCGTAGACCACCGATTAATCCCTCGAGAGCAAACTTTATGCTTCAGCCGTTTTTTACCCATCGAGGAGTCAAATTTGAGTAGTGAATGTTGTTTTAGAGTAGTGACTAAGACGTAGAGTTGGCGTACCGTCAGGACATCAGAGCGCTTGTAGAGCTCTCTAGTTGGAAACAAAAATGGCAAGGAGAGACTTACCTTAAGAACTGACCTTTGAGCTCTTTCCACCTCCATCAAGCTGGTTTTGCAAGCGCCTCCCCATGCAGAGATACAGTATGACAGTATCGGTTGGCATAAGGACATGTAGACCATTTTGATGACATTTTTATCAGCAATATTCCGTAGATTTTTAAAGAGGAAAATCAATTTGCGAGTTCTAGCGGCGACAAGTTCTATATGCTGTTTAAAGTGTAGCTTATTGTCTATGATAACACCAAGATATTTGGTATGCGAGGCAGATTCTAAATAGTTACAAGGACATGAAGTACGGGTCTGGTGGCAGGAATGAGCTATAAGATTGTGAGACTGAAGTACATTAGATGGAACAGATTTAATTGCGAATGGAATATATTTGGTTTTGTCGACATTAAGTGTCAGTCCATTGTTCCTCAGCCATCCGATACAGCATTAAAGCCTGTTTGTGCATAGTCATAGGCATCTTTCCACGTGTCGCCATAAAAAAATAACGCTGTGTCATCGGCAAAGGTTATAATTTTACCATTTGTCAGTTGGAGATTACACAGATCATTGATATAGGTGAGAAAGAGCGTCGGGCCAAGCACACTGCCTTGCGGCACGCCGAAAGTTATCGGGAGATCGTCACTGGTGATTTCACCAACTCTTACTCTTTGGTATCTGCCTGTAAGATAGTCAGTAAATAGTTTTTGTTGGTTGCCGCGAACACCCAATCTTTCCAATTTGTTTAGCAGTAGTGAGATAGAGACTGTGTCAAAAGCTTTCGCTAAGTCCAGGAATATTGCGATAACTTTTTTCTTTTTGTCAAGCTTGTCAACAATCTGACCCGTCAACTCATGCACCGCATCACAAGTTGAGATGCCTGCTCTGAAGCCGAATTGAGATTGTGATATGAGGTTATGAGACTCGAGGTAGTGTGTCAAACGTTTATTTAAAATTTTTTCCACTAATTTTGATATGGTGGGGAGGATAGAGATGGGTCTATAATTATTGACACAGCCTCTATCTCCACTCTTGTATATGGGAATTACTTCCGCTAGTTTAAATACTTCTAGAAACACTCCAGTGCTAAACATAAGGTTAAAAATTTACGTTAGGGGAGGCACTAAGATGTCGTGATATCGTTTTAAGAAGGCACCAGAGATACTGTCCCTTCCAGTTGTATTAACCTTCTTTAGGCTTTGGATGTGACTCAGAACCTCAGTTTCTGAAGTAGGTGTTAAACCAAACGATTTGAGATGGGAATCCACGGACGATACTATAGGCAGATTTTGTGAGCTTGTTTTGTTGGCTAAATTTCTACCAATGGATACAAAAAAGTTGTTAATGAAAAATTAAAACATATTATACATAAACATTTATCTTAGAACAAAATGTTTATGTAAATAAAGAATATAGAAAAATATTTTTGTAAATGAAGAATATTAGAAATATATAAGTATGTTTATCAGTTCGTCTGTATTAGTCTGATTGCCATGGCACAGGCTACAGGCTCCGCCTAGTTTGGAATCAGATGGGCTTATGTAGGTTGTCTCAGGATATTATCAATATTATTACATACTGGTGATAGTCGGGGATTGGTATAACACGATCTTCAGATTTATGGCAGGTTTGTAATTTGTAGGTAAGGTGTTATCGCTAGTACCTAAATAATGGAACGTATTAAAGGATTCATTGAAGTCAAATTGATATTAAAAAGCATCTCAGCTTACAATATATTAGGTGCAACTCCATACAATCATATGAACACGTAAAATAACATTGTTAATTATACTTAGATACAGCTCAAACTTTAGAGCTCATTTTATTGTTCACAGGGAAAGCGTTGCGCTGCCCTTTAAATGGACGATCAGTTTACCGATCCATATTGGTGAACATTAAGTAGGGCTTGCAATAAACCTCTAACTGTTTTGAACCTGGTGACTTGATTGACATGTTTTATTTAAAATCATACTTAATTATAGTAGGTTTTTGCGACAAAAAATATCTTACATTTTAATCAAGCCATTCCATCTATGATCTATTTATAAAAACACAAGAGTATCAAATTGGTCTTGAACAATAATATTGATTTCCTTAGCTCAGGCCTCCCCTAAGTTTGGTATTAAGAAAAAGCTTTATAAACTTTAATACTTACATACTTTCCACCCAAAATTAAAGATAAATTTAGCTAAGAAACTATGTTTTGTTTCACTTCTACTTTGTTGTGCCAACTATGGTTGGTACAATAAAGTAGAAGTACCCATACCCATAAAAAGTTAGGTAAGGATGATATGGGATGAATGAAAGAATATAAATAAATGTTATATGAATAAACACAGCCAGTTATTTTACTGCACATTATTGTTTCCCCTACTAGTTAGGTGACGTAGTGTGATTGCTACATAAGTGTCGGATTCGAATTCCAATTAAAGCTAAAATAGCAGCACGTACTCTTAAACTATATGTAGCAGACCTAACCACCTAGTGTGGGTTCTAAAACATAGTAACTGTGATAGTTTTCCTTTTAATTTCACTATAAAGGATGACTTTGTATTGAATTGACAAACTTTAATGAGTAAACCTGCGTGCATCCAAGAATTTTTAGGACATATTATTAGAACAAAATGTTAATGTTCTATGATACTTACGGTAACAAGTCGACAAACTATTTGTACCTACCCTACCTATCATGCTGTGAAAACAAAAGAATTTAAAACCACAAAAAAGCCAATTTTACCGGCTTCGGACTTTTTTCCTCTAGCTTAGGCATGGATGGGAACATGAAAACTACCGAAGTCCAAAAGGTTTTGAGTGGCACTTAGTATCCTCTCTAAAGACGGTGGGTTCCGGTATGAATCTTTTTCCCGCCATATTCGCTGCGTTTCCCTTAAATTGTTACTTTGGCTATACCAAATCACCATATTTAAAATTTGTTGGTTATCAAAAAGTTCCCAATTTCTTCTCGTCCGCCAGGCATCTTTAAAAACGTATCACTTAACAATACTTCGAAAGCTACGCGCGACCATCACCTCATTAAGCTTTTGTCTTTTTATAAATAAATCTATTCTTCTTATCTTTCGTCCTTTTGTAATCTTATAAATAAATGAAGTTTGTAATGAATTTACTCGATAACAACCGTTAATCCTCAGTTTATTAGGATATTGGATAGAGTATGCAAACATACTAGAAATTTATATTCGAGAACGCACCGCTACTTTAAACCAATGCGATTTCGAGTAAAAGTATCGATGTCGGTATGTTTAATTCCTGCCTGCCCGGCCGCGGCCGGAGGATCCCGATTGGGTTTGGCGTCGGGAGTGTATTACACAAAACACCGAGAGTACAGAAAGTAACCTTCATACATAGCCACGCACACATACACATCGTTCACATGGAACAGGGTATTTTAGATCACACGGTCTTAATCGCGTGAATAATTTAAGGTAAAATACCTTGTTTATGGCCTCGAGTGATGAAGAATTAGAATTTTTCTACAGTACTGTGAATAAAGCCATACAACTCTCAGAAGACAATATCATAGTCATCAAGTGGGACTTTGATGCCAAAATAGGACAAACTAAACCCAATGAAACCGTCACTGGTAACCACGGCTACGGTGACAAAAACTGTAGGGCAAATAGACTCATCGATTTTGCGCACGAGAACAATCTTGCGATTATGAATAACTTTTTCAAAAAAATTACAAGCAAAGATGGACTTGGAGATCACCTAACGGTAAAACAAGAAACGAAATAGACTATATTTTAACAAACTTACACAGAAACATACATAATATACAGGTTTAAACATCACTTACCTTTCGGATCACAGACCAGTAAGAGCATTACAAATACGAGTACAATAATTGCATTTTGGAAAGATAGAAAAATTTGAATCCAGACTCAGGAATCGAACCCGAGACTTCCGTAGCCAAACCGGGGCCAGAAGCGAACCACCTATCTGGACTATGTTACTAGATATCAAATTCTTCTATCTCTTAATGCCGAAGAAGGCCGAATATTTAAGTAATTTTTATAGGCATTTCTTGCCAAATATAAAAATTACTTCAATATTCGGCCTGCGTCATCATAATTTGTTAAAATGCTCTCTGTAACGAAGCAACAACAAAAGCCGCGATAGTTCTTTAACTACCGACTAGATGTCGCTAGGGGGGCCTAACCCGTAAGCATTAAGAGATAGAAGAATTTGATATCTAGTAACATAGTCCAGATAGGTGGTTCGCTTCTGGCCCCGGTTTGGCTACGGAAGTCTCGGGTTCGATTCCTGAGTCTGGATTCAAATTTTCTATCTTTCCAAAATGCAATTATTGTATTTGAAAAGTCTTTGGCAAGAAATGCCTATAAAAATTACTTCAGTAAGAGCATCATTATTCATTCTTTCCAAAACAAAAAGTCGTAGCAAGTTCAGTCAATACCCCAGATCCCAATTAAAGAACGAAGAAGAAATGCAAACCTACAAACAAACGCTGAATAACTACTTAATAAACCTACAGGATAACTGGAGAGACGAAGATACCATTCAGAACTACTATGACGACATAACAAATGCAAAAGACACCAGCCTGATAAAAGCTCACGAGGTTTCATTCAGCTCAATGTCAAAGGGAAACCAAGACAAGAATTACAAAAGATAAAACCGAAATCAAGAACCATAAAAAATGAACTAAAAGCACTCTAAAAACTCATAACTCCGCACAAGAACCATCGAAAAACATGTCAAAACTACAAATAGTGTCAAGAAAGCATACAAGGAACTGAGAACACATAAATTATGGATTGAAGAGTTGAAAGACAAAACAAAAAGTACCCAAAATAGAACAGAAATACTAAAAAGAGCAACAGAATTCTACAAGAAACTATACAGCGGACCGAATCAACATTCATATAAATTACCGGACACTAATAAAGTAGAGACGAGAGCAGTCATAGACGAATCTGAAGTAATTAAAGGGATTGAATCACATCACTTTTATAGAACAAATACACTGAATATTAAAGAAGATGTAGGTACTTCGCAAATATCTTACTTTTTATACTTTAACCCATAAAATAATGTAATACACAGAATTATGTTATTTAAATAAATGAATAATATTAAAAATATCACACAGATAAAACAAACTACCTTTTAATTTTCAATAAAAGAAGTAAAATATCACAACAACAATATTTGACGTTTCAAGCAGTACATTTGTGACAAGTGGATACTAATTTGTTGCTTTAGTTCATTTAAAATACTATGTGATGCTTTTATAATGTGTTATAATCGTTTTAAGTTATTTACATGTTAATTACAACATAAACTGTAAGTTCCTTTACTTTGTCATAACCTATTCCGTGATACAAATTATTGTTCACGTTACTAAAAACACGATTGACATATAGACATGGCTACTTGCATATCCATGGCTATTGTTATAATATAAACAAGCTGTAACCTACTTCTATAATATCAATTTACTCTGCCATAACGTATTCTGTTATTCTAATGTACAAATACTGTCACATATTCCACAGTTAATAACATTACAGTGGTATTTAGATTCCTTATTAAAGTGGTCATTATGTCTACGATTTATTGACAGGCTAAACATATTCATCAAACAGTAGTAGTACACAGGTATAATATCTACCTGACTTTATTTATTACGATGGCTATTTATCTATGTAAATATCCATCAATTTACCCCTTATCTATCACGCGCGTTGTTTTAAGGTCACCCTCTACAGAGTAGGAAGGTACTTTCTTTATTTGGTGTTTATGACCAATGATCTGTCACCATCGTTTTAAATAAAAAAAATCGTATGTTTTTTTAACAACTTAAATTCGAAATTTATCAATGTATAATGATAAGTACTAACGGTGCTGATACTTACCAATCAATTTGTCGCCTGATTTACTACTACCGTGATTTTTTCACATACCCAACTTTAACCATTTAGCTGGTGGGACACTTGACTGTACGTAATATTTCACAAATGGATCCCTAAATCTAGTACGTCACCCTACATTGTGCATGGCCCGACATGCACTTGCCCGATTTTTTTTATTCTTTCCAACCTTAATATATGAGAAGCATAGTGTGGCCTACAAACAGTGTTGCAATATTCAAAAATACTGCATACTATCGGCCAAAATTCTGGTTTACCTCCATTTGGACAAAAATCGCTTGTGCCCGAACCATGTTAGTGTGTGGGTAGCCTCTGTAGTCAACACAACTATGATTAGTATAGAACGCACGCTCCTGTTGTTAAATCGATCGCAGACTATTAAAAAAGCAACATAAAATAATAAAAACTAGGTACTTATAATTACTTAGGTAAAGCTTTGCTCCTTTTTATTTTAATAAGACAAATCTCTTACTAAGACAGCATTTCGGAGGAATCATCAATGAATACATTTAACAAAGCAACAGTAGTAAGTAGTTCATCTCAAACTTAAATCCACGATAACTTTTGGAGAGTTGATCACTTATTACACAACCCGAGCGGTTGAAATGTTACCGAAGTTGACATTTACAATACTTAGACAGGATATAATATACCTAGTCTGGCCATAAATACTGTTACAATTAAAAATAAGAAAGATATTACATTTGAATTTGGAATCTGTCATTTTTATACGATTGTTCATTGTATTTTCTAATTTTGGCGCCAATACATTGTACAATATTTTGCTATATTAAAATGGAGTGGGGTGATAAAGAAAACCGAATCGCTGTGATTGCATTACACAAAGTTGGTATGAAGCCGAATGTAATTTTTAAAACTCTCCATACGCTTGGTATTAGTCAAATGTTTGTGTACCGGGCTATTAATAGGTACAATGAGACCTTCTCTGTTTGTGACAGAAAAAGATCTGGCCGTCCACGTAGTGTTCGTACGAAAATGGTGGTCAAAGCAGTAAGGGAAAGAATTCGAAGAAATCCTGTCCGAAAGCAAAAGATTTTATCTCGGGAGATGAAGATAGCACCCAGAACCATGTCACGCATTTTAAAAGATGACTTAGGACTTGCAGCCTATAAGAGACGCACTGGTCATTTTTTAACTGATAATTTAAAAAAGAATAGGGTGGTAAAATCGAAGCAACTACTGAAGCGGTACGCAAAGGGAGGTCACAGAAAAATTTTGTTTACGGATGAGAAAATCTTTACAGTTGAGCAACATTTTAACAAAAAAAATGACCGTATTTATGCTCAAAGCTCTAAGGAAGCTTCCCAATTAGTCGACAGAGTGCAACGTGGGCATTATCCGACTTCAGTGATGGTTTGGTGGGGTGTTAGCTATGAAGGAGTGACTGAGCCATATTTTTGTGAAAAAGGTATCAAAACATCGGCACAAGTGTATCAAGATACCATTCTTGAGAAGGTAGTTAAACCCCTTAACAACACCATGTTCAATAACCAAGTATGGTCCTTCCAACAAGACTCAGCGCCGGGTCATAAAGCTCGGTCCACGCAGTCTTGGTTGGAAGTGAACGTTTCGGACTTCATCAGAGCTGAAGACTGGCCGTCGTCTAGTCCCGATCTTAATCCGCTGGATTATGATTTATGGTCAGTTTTAGAGAGTATGGCTTGCTCTAAACGCCATGATAATTTGGAGTCCCTAAAACAATCCATACGATTGGCAGTGAAGAATTTTCCCATGGAAAGAGTGCGTGCTTCTATTGATAACTGGCCTCAACGTTTAAAGGACTGTGTTGCAGCCAATGGAGACCACTTCGAATAAGCTTTTTATATTTTGAATTGTTTTTTATTTATGTATTAAACTAACACACTGTAAAAGTAATAAATATTATTTGCAATAAAAAAAAATGTTTTTTCTTCGTAACAATATTTATGGCTAGACTAGGTAGGTATTCCTCATTTGAACATTAAAGCTTCAACGAGGAAGCAGGTAACACCATCACCGACTCCATCCAGGCCGCACTCAGAGCATCCTCCACCAGTCAACAGCATACACAGCGTCACGAGCAGCTTCCCACGTCGCTGCTGAAACTCATAGGCAAGAAACGCGAAGCCTGGAGGACCTGGAAACAAACCAGACACCCGAGACACAAAGCCATCCTCAACCAGCTGACCAACAGCATTAAAACCGCCTTGTGGGAGCACAGGGGAGACGCGTGGGAGGAGCACATGATAAACATCGAAGGTGACACCCCTTCAATACACCGTCTCTGCAGACAACTGTCTGTGGACCCGAACCCTGCTCGACCCCTGTTTGACCAAGGCGGCCAACTACACTTCAAGGCCGCAGAACGAGCCGAGATATTGTCCTCAAGCCTCGAGGAGCAATTCAAACCCCACGAGGAAGAGGTACCTAGCCACACCAAGGCAGTCGAAGAGGCAGTCCATTCCTACCTCTCGACCCCTACCGAACCACCAGAAGCTGATTTACTGATGACCGCCGACGAGGTTGCCGCAGCCATCAAAGTGACCAACCCCAGAAAGGCGCCGGGCAGGGATGGAATCTCCAACCTGGCACTGAAACACACCAACCCCGAAACAATAGAAGCTCTCAAAGAGCTGTTCAATGGTATCCTTTGGACCGGTCACTTTCCAACTACATGGAAAGAGGGCCGGGTCATAGTTCTCCCCAAACCAGGCAAAGACCTAAGGTTACCATCGAGCTACAGGCCAATAACGCTCTTGGCCACTGTCTCCAAAGTCTTCGAGCGCCTACTGCTCAAGCGAGTGCGTCCACACCTGGAGCCCAGGCCAGAGCAATTTGGTTTTAGGGCTGAACACTCCACCACACTACAACTGACGCGAGTCCTAGACGAGATGGCCACGTGGATGAACAGAGGGGGATACACGGCGACCGTGATGTTGGACATGGAGAAGGCCTTCGACAGGGTGTGGCATGAAGGTCTCATCTACAAACTGTCGAGGACCACTCTACCGCGCCAGATCGTTGCGGTCGCCGCGTCTTTCCTTAGGGGGCGCACATTTCGCGTGGCTATTGAAGATGAGATATCGTCAACCAAGACGATAGCAGCCGGAGTACCACAAGGCAGCTGCCTTTCACCCACCCTGTACGCCCACTACACAGACGACATCCCGGTAGTGGGTGACGTCAAGTTGGCTCTATTTGCCGACGACGCCGCGTACCTATCCAGTTCCCTGAACGCCAAACACGCAGCCAAAAAACTGAGCCGCACCCTCGATGAGCTCCCGAGCTGGCTGAGGAGATGGCGGCTCAGATGTAACGTCTCAAAAACCCAGGCGATGGTGACAGGATGGGCGCGCCCGCCCCCATGCCTCAAACTCCAGAATACGGAAATCCCATGGTCCACATCCGTAAAATATTTGGGCATCACAGTGGACAAATCCCTGTCCATGGAAGCCCACATCCGGACCATAATAGGTAAGACCAAAATGGCGAGAGCCAAATTGCGCCCATTGTTAACATCACGATTGCCAATAAGTACCAAGCTGGGCATATACAAAACTTATATAAGACCGCGCATCACCTATGCGGCACCAGCTTGGTACAATCTGATTCCAGATGCAGCGCGCAAACGCCTACAAGCCTTGGAGAACTCGTGCTTGCGAATGGCGGTGAAAGCACCAAGGTACCTGCGGAACACAACAGTCCACAGGGACCTGAAATGGACCAATATCCAGGAATTCGTGGGTAAGCTCGCCAAAGGGATGTTCGAACGGGCTGATCGTTCTGAACATCCCCACTTGGTGGGCATAGCACCGCTTCCCCATCCGGAAGACACCCGCCACAGAAGGAAGAGGAAACTGAAACGCCCCGCTCGGGAACTGATTTTATCAGTACCCTTGAGCGGGGCCCAAGCTCAAGCACCAACACATACAGAAGACGACGAGGACTACGAACCACCGCCCTCTAGAAGGCGGCTAGCTGGGCCTCTCCCAACGGAGTCTCACCCGGCTGGCCAGCCTCGAGGGCGGCAGCAACAGGAAGTCCGACTGCCGCCCCCTTGAGACGGTAAACCGACACCTCAGTCGGTAACTGACTCAAGGCTGGCAGTCTAATCCAAGGACCGACTCGTGGCTACGAGTCGCGTTGAGAACCACCTAAAGGAGCAAATGCTCCGATGGTTTCCCCCCACTACAGTAGTAGTGTGAGATGACATCGGGTTGGTTGAGCGCTCAGTCAGTGTCAAACTGCCCTGAAGATGCCTCGTGTAGAGGCGAAACACGTGTCACGTGAACGTGTCGTTCACTACCTGTCACTAATTTTCTTTGTTGTAGGTCTGTCTTTTTGAATGCGGTCTGTCAATCTATTTAGATTGGAGATTCTTTTATTATGGGCATTTCCAGTAAGGAAATGCCCATAATAACTTCAATAGTGGTCACAGATCGAGAGTGGGTGGTGGGATCCCTTTCTTATAATCTACATAAAATACTGTTATTAATGTAATAAATAAAGGTACTGTTACGTTTATTAGTAAGTAGTATTACTACTCATGTGATAGGTCAGCCAATAAGAGCAACTTTCAACCTTTTTTTGTGAATAAGGAATAAGGGATGGTACCTGAATAAATCAATAATCATTTGAGAATGAACGGATGATTAAGCAATTTGAGTGTACGATATGAGATTTTGTATGGAAGAATGCACAATGATTTGCAATATAATGTAAGCAGGTCACACCTGCGGGCATAGACAAGTTACATTATCTTTAAACGTTAACTGAGCGTAAACTACTGTGCAAAAGAAAAAAAATAGAAAGGTGTATTAAGTACACCCGGTTGGAAAGTATTTCTTTTTGTTATATATTTTCTGTGTTTGTATTAACCAATAAAGTAGAGACCAGGACTGCGCCATAACCTCACAAAATTGACAGCGCTACTTTGTGGACAATATCTGTCAAAGGCCGCACGGTTTTTTTCGCTTTCACACTTTGCAATCAATATTTACTTTTTAATTGAAAGGGATGTCACGGTCCAGGTCTACACGTCAATGGTATTAACTAATGATTTAAAAAAAATATGTAAGAGCGTTGTTCTATTTGAAATTAAGATTTTTTACACATATATTCACAAAGGTATAGATAAAATAAATAGAATAGTCCTTACAATCTAAGTACCTATAAGGTATACACTTTTGACAACATTGTGTTGACAATGTATAAACATCGGATTTTATTTTTATAAAGTATTATGGAATATTTTTAAGCAATTTTAATAACATGATTAAAATCTTTCCAATTAGTACTGAAACAAACAATTAAAATCATTCGAATGTTGAACCATAGAAACCGATATAATTACTTTTAACACAGGGTTTTGTAAAATGAACATTATTAGGTCTCAAAGATTATTGAAATGTACGTAGATAATTACAGCAAAGTTGCACATGAATTGTTAAGCATTTTGAATATTTTGTTATAAAAATTAATTAGGTAATAAATAATTATTACCTAATTCTCATGAAACCGTTAACTGTTGTCCTTGTAAACATTTTCTTCAATTAATTATAATTGCAATTATAATTGTACATAATTATAAGTCGATTTTTAGGAAAATTCGGTTCTTTTCGTTATCGAAGTGTTTAGTCACAACATCGATGACTAATAATTGTCAATAATGTAAACTTCCAGCGTGATTACTATTCAGCCTTTTACAAAAATACAAACAACCTACATAACACAACCTCAAGCTTCACATAATGATAAATAATAGATTTTTGAACTATGGCAAAAAGTGATAAGGCTAGACTAAACAAATCATCTATACTCTATAGTGTTGGGGGGCAACACTTAATAATTTAGTTCTGTTTGCACAATACCTTTATGAGTCCGTAGGCCGGTAAATGAAACTTGATTTTGACATAGACAAAATAATGTTTATTCACAAGCACAAGCACAGATGTTAGATAAAAGTAGAAGGAGAAAGAGTGATAGTAATAAGAAATGGAAACGAAATATAGCACGATTAACATAAAATAAAGCATGGACTAAAAGCAAGCGCTCAGCGACGGCGACACGAATATCACGACTCGTGGTTCAGAGGTGACTAAAGGTTGGAATGCGCGTGCGCACGGCCGACCGCATTCGCCTCGTTCATTCACTCGCTCCTTAGTGATGACCGAGCGTCCGCGTTTCCATTGCACGATACTATAGTGTACTGTATTAATATATCGTGTGGAGTTGGGTAAATTAATATGTTGATGTTATATGTATATGAGAATATATTTGTATATTATTAAATGTAAATATGATATAAAATAATAAGTTATATAATATATAAATTGGAAAATAAATATATAATTTATATTTATGTGTTTTGTGTAATATCTATATATTCTATATGTATATATGTATGTAAGTACTAGTAGTTAATATATATAGATATATGTATGTATGTGGCCCCTACACATCTACTAAAAAAATCATCACATTTATAGGCTGAAGCGTATGTTCCAAAAACTAACTATGTTCCAAAAATATGTAAAAGCGGCGGTAGCGTAATGACTAAGGCATCGGTTTCGCAATCGTGAGGTCGCGGGCGACCGACGTGAACCCACTCCTAAAACACGCCATTGAGCTTAGCTGGAGGATTTCACAGGATTGCTAGTAATGTGGCCCCACAATCCCACATTGCTAGTTATCTTTAAAAAAAACTATTTCATAATAGTTTAGAAATCATGTTTTGGAATCAAATGAGAAGTTTCGTTAGCAATAATGTTTTTTTTTTATTGCCTATGGTTGGCAGACGAGCCAGCGGCCCACCTGATGGTAAGCGGTAACCGCCGCTCATGGACACGTAGGCAGCGGCTTGGGTGTGTCCCTGACATTCCTGTAATGTCAGGGACACACCCAAGCCGCTGCCTACCGTGAAGTGAAAACTCTCTTTAAATCTCGTTTGAAGAAAGACATGTCGTAGCGCTCGGGAAACACTGCAGCAGGTAGTTCATTCCAGAGTCTACACATACGTAGAAGAAAAGATCGCCGGAATCGATCCGTACAGGACCGTATTGTATATAATATATAAATGTTATATAAGTTGTCGTCACTATATTCACAGTCTGATTCGGCGTCGTCATTATTATCGCTTTCCGACACGGCCTTATATGATAACCAAGGCTTATCCGCTGCTACTATAGCTTCATAGCGTCATCGTTTTCGTGACAATGGGATGTCCTCAATGACATACTGATCGTTCGGCAATACCGTAATGACTCTGTAAGGCCTTTCTAATTTTGGCTCTAACTTTTAAGACTGCCCACCACCTGATGCAATTGGATGGCTTAGTTCTTAAAATTACTAACTCCTCTAGTTTGTTTTAGGAGGAAACATATATATTTCAAGTGCTGGCAGAAAAAAAAATATTATAACAAAATGGAGTCATGTTATTTTAAAAAACGAATAGGCCAAGACATAAAGAAAGCATTTATAGACATTAAGCTATCAAAAGTATACAACTATCAAATACAAAGAGAATATAAAACTTTTTAATAATCAAATTATTATCCCACCCAGCGTTTTTCATTTAACTTTGTAAATTACAGTATTATGTTTATGCGTTGTATCTATTATTTTTGGAACTGTTATCACTAAAACGAATCCTGATAATAAAAAAAACCGTGTCTTGCCTGGTTTTTTTTTATTAACAGGATTCGTTTTAGCGCATGCTCAGTGTAGGATTCCTTAGCCTCGAATAATTGCATCAGAAGAGGAGCGTTTGTTCATGGTACTTTTGTTGAGAATGGCAGTTATTCGGCAATAACTCAATGACTATATAATAATCTTAAAGTATTTATTAAGCGCTACCTTTGTAATTTTTGTCATATTCTTTAGTCACACGGTTCAAAAGTTAAGGAGGGGGGCACTATTTATGCAATTTTCGGAGCATGATGTGCGTTTCACTCCGTCTTCTTGACGAAGCACATCATGCTCCATCATGCTCCGAAAATTGCATAAATTATGTATTTATTTTTTCTTCAAAATTTATTGAATATTGGTCTTTTCTTTTCTTTTCTTTCATTATTTCGGGTAAGCTTATTCTTTATTAAAGCAGTCTGTAGTTTTAATAAACTTAAACTTATTTCTATTTATGTCTTAACCAACTTAATACTGAAATGGAGTGTTATTACTTAAGATTTAATATAATTTTGAGTAAATTATATTTAAATAAATATTTTAGCACGTATTGCTTAAAAAGTTCCTTCCTTCAGGGAATTAAAGTGCATGTACTGTGCATTTATATAAAATTTTATTGTCAACTTACTTTTAAATTTAAATCGGGCTTTATTTTTAAATAAAAATCAACCATAATTAAAATTCAGTAAATCTTAGTACAGTAACATCGACTAAAACATGATATTAATTATCTATGGTGTTGGAGGTATATGCCTTATGCCTTAATCATTTCATTTTTAACTTTTGCTTTTGATTTTTCTCTCGATTCGATCTGCATCGTCACAGCGTTCAAAATTATATCTTTATAAATATCAATCAGTAAATTTCAGAAATCCCTTATAAATGGCGAGTGCAGTTACTTATCGTTGACCGTACAGGATTGCTGGATATTTTGATCCAGATGCAGACTTTATTCAATCACCTCACGTGTCCAACACCAAGCCATGCATTCAGATTTGACTATCTTCTCCACAGCTTACGGCTAGGTAGTAAACAACACACTTAGCGGCTTGTTTTCTTCTCCCAGGATCCCTGCGTCCGGCTCAACACCTGCCGCTGTCCAAAACCTAGTCCGGTCACAGACGCACGCGCTTGCACCTGGAGCCGAGCTAAGTGCTCACTCCTCGCCTAAGCCAGCTTCGTCGGACATCTCTGTGCATACCTGTTTTATTTTCGAGAGAATCTCTCTAACTTGAACCTAATTTTATATTCTACTATTAAATGGTATTGTAACGTTTCCCTTATTTTATTGCTCTTACGCTAATATAAACTGAAAAAAACCGCTACAGTGTACTCATTATATATAACTTTAATCAAGTTATAATAAATAATCCCTGACTAAATAATCTTTTTAGATTCGCGTTTCGTCTTTGACTCCCTCGTTAAATTATTTCTATAAGAAGCTCCATCCAAAACCTTTTTGTAATTTATAAAATATAAAATTGGTATTATTTTGAAATGCTAAACAAAAATATATTTTGTTAGTTACAAACTTCGTGTATGCAAGACCCTTTATTTAATCATTTCGCTTTGTAGCAGGCAATCTCAGTACCGTGACCCAATTTTTGTATATAAATCGTATGCCGAGCGACTTCATACAAGCGTACAAAATCGTTGGTTCCCAAATAAATTTCAGCAATAAAGCTGTTTTCCTTTGGAGCAAACCGGCTAAAACAATACCGATCGATCTGTAAAGGTCTTTTGTGTAGAACCCTCGCGCCGTAAACATCCTTAAACTAATCTCAATTGTTGGAAAGAGCCGCGTCTACATCTAACGCATTTGGGCAAACGTTTTATCTTGCAGTTTGAATTTTGATTAAGATCTCTTTGAGATGTTTTCTTTAACAACAATACTGAACCGACTGCCTGAATGGCGCAGTGTGAGTGTATACGATTGTTGCGCAAGAGGTCGTGGGTTCAATACCCATACGTGACACCACTTTGTGTGATCCATTAATCGTTGTTTAGAGTCTGTGTGTATTCTGCGTCTGCAAAATTGTATGTTTGCACAGCTGAAGTTGCCTTAGAAAACCCCTCTTTAAATATTTCTCCGTCTCATAAATAGTTAACCGATCAAAATACCATTTTCATCAAGTACATATCGTTACAATACATCACAGAGAGTTTACAGTTTACATTGGTGGTACATCGGTCTTTCGGGCGAGGTACTACATAAAGTTCACATGTTATTGTGTGCATTGTATGTCGATACTGTTGTGTGTGAGTTGTTTCGGTTCCGCTTGTATCCATTAAGAAAGTTATTTAATAGCGATCATGTTTTGTGTATCTTTGTGTACTTAGTGCGCGTTCTTGTTTCAACTTACACTCATATATTTTTTGATAATATGAGCTTGTGATAAAACATATTTTTTTTATAATTATCGAACCATTTAGCGGCGATGAATGTCTGTTAGCCATAAATCAATTGTCACCAGTTGTATTTCTGTATCGATATGACTTAGGGCCTTTCAAAAGAGAGACTACTCTTTCCTTAAAGATCGGCGACGCTTCTGCTATACCTCTGATGTGGCAGATGTTAATGGGCAGTGGTAATTACTTATCATTAGGTGAGCCGCTTGTTCATTTGCCTCCCAAAACATTACTTTACGATACCTTCTAACTGAACATTACCAAAACTTCGGTACCATACAACACCACAATAGCAGAAAATATGAATTGATATTGTCGATATTAGGTAATAGTAGAATTTACTTCTTGTTTCACATAACTCGACACTAAAACTTCAAAACTGTTTCCATCTATAAGAATCCAAACGTTTATAAAATAAGGATTGACAGAATCTTCAGAAAGACTCAATTCTATCAACTTGGGATAATACACTGAGTAAGTATGTGGAGAATTTGTGAGCCAATAAATTGAGCACATCGTATCACACACTCAACGATTTCAGACTAAGAACAAGAAATGAAATATAAGAAAAAGAAGCACAGGTTGAATGACCATGTTTTAGTTACAACGACTATCTAATAAATGTGCTAATGACTGAAAATACTCATAAATGAGTGAGAACAAATGAGGAAATTTGAAATAGATTGGTACTTGTTCGTTGTGAATGTAGAGATTGTTGACGCGCCGATGTTCGCACGTGTCGCACCCGCCCTCAGTTGATGCGTTCTGTGAATTTCAATGAATACATCGGCCAAATACACCAAAACGATTCGGTTTCATAGACTTTAATCAGCGGTATAGTGTATTTTTTGAGTAATAAATAAATCTATTCCTTCTGTTATCCCAATCTCAGCCACATTCATTGGCTAGTCGAAACTATAACATAGTGTGCTAAACGGCATTGATATTCTATTAACTGGAGAGCTAGAATCTAAAGATTGGGGCATACCCAAGTTTGTTTAAGATGTATAATCAAAGAGACTAGTAGACATTTCTATCAACAGTGGCAGCTTAGCTCTTCTTGAATTACAAATTAGTTTCCAGATACTAGTAAGTAGGTACAATCATATGAAACCACACTCTGAATGAGGTCGCAACTTTATATAATCAGCTCAATTCCGCTGGCACACAAAGCGTCCACTATCTCGTAGCGTGATCGTAGCGCGCTCGTAGCGTCTTAATTGTGTAAATATACAACAAGTTTTATTTATTTGTTTGTTTTCGTATTTAGTTTATTTTAGTAACGTATCGTCCGAACTTCAAATGAAGCGGTATCAATGTTTACACAGTATGTTCACTACTTACTTCCACAAACAAAGTTCGGATTGTGTACAAGTTTATCGTTTATACCAAATTTTATTGTAACAAAATAAACAAGAACTCTTTCTTTTTTAACAGTACTTTGGCCAATGTTTCAGCACATATTATAGTTATTACATTGTAAATGGATGCTCCTACTATTCAAATTCTTTATTGAACACACAAAAAAACAATTCAAACAATAGTATACCATTATACCAACAATAATATGTACAAAGGCGAGCTTATCTCAAAATTGAGTTTTCTTCCAGCAAACCTTTGAGTTGTATAATTTAGAGGAGTAGTTAGTATAAGTATCAACTATATAAATATATATATATATATAATAATGCAGCCAGCTGTGGCACCATGGTAGGTGCAATTCTGATAACCCTATCCGCTGCTGAAATTTGACCACACCTTCTGTGACACCTTGTATATTATATATTTATAAATACTTAAATTAATACATATAATATATATACTAGATATAAAATACATTAAAATAATAGTATTACATTAACAAAATATTACATATCAACCCATATGATGGCCCACTGCTGGGCACGGGTCTCCCCAGTAGAACCTACTGGTATGTAGATCCTGGGGGTAATTGCCATAATCGCCACGCTTGGCGAGCGGGTTGGCGATCGCAGTAAGGTTTTAAGTACGCAGAGGACGCTGCTGCCCGTCCTCCGGGGTGAAATCCCTTAGTCGCCTTGACGACACCCACGGGAAGAGATGGGGTGGTACTATTCTTAAGCCGGCACCACACGGCACAAAACAAAATATTACAAAAAATAAATAATAATACATAGATACTTGATCAGCTAGTAAGAAAATATTCTTTTATTCTTTTCTTAAAGATATTAATAGAGAGGCTATCGCGTAAAGAGTGAAGAAGAGAGTTCCAAAGGCGCACCGCTTTTATAGTGAATGAGCTGTCATAACATCTAGAGCTGTGAGTTGTGAGGGAGTGCGTAATAGAAGAGAGGAGAAAGAATGACAGGGTTTACTTGGCACAAGAAACTCAAAGCGCACAGTTCACATAAATAATATGAAGTGGGAATCTGAAGAATAGTGTAAAGAAGAGAATGTGTGAGAGAAAATTTGGAAAAGCATTAATAAAAATGAAGAAGGGCAGAGGAGAGAGAACGCCACCTTGGGGTATGCCAGCAGTCAAATCACGCCATTCAGAAAACAAATCTGAGCTGAAGGCGCTAATATCTAATAACACCATAATGGTGAGTTGTTTGTTTTCCGTGGCCATCCCTATGTCATCGGTAATTTTAACCAGGGCAGTTACAGTGCTAAGGCCTACAGTGCTAAATCAGACTGAAATGGACTTAACAGGCTGTTAGAGAAGAGATGGTACAACAGTTGATTCTGGACTACACTTTTAAGGACCTTAGACATTATGGGAAGAATTGAAATGGGGCGAAACTGTGATGGCAAAGAAGGATTACTTACTTTGGGCCAGGGTTAGATATAATAATAATAATATAATAATAATAATAATAATAATAATAATAATAATAATAATAATAATAATAATAATAATAATAATAATAATAATAATAATAATAATAATAATAATAATAATAATAATAATAATAATAATAATAATAATAATAATAATAATAATAATAATAATAATAATAATAATAATAATAATAATAATAATAATAATAATAATAATAATAATAATAATAATAATAATAATAATAATAATAATAATAATAATAATAATAATAAAACCGCAGGGCAGCTTAGTGACGAGCTGAATGTGCGTGGCGACACTGCGGTCCCGATGCCTCAGAGAGTCGGTCAGGGCCTCGTCTCCCGCTTGCCTTCACTGGCCGGCGGGAGTGGAACACCAAGAGCGCCCGCAGGACTCTCAACTCTGGCTTGCCTTAACCGGCCGGCCAGAGGGAGGTCGCCAGAGCTTGTATGCTCGGGGGTGGAAGTGTCATTTTCAAGGGCATAACTACGGGGAAACCCGCTCACGGGCCTTCTTCGTGATGGTGAAACCGGCGCCGCACCGCTCGACACCCCAAGCTGCTCACACCCATGTTGCTCCCTGTCGCCTGTTTGGCTGTATGCCTGTGGCGGCCAGAAGGGGGCCCATCTAGTGAGTGGCGAGTCACCGCCTGCCCATTTGTCCGTGTGTTTTTACCATGTGTTGCAGGGCAGGCGCCATAGTTCTTCAATAGTACCAGTTAACCATTCCACTAACACATCACCTCCATAACCCAGTTTCTTAGCTACCACTTTTTGACAATAGTTTTTACACTAACCGGGGAATGTCGTTGGGTACATTTATATAGTGTATACAACGATATTCGCCGGTTTGTGTCACATAGCCTTTAGATTAAAGTGTCTAACGGGCCTCTACGTGTTGGCTTCGGCCCCACGCACGCCTCCCAAATGACCGGGACTCCATAGTCCCGTGATATGGAAGCGACATACATAATAATAATAATAATAATATAATAATAATAATATAATAATAATAAAATTTATTCATAAAGTATAGGTACAATAGCATAAATTAGGTACACTTATAAATAATAAACGGCACAGTTGGATATTTGCCTGAACTAGGTTGAAATCTGTGTTTCAGGCGAGAAAGTAAAAAAATGTTTAAAATAAATACAGAAAGTATTTATTTTAAATACTTTTTTACTTTCTCGCCTGAAACTAAAACTAATCTTAACTAAAAATAAGAACTGTTAACTAAATATAAAACAAAGATAAATAAATTAACTTATATTATGCTAATTACATAATTAGTGAGAAATTTGGGCTTTTTTTTATTTTATTACTACCAGTAAATCCTCCGTCTCTTTGTATGACATAGCTTGTAATTGTGAACTTATAGCTATTTTACAATTAAAATAATTAAGATGGTATATATTTATTATTCGGTCTATTCTGTTATACAAAAAAGGGCCTATAAAATTAAAAAATCTGTTTGTAAATGTATATCTTGAGGTAGAATTAGATGTGCAGACTATATCTTTTCGTCTCTTGTTAGTAATGTCAGCATTGAAGGTGAGCAGCTTATGTTGTTTTAAAATGACATTTAGTAGGAATAGCTGGCGAACAGTCAGTACCTTACAGCATTTATAGAGAAGGAAAGTGGGAAATAGGAAAGGACGAAAGGTAGCTACTTTTAAAACTGCTCTCTGACCTCTTTCAAGAGGTAGAATAACGGTTTTTAGTGCTCCACCCCATGAAGTGATGCAATATTGAATGACGGACTGACACAGAGCTTGATATATTTGTAAGATCAGTTTTGAGTCTACGGTGGTTCGAAGTTTTTTAAAAACAAACCTTAGTTTTCTGACTCTAGTCACTAAATTTTCAATGTGATACTTAAATGAAAGTGTGTCATCGATAATAATAATATCGATATAATACCGAGATATTTTATGTTACTAGTGTTGTGAATAATAGGACAGTTACATGTATTCTCTGAGGGATTGTTGCAATAGTGTGCAAATAAATCTGTGTCAGCGTCGTTGTGGTATGAGTAGCGCATAGAAAAATGGATATATTTTGTCTTATCAGCGTTTAATGTTAGTAAATTATGACAAAGCCAATTATTTATAATATTAAAACCTTGCAGTGCATTTTTAAACAAATCTGTCGTGGTTTTAGCTGTAAATATAATAGCTGTGTCGTCAGCATATGCTATTATCTTGCCATGGCCGATATTTAGGTTGCAAAGGTAATTTATGTAAATTAAAAATAACGTAGGGCCCAAAATACTACCGTGAGGTACACCAAAACCGGAACATTTTTGATCTTTACTCATAATGTCGTCTATTTTGATACACTGGTATCTTTCATCTAAATAGTCTGCCAAGAATTTTAGCTGTGTCCCTCTTACGCCCAGAGACTCTAACTTGGTTAGGAGAATGGGAATTGAAATAGTATCAAAAGCTTTGGCAAGGTCAAGGAAGATGCCCAGGGCCTGATTCCCTTTGCCAAGCTCATGAGAAACATAATCTGTCAAACTATGAGTCGCGTTGGCTGTGGACAGTTTAGCTCTAAAACCATATTGTGAAGGGGATAGGAACTGGTTGTTTTCTAAGTAATTATCTAACCTAATATTTATATTTTTTTCCTAATATTTATACTGAGGGAAGTAGGGATATCGGACGGTAATTGTTAACAAGATCTTTGTTGCCGGATTTAAAGATTAAAATAACTACAGCCTTCTTTAGACAACGAGGGAAAATCCCTTCAGATAGGCAAAGTCGAAAAATATATGTTATAGGAGGTGCAAAAATATGTTTAAAATATTTAATGATTTTATTGCTAATATTGTCCGGGCCAGCGGCACAGTTATCCTTCAGGCTAGTGATAATTCGAGCTACTTCATTTTCATCAGTGTCAAACATAACGAGCAACTTTAGGCTAACGTTGCAGATAGGTTGGGGGGGATGATTAAATCCTAGGCTATTATTTTGATTTTGAATACGTTCAGCAAGGTTTTTGCCCACATTAATAAAATAGTTATTTACATGGTTAGCAGAATTAAGTGGTGTTGAGTTAGCGTGCAGTAAACTCGAATTTGATTCGTGCTGTTTCGAGGAGTAAGTCATACTTTTAATATGTTGCCATATCTGCTTGCTATTATTACCTGCCCTTTGTAATATATCTCTGTCATAAATAATTTTTAACTTTTTGAGAAGGTTGTTACAAAAATTTTTGTATCTTTTATATGTGGTTAGTAGTATAAGGTTGTCAGGGTCTCGTCTTGTTCGCTGATGGAGTCGATCTCTGTGTCTTATACACCGTATAAGACCAGGAGTAATCCAGGGTTTAATATTACAATTTTTCTTATTTATTGTTATTATTTTTGTGTTGCGTAAAATTGCTTGTTGGACATTTTCAATTAAATACGACAGAGATATATTAGGGCCGGCATTATTGTAAACTGGGCAAAACTCGATGTTGCGTAAATCATGTTCGAGTTTGTTTATGTCTAATTTAGACCTTGTCTGCGGCCGAATCTGCTTAGGTGGCGTTAAATGTACGGTTAGTAGGACAGCGTGGTTACAGTTGAGTTAGTAACAAGCGTAATGTATGTCAAGTTGGATTTAATCATTACATGATCGAGACAGGAACCGCTTTGATGGGAAGATAATGTATGAGCGGACTGAAAACCGTGGTATGAACACAATTTAAGGTAGTTATGGTTTCCTGAATCGCAAGATTTTGAGCTAATGTTTATATTCAAGTCACCTGTTAGTATTATGTTTTTATTCGAAGATAGCGATTGCAGTATGCTATTTAGAGAGTTATGAAATGGATCTAAGTTTCTGAAAGAAGGAGATCTATACAAAGCGATAATAGCTGTGTCAGAACCAATTTTGAATATCAAACCATTGCAGTCTTGCAGAGTTGGCTCCTCTACTGTGACCTTTAATGATTTTTTAGCATAAACCACGACACCATCATTTTGATTTTGATTTGTAGTAGTATAGAAGAGATTGTAACCAGATATTATTGGGAGGTGATCGTACCGATTTGATAACCAACACTCGGTAAGAATGATTACATCACAATGAAAATTAAGCCTCTGAAAAAAAACATGTAAGCTATCTATATTTTTATGAATACTGCGAATATTTTGGGTAAGGATGGTTAGTGAATTTTCGTAAAGAGTAAGATATTGTCTGCAATCTTCAACCTCACAAAACTTTGATTCAGATATAAAACTATTGTCTAATTGCGTAATTAAATTTACATCCATATTTATAACTTATATATACTTTAGTCCTAAAATACACGTGAGTATGTGGCGCTCTTAGGCGCCTTCATAGTCGATCGAGTTAATGTACCTTAGTTCAGCTGCTTTTTTTGCAGGGCAGTCGGTGTCTCCCGTCTTGTGATTGCTTGGATTTTTGAAGCGCACGCAAGTGGCACATTTAGGCGCCTCTGATTTAATTTTGCAGTCTTGAATTGAATGCCCGTCTTGACCGCAATGGCCGCAAGTAGAGGCAGGAGTCTTGCACGTTTTAGCTGCATGTCCGTACTGCTGACATTTGGAACATCTGGTTACTAGCGTGAAGTCACGTACAGGGCAGGATATCCAGTTAATAAAAACTCTGTCTTGAGTGATCAGGGCTTTACGAATGACTGCTGAAACTTCCAGGATGTAATTACAAGTCATTGCATCTTTCTTCCCAGATTTGTGGCTGAGTCTCATTGAGCTCAAAAATGAGTCTCTAGTCAAGGACGGTACTTTCTCTACTATGTTTTGTTGTGTAGGGACTCCTATGATTATAATGCGGGGTTTACGCTTTTGGGTTTCGTCGACGGTAAGACCTGACTTGGCTAGTTGCAGTGATTGCTTCAGTTTTTCTAGGTCGGTTTTGGACTCCGTGCTGATGATAACCCCTCCGTTTCTTGTGTTTCAGACACCGCGAACTTTCAGCTGCATTTCTTCAGGACAAACGATTTTCTGGACCAAGGTTTTTGTTTCATCGCTAGTTTTTGACCTATCAATAGAATAAATGGCTACGGAATTCAAAGAAGTAGGCCGAACAAAACTATTGGTCCCCTTCTTCACCATATCAGCAAAGGAAGAATTTGTCAAGGCTTGGTTAGTACAGGACTCTTTGATCGTTTGTTTAATCTCTGTCAGATTTTTCGCCAAATCCAGTTGGTCACTTTGATTCTGCAAGGACACATGTGTTTGTATAGCTTTCTGTTTGAGTGACTGGTACTGAACAGCCAATTGAGCAACACTATTTCCAACTTGGCGGCAGAGGTTAGCAATCCTCAACTTTTGCTCCGAGTTCAGTTTTCCGTCGGTGGAAATTGTACATATTTCGCCAAGGTACTATTGGACAGACCCCATCCATTGCTGTATTTCCGGTGTTGAAATAACTTCCATTTTCTCACTTTTGGGCGTTGATGGTGCAGGGGGGCCGCTTCGCGTTGGACTACCATTAATTTTTGAGGCAAATATCACTATCAATTGTTCATAATTAAACTAATTTCGTATAAAACACAAAGTTGGTAAACTAGGTCACTATTTATGCAATTATTAATTTATTAATTATGCGCACGTCTATATGACTCGACGATACTAATACGAATGTCTCTCATGATATAAACCCTTTTCCATGATGTTGAAAAAGAGTTTGTGTTAAAGAGAATAATTAATAATGTGGGTAATAAAAGGAGTGATATATTCTGACATGGGAAGAAGCATTTGCAGTTAAAGACCATCTTCGCCTACTGCTTTAGTGGATATGGACGGGTTTGATTTCTTTTGAAACTGGGTGAAATGGGTAAGAAGTACTTGTCGGCAATGGAAGACTAGAAAGATAGTTTAGCGTAGAGGGTTTAATATTATTAGGGATGACAGTCTGAGAGCTAAAAAAATTAAAATTAATTGCATCAAGGTCCATATCGCTATGGTATCGCATATGGTAGAAAGAAGCGGAAAGTTGCCCATAAGAGGTCACCTTAGTTAGTTTAGATACAAGAATAAAATCTAGCAGTGAAGGTCAAAACAGTGAGGAGCCCTGTGAGTAGCATTAAAGGGGAGAATTTCCATATTGACAGAACAGACAAAAGAACGATATTTGCGACTACGTAAATCATCCTTCATCAGACAGATGTTAAAGTCTCCAAGGATAATAGTGTGATCATATAGAGAAGATAAATATTCAAGTTTGAAAGAGGAAAAATAGTCTATGTAACAGTTACGGCTATAGAAAACGCCTAGCAAAACTTTTGGGTGCTTGAAATCAATTTCTATAAACAAATGCTCAGCTGATTATAAATATTCACTCGGCAACTGGTCAACATTATTGTAAGATGTGTCGCCGCGAAGATAAATGGCAACCCCTCCCCAACTGGTACATAACGACAGAACAGGCAAGGGGGTGCCCCCTTGCCTGTTCTGTCATTACGTACCAGTTTATATCCCGGCAAACAATATTGAGTCGATAAATGAAATGGTTTGAGAAAAAAATTAGAAACAAGGACAGTATGGACGAGCTCTGTGTCAAAAGATGACAATAGGTCAGAATTGTGAGCGTGAATAATTTGGCATTAATGTGAACGGCCTTAAAAAAATTAGAACAACACGCAAAGATGAATGATAAAATAAATGGTCACAAAGAAGTTCAAAATCCTCTTTATCAAAGGCGCTGTCGAAGCTTTCATCGTCTGAACAAGAAGAACAGCAGGATGCGAAACTAATATCAACCGTAGTATGAATGTAAATGAAATATTGAAGTGAATATAAAATATAAATATTTATATATAAAAACCAAGTAAGTTTGGGCTTATTTGATTCGTCTTGATAAGTACTCCGATCTTAGATGATTTCCGGGGTATGATAAAGGAGCCGGCTGGTGGAACGGTTGTACTCAACAGTCATGACTGAACCTGCGATCCCCCTCTTCCCCTGTGTTTAAGCTTTTATGTCAAAAAAATTGTATAATTTAACAAAATATGTTCTTCCTTTAGCGCATTTAAATAAAACCTTGTTTATAAGATGATATTTTTAACTATTTATTTATGTTAACATAGAAATGCTGAAAAGTCTTTTTATTTATTTACGACCATAGATCTAACTTCAACACTGACGGAGTTTCATATAAACTTGATAAATTAACTTTTCTTAAACATTTGAAAAATACATTAAAAATACATGTCATCGCATACTTACATCGTTATCATTTTATAATCCTTTCTAACTTCTAAGAGTAAAGACAATTTAATAAACCACCTGGTTTATTGGTTTATGGTACATTTATAACAACATTAAGGAAATAAGTATTTACAACAACTTGGCTTTAAAGGAAAAAGCTTGATTTGGTGACACTCACACATTTAGCTGTTTCATTTACAGCGTTTCATCGTAAGAAAAATATAAGTGCTATTGCTGCTATGCATGACCCACACAAACAAACATAAAAAAATACTTTTAGAAAATGCATTCGGATGGTAAAAATGTCATTTGTAGAAGAAAACTTTTGAGATAAAAAAATACATCTTATGAACTATTTAATAGTTCAGGAGATGTGATTTTTTTTTAATCTCAAAAGTTTTCTTCTCTGGTAAATATTTTCCATTTTGTGGGTTACAGCGTTCCCGCTTTTATGCGTCGATATACTCACAGTTTACGAAAAAAGAAACATTGTAAACATAGGCAATTTGAAAAGAGTGACCGCGAAATTTTAGATTGTGAATGCTTTTGATTACGGAGGCACTCAGGTGGACGTGTAGTTATCTGCATATCAGATCTTCATATGTTTTGCTCTAGTGCCAACATTATGTACTTGTATGTACCTCTGTTTAACGGCGCTGTTACATGGCACTTAGTCTCTTGATTGGGCCACTGTGTGTACATTTGTGTCATGTTCGGTTATTATTCTTACTCTAACCAGCCTAAACAGTCCCTTGTACGTACTGTTTTTTTAAAGATAAGCTCAATGGCATGGGTTCACTTTGGTAGTAAAATTAGTAGGATTCAAACCTCCACCTTACGATTGCGACTCAAAAGCCTCAGCCGTTTGGCTACCGCCGCTTCAAACATTGTAAGTTTATACATTATGAACTATAAATGGGTCACACTTCCAGTTTCACCATCAAGACTCCGGTCACGTCGGTCGCTGACGATATTCTTACTTTATGACTTACGAGTAAATTACAATGTTTTTTAAGAATATGTGCTAACATGATATTTATACGAGAAGACAACTCGCCAGAAATAACCGTTGTTACATTGAGACGCCAACCATAGGGGGAGGGGGAGGTCACGTCCAACAGTCCACTCAACTGTAACAATAACTTTTTATTATGTTTTTTCGTTCCGTGCCATAACTTTTTACGCTTAGCCTCAAGATAATAAAGACAAAACTAGCTTTTTGTGAAACAAACCACAAAACAAAGTTTGAAACCCACAATAAAATTGTGCCAATTAATTTACATTTTGTATCATAGTTAAACTTTGTACCGCTATGTTTATTATATAAATATCATTATGGTTATCGATCATATGAACACGGACACCTCAAACAAGGTAAAGTCCCCCAACAGGTCTATCATCAACAGGAAATCATTTCGAATACAATAAAATAAAGTTTATAAATATAAAACCTATCGTGTTATTAAAATATATATATTACGGGTCTTAATCGCGTGAATAATTTAATGTAAAATACCTTGTTTATTGCCCGACGTTTCGACCGTATTGCAACGGCCGTGGTCACGGGTAGACTAGTTGAGCTCAGCGTCGCCTCCGTAAAGTGCGGGTTTCGGAAACTACCCTCGCTTGATTTTTATCACTCACTGTTACGGAACCGTCGGTACTTCGACACACAACACTAAGGACATCTGCACACTGGCGTGTAATGTTTGTTCGGCGGTGTATACACTTGCCGATCACGGGATTCCACGATGTTGACAAACGGTATCCGTCTTCTCGGTTGAAATTGACATGTTTTTTTTATTTCAACCGCTTCCCTCGCCATCCTGGAGTAATAGTGACGGTCAGTGGAGAGGACCTGTGGTTTGTGTAGTTCAATCCAGTGATTGGTTCCCGAATCCAGTAAGTGTTCCGCTATTGCTGACTTGTTTGTCTGTCGGTTTTTCACAGCCGCGATATGTTCCTTAACCCTTTCCGCTATTGTTCGCTTGGTTTGTCCGATGTAGGAACTGCCACAGCTGTAATCCACTTTGTAGACGCCAGATGTCTGTAGAGGAATTACATCCTTAGGAGTACGTAGGTGCTTAGATACCTTGGAGTGCGGACTATATACAGTCTTAATGGAGTATTTCTGCAGTACTGTTCCAACTTTGTCCGTCACTCCTTTCACATACGGTAGAAAAGCTGGAGCCCTGTTAACCTCCGGTCGGGAGTCTCTCCTCTTCGTACGTCGTGTGCTTCCTCTGTATCCGTTTCGCTTTAGTACCTCCTGAACACGTGTGAGCTCACTTTCTAAATGTTCAGGGTCACAAATGTCATATGCTCTATTTGTCAGCGATGATACCACGGATTGCAGATGTCTTGGATGTTGATGCGAGTCAGCATGTAAGTATCTGTCTGTGTGGGTCGGTTTTCTGTACACAGTGTGTGCTAAGGTACCATTGTCTCTAACCATTATTTTAACATCGAGAAAAGCTAGCGATCTGTTTATCTCCATTTCAAAAGTGAACGTGATCTTAGGGTGTATGTAGTTCAAGTCTTTAGCAAATTGTTCTACTTCCTGCCTACCGCCCTTCATAATGCAGAACTCGTCATCGACAGACCTCTTCCACAGTTTGACCTGGGACAATTGTAGCTCAAAATGTTCCATCCAGATGTTGGCAACTCAACTTTCTCTCGATGACCTCAAGGCAGTCCTAAATGGGAACGTTGGTGAATAGTGACTCCACATCAAAACTCACCATCACCTCGTCTGGTTCCACTTTCATGCTCTTGATGATGTCCACGAAATGGCGAGAATCCTTTACGAACAATGTCGTTTTACCCACTAAAGGTTGCAGTATTGAAGAAAGGTATTTCGCTAGATCGTAAGTAGGCGAGTTGATTTGGCTTACGATCGGGCGTAGTGGGACGTTACCTTTATGAACCTTTGGCAAATGATTAAGACCCGTAATATATATAAGTATTTTAATAATGTGTACAAATCGCGAAAGTTTATCAACATTTAAACCTATCGTGATCAAAAAAGTATGAAATAAAATATTATTCTTGGCCGATATTATGTATCCAGCAAGTATTAGATAGTGATGTAAAGACAATACCCGTGGTCGCATGGCAATCGGTCAAAGATGATCACGGCTATTTTCTTTACATCACTATCTAATACTTGCTGGATACAAATATCAAACTCAAGCCGCTGAACTGATTTAAACAAAATTTAGTTTGGAGATTGTTTACGTCCCGGAAAATGACACAGAATATTTTTATCGCTTTAATGACATTCAAGCGGGCGTAGCCACCATAAATTAGAAAAATATAATATTTGTGCTCCTAAGAATGCACCTAAATAGACAATAAACCATAAGAAACCATAAGAAATCGACGTTTACAAGAAAACGTCTTTAGTTTTACTTTTTATAAATGTTTTAGATTAGAAACAACATTTTATAAATAGTAAAAACTAGTTACCGTATAAACCAAAATCAATATTAATATATAACCATGGTGATAAACCATTCTAGCACGACATGGGGATTCAGCAATCGTTGCTTCCGAAGGCAAAAATGTTTGTTTTATGGACACAAAGAACGTGCAAATATGCATTTATTTAACTTTAGTATATTTTTAAAGGTCCGAATAGTTTCAAGTCATGCTGTACCCACCAAAAAGAATTCAACATATTGTTTGTTACCTAGTTATTTATAGAGACTAACCAGAGACCAAAACAGGTTGCTATAGTAACTCTATAACGTTGTAAAGTTGTAGTAGGAGTCTGGTGTATTGTTTTGGACAGCATTCATTATTTTTATTTCGAGAGATTTAAGCTATTTTTTTATTAGGCCATATTAATTACCCGGGTTTTATCATTCAAAACTATCCTGAATTTGCGTTGACTTATTTATATAATGTCATATAGATTTAATCTATCAAACATAAACGTCGTAATTATTTTGACGTCTCTACTATGTCAATGTATTTGACTAAAATATACGGAGATATTACGCAATTATTTAGTTAACGCAAGCTTTGCTAGCAATGTGTTTGGTATCAAATGAATGTGCTAATTAAACCCTTTCATTTGATACCAAACACAGCACCCGTAAATACTTTAAAAAATAAAACCCTACTTACATGCTTACCTCACTTTTTGTCACCATACTAATGGAAGAAAATGTAGCCTATGTCAACCGTGCTGTTATAATAAATCAATTTACACCTCGTTTATCGAAATCGCATAAGAAGATTAGGCGCTACTGTGGAACATACAAACATACAAACATATATAGACTGCTAAAAGCATTACCCTTCCTTTTTGGCTTCGCCATTGTCCAACCAACAAACAGTTAGATTAACTCGGCTGGATTGAAGTTGGCGACAAGTGGTTGCAATAATGCATTTTTTGGAAGTAAATGGTGACAGGAAGCGGTGGCGGGGACGGTAACTAAACAATAGAATTAGAGATGCGATACTCATTACATTGTCATAATTTGTTTAACTAAGTCATGTTTTTTGTGAATATTTTTTACGTTATTACGTTCATGGTGTATTTTCATCATTTATATATCAAATTAAAGCTATTTATTTTCTGTACATGATAAACTACCTCTGCCTATGCAAAAGTGCCCGCAGTCGGAGTTGCCAGCGATTAAAGTTTGTTTAGAGTGAACAAGTCTTATCGCTCTACATCATTCGTTAGACGAGGATGGCGATAGCCAGCTCTGCTGTCGTAACTGACAAAAAGCATTATTTTAGTTATTTGCGTGAATTGGTAACGTAAGCCATACATTATGCAATAATAACAAGAAAAAAAATACAAATTTGAAACTAAAATGTCATGAACATAAAATGCAATAATTAGAACAAATTCTTTGCATTAATCAAGATGAACTGCAGTTGCCATTATCATAATAAACTAGCGGCCCGCCTCGGCTTCGCACGGACTTTCTCCATCATCTATACACATAATTGACCTACCAGTCCATAAAATAGCTCCACAGTCCGGACCATTCGACTCACACTTGGCATTTCAAAATGTAAAGGGGTTGCGGGCAAGTGCGCAAAGGCACCTATCGCTTTTTAAATTCTCTACGTCTATTTCTATAAAGTAGCGTGTATTTCATTGTAATAACAAGTGATATTTTTTCTCCCCAGTAAGTCGATTAATATTAATTTAATTAAAAATACTTGCGGGCAAAATCTGATAGGCTTGTATATGATTGTATATAAAAATATGATTTTATTACAATACTCGATGAACGATGCGAATCTGCAGCCGTATCTCAGTTGATAATGACCTGTACGATTCTGATTGGTCGGTTTCAAATGTAATTGCAGTATGTGTGTTTTTTTTTTGCTATAAATGTGTTTACTGCAATTAAATAAATACATTCATGCGTTACCACTCCTTGCGCACTATTGATACTTTATTTTCTAACATTGATCTGAAGAAATTACATTACATATCTCTTAATTTCAACATGGCCGCATTTATTTGTGGTTTGAGCAGGGCGATATAATTTAATATCAAATATAGTTGACTTTTAAAATTTTGTGACCAAGATACGATATTAAACGTTACCTATCGATAGTATGCGCTTTATTGTTACGCCCTTCACTAGATGGCTCCATAAGACCCATCAGTGCAAGCGAGATAGATATAGAGAAATGATTTATGGCCCTGCGACTCAAATGCTGTTACAAAGGTGCTTCAAAGATCTTCAAAGTATCATCTCTATGCAGACGATCTGCAACTGTATTGTCACTTTAAACTGATGAAATTACTGGTGCTGTTACTACAATTAATAATGACCTAGAAGAAGTAAGTTTATGGGCTAAAAAATTTGGACTAGAAGTCCAAATTTCAATCCAGATAAGTCTCAAGCTATTATTATTGGTGGCAGATATATGTTAAATTTGTTGAATTACCAGAATCTTCCTCAAGTGTTTTTTGATGGAGTTAATATCCCGTTTACAAAAAGTGTAAAAATTTTGGTGTCTTTATTGACTCAAATCTTTCATGGGATGTCCCACATTACGGAAATAAGTAGGAAATTATTTTCCAAATTTCAATCTCTCAAACGTCTTCAGAAGTTCTTACCGTTCCAAACTAAAGTTACTCTTGCTCAATCTTTTCTACTTCCACACATACACAGATTATGCCGATTTTTGTTTTCTGGATGCTAGGGAGGAACTCGTTGACAAACTCGAACGCCTGCAGAATTTGTGTATCCGCTTTATATTCGGATTACGTAAATACGACCATGTCTCCGAATCTCGGAGAAATCTTAAATGGCTACCGATTCGGCAGCGTCGTAACTCACACATTTTTTCTCTTCTCTCTACTATTCTTCACAATCCTAATTCTCCTTACTATCTACGTGAGCGCTTCAATTATTCTTCTCTTTACGCGACAGCCTCTCTCTTAACGTTTTTTAAAAAAAGGACAAAAGAATATTTTCACCCTATCTAATTAAGTATGTATTATAATATTTTATTTATGTAAGTTTAATATGTAAGTGTATGTATTATCTATTATATATTATATGTATTTATTTAGGAATATTATATGATTTTGAAATAACTTTTGAAATTTTTTTTCTTTCGGTTTAATTTCTATTTTTCTTTTTTTTTTTCTTTTATTGTTACACTTCCGACTACTTTTATATATCTTTCTACTCTGGAGCTCAAAGGTTTGCTGGTAGAAAAATCAATTTTGAGTTAAGCTCGCCTTTGTTCATAATTACTTTTATTTTGTACTTGTTGATTGTATATTTTTTCTATGTGTACAATAAAGAATTTGAATTTTAATGATAACGTGCGTACAATAGTGTCCCGTATGGGAATCGAACCCACGATCTCTTCCGTAGCAGTCGGACACACCCCACCGCACCACTAAGTAGATCTGTTCATACTTTAAACGTAGAGATTTGTTATTACAATTTGTGTCATATTAGTTCATTACATTTTTAAAATTTATAGTGTTAATCACCTCAACTCGTCACCTCTCAAAATCTTCACAAAAATGTATTATTAATATGAAGTAATTAATATTATCGTGTCATAACTATTATTAAAACTTGAGTGTATATATATCTAAATAAGTACCATACCCGCACCATATTATGTAAAACCGATCAAAATGTAAACTGTTTTATTGATTATAAATATGTACCAAATACATTGTACGCCAATTATATTTAGAACAAGCTGACTCAGAGATAAAAACACAAAGTTCTACAAAAGTTCAACAAAAGTTTTCGAATGTCATTATACGTTTGTGCTCGTGAGTACGATTACTAGGGTTACACAAAGTTTAGCAAACTGAGCTTGCTGCAGTCATCCTGGCACGGCATGTGGCACGCGCTAGCGCTCATTAGTATTCTCATCAGTTTAAAAATAATGAACGTAAATATTTAAAACACGTCGTCGCTACACAACGGTCCTTTGCCTCTAAATGAATCCCAACGTAGGCCTTTTCTCCATGACGACCATTTTTCAGCTAAAAGGACGGTACGTAATTAAATGACCCTTATATAAAGGTTTAAATATTAAGGCAATTATTTAGTTACGTGTTTGGGCAACAAATTATGTCAATGGCTCACACAATACACAGTACCATTCACAAGGAAGAGTACCGCTGTCACGTGAGTTTATATCGTAAACGTGTTTGATGTTAACGCAATTTTTATAGGATATCGCAAACGTAGTGGAACTTTTTACTAACAAATAATGCATATATTTGCATGGACGTCGATAGCCGCAGTGCAGTGACAGATGCCTAATAGAAGTAGGTAGGTCCAATCATAATTACAGTTGGATCAACGTAACTCGGCCGGAGTGAAGTTAAGTTCATATCGCTTTTGCGCATATCATAGAGATGCGATCCTAAAATTACTTACGAAAACGATTATTTATATTTAATCTATCAAAAATACTTACAAAATTTTAATTCAACAACATAAAAATACTCCTAAATAATTAAACTCATATCTTTCATGGAAAGATTTGAGTCAATAAAGACACCAAGATTTTTTACACTTCTTGTAAACGGGATATTAACTCCATCAAAAACACTTGAGGAAGATTCTGGTGATCCAACAAATTTACCATATATCTGCCACCAATAATAATAGCTTGAGACTAATCTGGGTTGAAATTTGGACTTCTAGTCCAAATTTTTTAGCCCATAAACTTACTTCTTCAAGGTCATTATTAATTGTAGTAAGAGCACCAGTAATTTCATCAGTTTAAAGTGACAATACAGTTGCAGATCGTCTGCATAGAGATGATACTTTGAAGATAGCACCTTTGTAATAGCATTTGAGTCGCAGGGCCATAAATCATTTCTCTATATCTATCTCGCTTGCATTTATGGGTCTTATGGAGCCGTCCAGTGAAGGGCGTAACAATAAAGCGCATACTATCGATAGGTAACGTTTATTATCGTATTTACTATCGTAAAAGTCAACTATATTTGATATTAAATTATATCGCCCTGCTCACACCACAAATAAATGCTCCTTGCGCACTATGGATACTTTATTTTCTAACATTGATCTGAATAAATTACATGGCGATATTAGCCCTCAAACTCGGAAAGTGATTCATAACGTATTTCTATTTCTCAATGAATTGAAAAGTGATTCGAATAAGGTGACTTCTCTTAATTTCACGTCACCTTATTTGAATCACTTACTTAATTGCAGTAAACACATTTATAGCAAAAAAAAAACACACATACTCCAATTACATTTGAAACCGACCTATCAGAATGGTACAGGTCATTATCAACTCATCTATAAACGGCTACCTGCGCACATAGCGCATAACAAGGGTTCGGTTCGCCGCGTTGCACATTCCTATTAGACTGAGATACGGCTGCAGATTCGCATCGTTCATCGAGTATTGTAATAAAATCATATTTTTATATACAATCATATACAAGCCTATCAGATTTTGCCCGCAAGTAATTTTAATTAAATTAATATTAATCGACTTACTGGGGAAAAAAAATAAATCTCACTTGTTATTACAATGAAATACACTCTACTTTATAGAAATAGACGTAGATAATTTAAAAAGCGATAGGTGCCTTTGCGCACTTGCCCGCGACCCCTTCGCAGCCAGGTTTAAGCAGGTAATATTTTGTTACGTTTTTACGTTCATGGCGTAATATCATCATTTATATATCAAATGAAAGCTATTTATTTTCTGTACATGTTATACTACCTCTGCCTGATCGGTGTCATTTATAGTACATACACCAAACAAATGTATTGTTAAATTTGTTGATAAGGTCGAAAATGACTTGCATATATTTTTTTGCTATATTTTATGTAAGCAATTCAAAAAAATCAAAAGACTCCAATTGAGAATTCATAAAATAGTATTTATGAATTTGAATCCGTCAACATAAATTTAGTAATAATACCATTTTTTTAGTATGTATGTATCAAACATACATACTTAAAAAATGGTATTAATACGGGTAAATGTATGTATGTAATATTAATTATTACCTGATATCTCACAATCCACTGAACCGAGTTCTGTCACGGCACTCGTGTAGATCGCATGCACGCGACTATTGACTACTGTGTATAGAATCTTTTGATACCTTTAATTTATGCGATTATCGGCTATGCGAGATCACACTTAATAATGGCCTCAAGTGAGTGTGAACAAGATGAGACTAATATTAATCAAAGTGAAACGAGTGAAATTAGTGATGTAGAGGAATTGATGTCACCAATATTACAGGATTGTAGTAGAAGCAATAGTGAACCGGTAGAAACAAATAACGGAAGTCGTTCAGAAATTAAAGTAATAGAAGAAGATGCGATTGAAAAATCTACAAAACGAGTAAGAGATGAAAATAAACAGGGATGGACAACAATTGGAAATAAGGGTAAGAAGCAGAAACAAGCAAAAAAAGATTTTTTTATTACAAGCAATGAGAAACTACCGAAACAATTTGCCTTAGCAAAGTTATTTACTAGCTTAGGTTTGACAGCTATTAACCAGATCAAGTACATAAATCCATATAAGTTGAAAATTGAAGTTTCTGACGAGGAATATGTGACCAAGTTTATGGATTGTCAAGAACTTCAAGATAAAAAATGGAAGGTATATACTACAATGGATGTAAACATATCATACGGGATTATAAGGAACATGGATCTTGAGTTGAAGGATGACGAAGCGCTAAAGGCGATTACCTGCCCTGATGATGTCTCAATCATTTCGCTAAAAAGGCTTATGAAAAATACGTGATGAGAAAGGTTTATGGGTTCCTAGTGAGGTTGCTCAAGTAACTTTCAAGGGTTCAGACCTGCCAAGATATATATATGTCGACGGGCTACGCACGCAGGTTGAACCTTTTATCTTTCCGGTGACACAGTGTTCCAACTGCTGGTAATTTGGACATTCTAGGAGAAGATGTACTTTAAAAAAAATTGTCTGCCCTAAGTGTACAGAAACACATGAAAACTGTGAGGTCACAATATTTAAATGTGTGAATTGTCGAGGAGATCATATGGCCTTAGATAAGAATTGCCCCATATATGCTAAAGAAAAGCGCTTAAGGGAACTTATGGCAGAGTTTAATTGTACTTACCGTGCTGCCTGCAATATGTATGTCAAACCCCGTTCAAATCCATATCCAGGTGTAATAAGAGAACACGAATCCTTTAAAATGGATACCAGCAACAGTTTTAATGGTTTACCATCTCAGGAATCAGAATACTTGCACAGTTACAATATAGATCAATCGGAATTCCCACCGTTGTTAACAAAGAAGCGACCCAAACCAGCGCCCGGAACAACTAACAAAGATAAACAGTCGAACAGTGCGAATAAATCGGCGGCGGCGGCGTGGGGACAGCGGCGGGAGTCGCCGGACTGCATTCCTAAGCGATCATCTACTGATAAGGAGGACGGCGAGCGCGTCAACAATAAGCGACAGAATATGCACCTTGATGAGTTATTAGCGAGATTAAAAGACATTATTTTTGTGAAAAGTCTAAGTATGCATGAACGTTTTCAGTATATAATTAAATATTGTATTGATTGGTTAGTATTAGTTGTGGTAGATAATATGTCTGAGTGGCCGATTATGGGTAAACTGTTAGAATTGTTTTTCGGTTTCAGCGATGGATCCTAAAAACAAACGCACAAAGTTTAAGACCAAAAATTAAAGCATTTGAAAACATTTTATTATTAGAAAAAATTCACATAGCTATTATCTCGGAGACCTGGCTGAAACCAGGAAGTCAATTAAAAATTAGCGGGTACAATATTTTTAGACAAGAGCGAGATGATTCTTACGGCGGGGTTGCAGTCATTATACACAAAACTATTATAGCACAAATTAGTAATTATAGCTTACGTAATCGTAATATTCAGGTACTTCATATTAAAATTTTTAATTGCAGTTTTTTAGAAAATCTGATTATGGTGTATTGTCCGCCTAATGTAAACACAACAGATGATGATTGGAAATCATTATTTTCGAGTTGGTCAAACAAAACTTTAATAGGTGGGGACTTTAACGGCCACCGTACGAACTGGTCGTATAAAAACGACCGTAGGGGCGTACAAATATATGATGCAGCAGATGAATGGCAATATGTCTCAATTAATAACGGGGATCCTACGAGAATCAAATGGGTATTAAACCAATTGCAAAGTAGTTCTCCTGATATCACATTTGCCTCATCAGACATTGCACTTAATTTTGATTGGAGAGTACTCAATGAAAATTTACAGAGTGATCATTTGATAGTTCTTATTAGTACTGAAATAATAACCAACAATATATTAAATAGGAAGCGCAATTGCAAAAATGCAGATTGGCTTAAATATAAAAAAATTATAACTAGTAAATATAGAAACAGTCATATGATAGGTAATGCTCAACAACTATACGATGGCTTAATAGATTTAATTAATCTTGGTGCACAACAAGCTATACCAGAAATTAAGATTTGTAAAAACGCTACAAGCAAGTTCATTCCTAGACCATACTGGTCCCCTACATTGTCTAAAGCTGTTGCAGAGCGTAGACTTGCATTAGCTCAAGTAAGAGGGAACCCCACACCCACAAATCTTTTTAATTTTAAACAAAAGGTTGCTACAGCGCAAAAACTTATTCGCAAAGCTAGTTGTGAATATTTTCATCAGTTTTGTAATAGTATGAGTGAAACGGTTTCTAGTAAACAGATGTGGAGTAAGATGAGGTGGTACAAGGGATATCGAGGTGGTAAAACTTATCTAGATACGGAAAGAGCCATGGAATTTGTAAAACAATTGACACCTGATTACGTTCTGCCTTCTGCTCCCGTTTTTAAATCAGATAATTCACAGCTGGAAGCTCGCATTTCGGAACAGGAACTCTATAATACGCTTAAAGTGAAGGATACTTCTCCGGGAGACGATGATATTTCTTACTCCATGATATTCAACTTTCCAATGAAACTGAAACTCAACAAACTGAAAATTTATTTAATAGATGTTTGTCACATGGCGAAATTCCAAATCAATGGAGAAATATTAAAGTAGTTCCTGTACCGAAACCGGGGCGTGATCCAAGTAGTATTTCATCTTTGAGACCTATCTCACTCATATCCTGTTTATGTAAAACATTACATAACATTATAACGAGACGCCTTGAATGGTATTGCGAAAGTAACAATATATTTTCTACAAATACGGTAGGATTCAGAAGATCCCAATAATGCATGGACAATCTTGTACGATTAGTTTGTCAAATTCAAATAGGTTTTACAAACAAGCAGACAACACTGGGTTGCTTCGTTGATATATACAAAGCATATAACAACGTTAACATCTCTAGAGTTCTATCTATGCTTGATGAGCTGGGTGTCGGAGCTTCGATTTGTAGTTACATATGGGAATACTTGAAAGAGAGAAGATTAACCGTATCGCAAGCGGAATATAACATCCCTATTACTAGATGAACATGTAAAGGATTAGCTCAGGGGGATCCGATGTCACCAATTTTATTTAATATAGTTACTAGTGATATTTGTAAACAGATTAAGAATGTCTTTATTTCACAGTATGCTGATGATTTTGTCCTGTATATTTCAGGAAAAAACCTACGATGTATGAATACAACCCTACAGGAAAATATTGACTGTTTATCGCATCTACTAGGGGCTTTAGGTCTTGAACTGTCGCCTACAAAAAGCAAATGTTGTGTATTTTCTCGCGAAAGGTTAATACAACAGATCAACATTAATATACACAATATACGTTTAGAAAATGTTTCTGTTATAAAGTATCTAGGACTTTGGTTGGATAGATCGTTGAGATGGAGCTAGCAGATCAATGAAATTTGTAAAAGAAGTATGAAATTTTTAAATGTTTTTAAAGTCTTAGCAGGATCTTCTTGGGGAGTCCACCCTCTACACTTGAAACGATTATATATCGCAATTATTCGTAGCCGGCTAGACTATGCAAGTTTTCTGTTTGATAATAGCGCCAAGACACATATCTATTAGATAAAACTCAAAACCAGGCCATGAGAATAGTTGGAGGCTTTTTGAAGAGCTGCCCAATACATGCCATGGAGTACGAGTTGTGTTTACCACCACTATTTATTAGACGAAAATATTTAGCTGTAAAGTTCTGTTTAAAGGCTAGATCAATTGCGGACGGAGAGACTATCTTACTTATTTCCAAATGAACATCAATTTGCGAAAAGTCATCATATTGGACAAATAAGAAAAAAACGCTATTATCTATAGCGTTCAATGATGTCTCTCATCATAATATACAGTGCTCTAAAAATTTGGAGATGTTCTCACTGTCAACATGGATGACAAATATTGATATTAGATCACATATCAATCTAAGTATCATTAAAATGGAAGGACCTAAACGTTCATAAATACCTCTATAACCTTACTACGAAAATCTATACAAACAGTAAATGATAATTACAAAGATTCGTACCAGATCTACAGTGATGGATCCAAGGACGATAAAGGGACTGGAGCAGCTTTTTTTGACCCTCAAACTCAAACGACAGCCGAGTTTAAGTTACACTGCAAATTATCCATTATGACGGCAGAATTATATGCAATCTCGGAATGTATATCCTACATCATGTCGTGTGAACATAAAAATTTTGTGGTACTTTGCGACTCTAAAAGTGCCTTACAGCATATAGCTCGGTGCACCTCGGGTATACGAGGTTTGCCCGTAGCTTATCATATTTTGGAATTATATTTGAGATTAAGAGAAAGCGGTAAAGTTGTTAAATTTCAATGGATTCCATCTCATGTAGATCTGATAGGAAACGAACAAGTAGACAGTTTAGCCAAAAATGCAATCCATGAAGGTATACCAGTAAATCATGTACCCTTCTTTACGGAAATATTAAAGGATGTTAAAACAGATTGCTCGAATATGTGGAAAGAATACTTTGATAAAAGATCCGTAGAGAAGGGTATATGGTACAGAACAATCCAATCGGAACCACCTAGGGTCCCTTGGTTCACTGATGTACTCATAGATAGACAATTTCTTGTATAAAGTATGCGACTACGATCCGGACACATTCCATTGAATGCGTTTGGGCATCTCATGAAAGTAGTAGACACACCAAACTGTCTAATATGTAATGTTAGAGAGGATACCTACCACGCTTTGGTGGAGTGTGCTCGGATCGGGGCCGAACGCAATGCTATAGAAATTAAGGCTGCAATAAGATTAAGAGACGTTGGTACCTGTAATATTATTTTATCTAATCCTTCATCTGAACTAGCTTTTAAATTATATAAACTGTATAACAAACTAGTTAAGTTAAGATAAGGCTACTTGTATATATATATAAGGCTGGCATAATCGCTCAGCGATTAAAGCCTTTTTTTCAAATAAAGATAAAAAAAAAAACCACTGAACGGATTTATACAATTCAGACGTCGTTAGATTCGTCTCAATCGCCCAACTGTTCTTAGATAGGTGACGACGTTTAAAAAAAGTCAAACATGGCGGCTGTGAGATGTCAAAATAAAGAGGTGTGAAAAAAAAAGTGTTTCGAATACTGCAATATGGGTATCAATTTAAAGGGCATAAGCATTTCAAAAAGGTATAACATGATTATGACTGTTGTACTAAAAAAGATAGTTAGCAACCATTATTTTTTCAATTTTCCATTCTTTACAATAGCTGTGATAAAAGTTAAGTCTTATATCGGTTACATCCTACAACTACTCAAAAGTATTAAATAAAAAAAAATAAACAATAAAAAAACCTACCTGCACAAAAAATATGAAAATAAGATGGCAATAGGCGTTATTAAAACTCGCTGAACTTAGCAAAGGGCCTCCAACTGCATGAAATTATATATGTAGGGGATCTTGTTTTCATCTTTTTTGTGCAGGCCAACCAAAATGAGGAACCCAAGATTTCGGTTTATTTTATCTTGTTTACATTATACTGCATATATATCATATATATTCAGTATAATGTATACATATGTGTATAATATATACTGCATATATATCATATATGCAGTAACATGCTAGGAAGGGGACAAAACAACCAGAGCCTGTGTTCGATTATTGTTAAATATTAACCAAAGATTATACTTTTAAGATCCAAGAATTTGTAGTTTCTTGTCTTGTATAATAATTAGAGCTGTGTCGTGCATATTTTATAGTCATAGTCATAGTCATTTATTCATTAACAAATTACATTGCATTTGAATGTTACAAAATTATAAAATAAGAATAATAATTGACATTAAATAATAGGAAAATATAAAATTAACTAACAAATTACGATTCTCCTACGTCATACAGACATCTATTCAGCAGATACTCTTTAAGTTTAAAGGGGTATGCCCACCAGCAGTATCGCTAGTATTTACGTTGTGCCACAAGTTTATTTAATGTATAAATCTTGTTTCTAATTATAACGTTATTATACATTTGAGCTTTAACTATCGTTAGATGTTATTTATATCACGTAATTAATTAAAACTGAATATTAAATGGATAGCGGTCGGTGACGGAGACAGCTGGTTTAAAAACGTTGTTTTTTAATCTCAAAAGGTTTATATTAAAAGCTCGATAAGTTCTTGAAACAAAACAACATATTTTATTAACAATAAATTTTATTTACAATGAGAAACACACACACACTATTTTCAGACACAGTTGTATAGCAGTTGACATTGCATCAAATGCAATGCAATAAAAAAAAACATATTAAATATCAAGGTGTTAGGCTTGACGCAAATCTAAATTTATGCCAACACGACCTGTTCGTAAAATAATATAAATATATATATATATATATATATATATATATATATATATATATATATATATATATATATATTATTTTATATATATATATATATATTTAAAACTTTGCGTAATTTTACTGTTCTACTGTTTGAGTTTATTTGTTCGTCACACAGAATCTTTAGTTACAAAATACAAACAATGCTCTTAATCAATATAATAACTAATAACTTGTCGCTAACAAACCTGATATTGTGCTGATAGACCGATCAGTACGTCGTGCAATGATCGTCGACATCACCATTCCACATGACGAAAATCTCGAGAAAGCCGTAAAAGATAAACAAATTAAATATCTGGATCTAACGCACGAGATTGTCGACATGTAGGACGTTGATTCGGCGATTATTGTACCGATAGTCGTCTCCGTTAATGGTTTGATTGCCAAGAGCCTCGACCAACACCTTGAGAGGCTCTAAACGTTAGACAAATATATATATTCAAATGTATTCTCAGGACACATAATAAGATAAATGTCGACCCAAAGTTACCTAAAAAACGAACGCAACGATCGGTCATAACATACCCTGTTACTAGAACCGTTTCCTCGTCTAAACAATTTTATATTAACTCATTAAAATTACATAATATCATAAACAAAAAGTTAAATAACTGTAATAGTACCAACATACAATGTAAAACAAAAGTAACAGAATGGTTAAAATCGCTTACATACCAAGAAACTGAAGAACTCCTAATTTGACGGCATAACATACCAGCTTCTCACACACACACCCACATACATACATAGATTCACACATATGCATACATACATACACACACACACACATGCACACACACACAAGTATAACAAATGTAATTATTATCTTACTTAATTAACTATTACTGTAACTGTATCATAGCATAAGCCATGGACAAGAGGGTCCCCTCTTGTCCCCTCTTCTAACACAGGTTTCTTTAAACTTAAAAGAAGAGCTCTAAAATCCTTTTCACATTATATTAATAGTTGAGAATAAAAAAAAATATTATTATTTATTTTATTTATTTATATACAAACAATTGGGTAGTAAATACATAATAAAAAATCTTAATTCTTAAAACATTAAAAAGGTATGACTATTTTATGGTTTAGTAAAATCTAGATAATTACAATATAGATAAATAGCAATTGCCTGAACTTGGTTAAAGATAAACCTGTGTTTCAGATGATATCTACAACAGAGGGTGTATAAAATCTCTTAATTTAATAAAAGTATTATTATACACATCTTTTCATAAACGCAAATAAACGTATAGAAATTAAATTTCCCATCTCTTCCCGTGGGTGTCGTCAAGGCGACTAAGGGATTTCACTCCGGAGGACGGGCAGCAGCGTCCTCTGCGTACTTAAAGCCTTACTGCGATCGCCAACCCGCTCGCCAAGCGTGGCGATTATGGCAATTACCCCCAGGATCTACTGGGGAGACCCGTGCCCAGCAGTGGGCCATCATATGGGTTGATATGATGATGATGATGATGAATTAAATTTTATAAACTAAGCTTATACAAAATCCACCAAACTATAAAATTTCAATACCTTTTATTCTATAACTGACAGCATATTTAATGCATGACGCAACTATTGTTCTACATTTATTATAACTTAGGCTATGAATTTTTAATATTTTAATGAGCTTATTATTATAAGTACAATAAAGGTCCTAAAATGAATAAATTATCGGTTGATTGTGAAACTATTTAGTTTTTGTGGCGCCGCCCCACGAAGTTAAACAATACGTAAGTATAGATTGACACAAATACAAATAAACTCGTTTTATCAATTATACTCAGTAAAATTACGTATAGTTTTAAATATATATATAGGTATATATATATATATATATTTAAAACTTTGCGTAATTTTATATATATTGCGTATATATATATATATATATATATATATATACATATATATATATATATATATATATATATATATATATATATATTATATATATATATATATATATATATATATATATATCTTATATCTTTAAACGAGCAATTCTTGTATATATATACCTAAATATATAATCTCAATCTCGACAACGGCTCCAGCGATTTTCATGAAATTTAGTATGCAGGGGGTTTCGGGGGCGATAAATCGATCTAACTAGGTTTCATTTTTAAAAAACGTCGTTCTATCTGTATTTTCAGGCAATGAAAAACTTACAATATCATTAGAATACCAAGGAAAATTTCGCCGCGATTTCCTTTGTTTTAATAGCTTAGGTAGGAAACGAAGACGAAGAATACAAAGGTTAATTTCGCCGCGATTGCCATTGTTTTAATAGCTTAGATGGGAAACGAGCGATCCACAAAGTAGATGACCCCGGTTCGAATCCGAATGAAATATATGCTTTTTTATTTTATGATATTTTTTTCCCTTTTTTATTTTAACTTTGGATTTTTGTTTTTTGATTTGTGCTTTATTATTTCATATTTTTTTATTATTATGTAGGTTAGATCGAAAAATATTATTCCAATTTCATCAGTATGTCATTTGATAATCTAAATATAATTTCCAAAACAAACACGATTTTCCAATTAAAGACCAGTGTAGGGTTCCGCAACCGTTGCCGTACGAAAAAATCCGATTTGAATAATTGCATCAGCAGAAGAGCGTATGTTCATGGCACATCGGGCGGTCCCGAAACCAGAAGACCCCGGGTTGGGTCCAGATGATTTTTTTTTTCCCTTTTTAGGGTTCCGTAGCCAAAATGGCAAAAACGAAATCCTTATAGTTTCGTCATGTCTGTATGTCTGTCGATTATTTAGCTATCACACTAATTTGATAGCTAAATAATAAACATTAATATTTTTAGGGGGGGCATTCCATACATGAAACATTTTTTGTAGCAAACTTCAGCGTGTGGCACATCATTCGACAGATCTTTTAAAAACATGGGTTTCTAATAAACTTTTATTACACATTGAAAGAAAATTGCAAAAATTGTGTCCTCCCCCAGCCCACCCTTATCGATTGAACCGTGTCAAAAAATTCGAAAAAAATCAAAAAGGTAGCGCTTAACAAATACTTTAAACAAAAAATATTTCCGATTTACCGCCATTGAGTTATTGCCGAAAAACTGCGTTTCTTAACAAAAGGCCGTAAGTGCCATGAACATACGCTCTTTTGCTGGTGCAATTACGCAAATCGGATTTTTTCATACGGCTACGGCTCCGAAACTTTACACTGAGCATGGTCCGACATGCTTTCGACTGTTTTTTTAGGGTTCCGTAGCCAAAATGGCAAAACGGAACCCTTATTCGTTTCGCCATATCCGTCCGTCTGTCCGTCCGCACCTTTGTTTAGAGACTGTTAGTGCCAGGAGGCTGTAATTTTGCATGGATACAATGGACAAAGTGAAAGAATAAAATCTTAAAAAACCTTTTTTTAGGGGTACCCTAAAAAAAAGGTTTATCCATATAAGTAAAGTTAAGGTGTGATTTTTTTTCTCATCTACCCCATCGTGTAGGATATCATCAGATAGGCCTTTAAAAAATGTTTCGGGGTTGGTAAGACGATTTTTAGATTTAGGGATCCGTTTGTAAAATATTAAGCTTTAAAGTGCAAATTTTTGTTAGAGTCAAGTGTCCACCCCCTCTGCCAGCTAAATAATTGATGTTGGGTATGTGAAAAAAATCATGGTAGAAGTATATATTGTAAAGCCTACTTAGTTGTGATAGTTTGCCTTTTAATTTTAATTTAAATACTGCTTCAAAAACATTTCCCTTATAGTTTCGTCATGTCCGTCTGTCTGTCGGTCTATTTGTCTGTCTGTCTGTCTATCCTGATTGACTACCTCTGTGGCGCAGTGGGAGTGAATCCAACTGCTACGCAAGAGGTCGTGGGTTCGATCCCCACCCAGGATAAAACTTTGTGTGATGAGCACGATGGTTTATTCTGTGTCTGGGTGTTATTTATCTATAATATGTATGTATTAAGAAATATATAATTATGTTTATCAGTTGTCTGATTTCCATAGTACAAGCTCTGCTTAGTTTGGGATCAGATAGCGTTGTGTGAGTTGTCCCAAGATATTATTATTATTATTATTATCCGTATGTCACAGGCGTTTCACTCAAAAACTACACAATGAATATTGGTGAATTTGGTGAAATGGTGTCTTGTAATAGCCGCTACTTAGTTTGATAGCTAAATAATAAAAATAAATATTATTAGGGGGTGCAATCCATACATAAAACAGAAGCTGAAACATTTTTTTGTTGAACAAACATCATCGTGTTGCACATCATTCGCCAAGTCTTTACAAACATTAAATTTTGATTTGTGATTTATTATTTCATATTTTTTTATTATGATGTCGGTAAGATCGAAAAATATTATTCATATCTCTTAAGTATGTAATGTGTGTCTAAATATAATTTCCAAAATACACGATTTACCAAAAAAACGACTAGAGCATGTCGAACTATGCTCAGAGTAGGGTTTTTTTTTTTTTTTTTTTTTTATTGCCTATGGTTGGCAGACGAGCTAGCGGCCCACCTGATGGTAAGCGGTAACCGCCGCTCATGGACTATAGGAATGTCAGGGACACACCCAAGCCGCTGCCTACCGTAAAGTGAAAACTCTCTTTAAACCTCGTTTGAAGAAAGACATGTCGTAGCGCTCGGGAAACACCGCAGCAGGTAGTTCATTCCAGAGTCTACACGTACGTGGAAGAAAAGAACGCCGGAATCGATCCGTACAGGACCGTATTGTTTCCAGGTGGAATGGATGAACCCTACTACGATGTCGAGTGGTGCGGTGGTAGAAAGGTGACGGTGGCACCATGTCAAACAGTTCCTCAGAGCATTCCCCGTTGAACAGACGGTAGAGTACGCAAAGTGCACCAAAGTCACGCCTCTGCTGTAAAGGCTCTAGTCTGTCCGTGAGATTGGGGTCATCAACGATCCGAACAGCTCGCCTTTGGAGGGAGTCAAATGGATCGAGCAAGTATTTGGGGGCACCCGCCCAGAGATGAGAGCAGTACTCCACGTGCGGTCGAACCTGCACTTTATAGAGCACAAGTCGCTGTGCCGGCGAAAAGTAACGCTTCGTCCTGTTGAGGACACCCACCTTTTTGCTCGCCAATTTGGCTTTATTTTCCAAATGACTCCCAAACTGGACTTTGCTGGAGATTTCGACACCGAGGATCCCAATACTCTCGGTGACTCGGAGTGTAACTCCTTGGAACTGTGGCACTAGGACAAATGGGTCTTTCTTCGCAGTGAACGCACATACTTGTGTCTTTGTGGGGTTGAATCGAACCAGGTTCCTCTCACCCCATTCGGAGACCCGCCCGCTCGAGAGTCCTCGACTTCTGACACAAGTTGCAACCGTCTCTCCTGAACAACGCTCCGAGGGACGTTCTGTTGGCTGGTATATCGCGCATCACCCGTGCTGTCATCCGCATAGCAATGTATGTTCTCTATGGACAGCATATCATTGATATGCAGAATGAACAGTGTTGGGGAGAGCACCGAACCTTGTGGAACGCCAGCATTAATGGTTTTCAGACTGGAACAAGCACCGTCAACGACGACCATAATGCTCCGATTGTCCAGAAAGCTAGCGATCCATGTGCAGAGCCCCTCGGGGATTCCATAAGAAGGAAGCTTCGATAGAAGGGCCTTGTGCCAGACCCTGTCAAACGCCTTGGCGATGTCGAGGCTGACCTGAAACCTCGCCCTTGCCTTCCAAGGCTTCAGCCCAGCGGTGCGTAAGGTACACAAGAAGATCACCAGCTGAGCGACCGTAACGGAAGCCGTACTGGCGGTCGCTTATCAGCTGGCGCTCCTCAAGATACCGCAAGAGTCTGGTGTTGAGAACTCTCTCCATCACTTTTGATAACAAGGATGTTATCGCTATCGGCCTGTAATTTGACGGGTCTGACCGGTCACCCTTTTTGGGAATAGGGTGGACATTGGCGACCTTCCACGAAGATGGAACCCTTCCAGTTTTATATGAGAGGCGGTAGAGGCACGTCAGAACGGGGGTCAACTCAGGGGCGCACGTCTTAAGTACCACTGCAGGGATGCCGTCCGGCCCGCTCGATTTCTGGGTATCAAGAAGCCTGAGCTCCTGCCTAACCGCACGTTGCGTGATGCGTATTTCTGGCAAGGAGCTCTTACACTTTGGGATGGAAGGTGGTGTGGCTCCTCTATCATCCAAAGTCGAGTTAGAGGCGAAGAGTCGGCCCAAGAGATCGGCTTTCTCCTTAGCACTGTGGGCCAGACTGCCATCGAAATTGCGCAGTGGTGGGAGGTTGGACTGGCAAAAGTTATCTTGCGCAGCTTTGGCGAGCGACCAGAATGCACGACTCCCAGAGGGATGCCTTTGAAGTCGCTCGCCAATTCTGGCAATGTGACCTGCCTTTGCTTTAGCAATAGCCTTCTTGTTGGCTCTGGAGGCGGCGTTGAACTTACGTTTCTCATCATTCACGGTCAGATCTTTACGATTCCTGGCATCGTTCCAGGCCAAGTACGCTGACTGTTTCAGGCGCGCGGTCACTCGACAAGCCTGGTTGAACCAGGGGCGACTACGACCACCAACGGGAATTCGGGCATTGGGAATGAATAGTTCCATTCCCTGAAGCACCGTATCCGTGATGCAGTCCGCACGGTTCCGCAGCCGCTGACGTAAAAAATCCAATTTGAATATTTGCACCAGCAGAAGAGCGTTATGTTCATGGCACTTACGCCCTTTTCTTGTATGTCCGATAATGTCGAAAATAATTATTTTAGTATAAGCCAGTTAGTTTATTGGCAAAAAATGCCTATAAAATTTATATTATTTTTTGGTCATATAGTTCAAAAGATAAGGGGAGGGGACACAATTTATGTAACTTTCGGGGCAATCATTTCCAATAATATTCACTCAATCAAAAAAGTTTATTTGAAACCTTACATGTTTTTTAAAGGCCTGTCGAATGATGCCACACGGTGATTTTTGCTGATTTTTTTTTCAGCTTTTGTTAAATGTGTTTAGTGCATAAATATTTATTTTTATTATTTAGCTATCAAACTAAGTAGCGGTTACTACAAGACGCCTTTTCACCAAATTTCATCAATATATTCACTGTGTAGTCTTTGAGTAAAATGCCTGTGACATACAGACGGACAAACAGACTATTATACTATAAGCGTTCCGTTTTTGCCATTTTGGCTACGGAACCCTGTAAATACCGAGCAAAGCTCGGTTATCCAGGTACTATATATATATACGCAATATATATATATATATATATATATTTAAAACTTTGCGTAATTTTACTGAGTATAAATTGATAAAACGAGTTTATTTGTATTTGTGTCAATCTATACTTACGTATTGTTTAACTTCGTGGGGCGGCGCCACAAAAACTAAATAGTTTCACAAGAACGTGCGCAAAGAGCGATTTTAAAGGTAGCTATGTATCGTCCATATAGGTTTCCTACGCACCAGCTTCACATTGCATGTGAGTTACTATTATAACAGTTCGTCAACTATTCATTCATAACATAATACTAAAATGGTACTCTGACCTTGCAATTAATCTAGTTCCGCTCGATAATTTATTTATTTTAGGACCTTTATTGTACTTATAATAATAAGCTCATTAAAATATTAAAAATTCATAGCCTAAGTTATAATAAATGTAGAACAATAGTTGCGTCATGCATTAAATATGCTGTCAGTTATAGAATAAAAGGTATTGAAATTTTATAGTTTGGTGGATTTTGTATAAGCTTAGTTTATAAAATTTAATTTCTAGGTATACGTTTATTTGCGTTTATGAAAAGATGTGTATAATAATACTTTTATTAAATTAAGAGATTTTATACACCCTCTGTTGTAGATATCATCTGAAACACAGGTTTATCTTTAACCAAGTTCAGGCAATTGCTATTTATCTATATTGTAATTATCTAGATTTTACTAAACCATAAAATAGTCATACCTTTTTAATGTTTTAAGAATTAAGATTTTTTATTATGTATTTACTACCCAATTGTTTGTATATAAATAAATAAAATAAATAATAATATTTTTTTTTATTCTCAACTATTAATATAATGTGAAAAGGATTTTAGAGCTCTTCTTTTAAGTTTAAAGAAACCTGTGTTAGAAGAGGGGACAAGAGGGGACCCTCTTGTCCATGGCTTATGCTATGATACAGTTACAGTAATAGTTAATTAAGTAAGATAATAATTACATTTGTTATACTTGTGTGTGTGTGCATGTGTGTGTGTGTGTATGTATGTATGCATATGTGTGAATCTATGTATGTATGTGGGTGTGTGTGTGAGAAGCTGGTATGTTATGCCGTCAAATTAGGAGTTCTTCAGTTTCTTGGTATGTAAGCGATTTTAACCATTCTGTTACTTTTGTTTTACATTGTATGTTGGTACTATTACAGTTATTTAACTTTTTGTTTATGATATTATGTAATTTTAATGAGTTAATATAAAATTGTTTAGACGAGGAAACGGTTCTAGTAACAGGGTATGTTATGACCGATCGTTGCGTTCGTTTTTTAGGTAACTTTGGGTCGATATTTATCTTATTATGTGTCCTGAGAATACATTTGAATATATATATTTATCTAACGTTTAGAGCCTCTCAAGGTGTTGGTCGAGGCTCTTGGCAATCAAACCATTAACGGAGACGACTATCGGTACAATAATCGCCGAATCAACGTCCTACATGTCGACAATCTCGTGCGTTAGATCCAGATATTTAATTTGTTTATCTTTTACGGCTTTCTCGAGATTTTCGTCATGTGGAATGGTGATGTCGACGATCATTGCACGACGTACTGATCGGTCTATCAGCACAATATCAGGTTTGTTAGCGACAAGTTATTAGTTATTATATTGATTAAGAGCATTGTTTGTATTTTGTAACTAAAGATTCTGTGTGACGAACAAATGCCATTATTTTCTTTTCTTTGATATCAGAATGAACATTTAATAATTCGTTACCAGTACTTTGGTCAATATTCAAACAAGTTTGTTTTAGGTAGATGCTTCTGCTATGTTGTACCCACTATGGCTGATTTTATTTTATCCCATGTTCCAACTTATCAGTCATATAATTTGCATCAGTCTTGTGTAAAGTATATTCGTATCGTATCGTATCGTATCGTTTATAAACTTTCAGACATTGTAAAATTGGCAATTTGAAAAGAGTGGCCGCGTGTTGTTCTTTTCTTCGGCTTTATCTATTGATTGCGAACTTGGCATTTAATGTACATGTAGAATCCCGACGATTTTTGGAAATGCTTTAACAATGACATAAAATAATGATTCTAAAGCAGTTTGTATTTATGAACCACACAGTTAATCTGTTACCATATTTTGTGAATCCTAACTCAAACATTAATCCCATCTCAATCTTTTATTGTCAAAGTTTAACGAGTATCTTAGAATAGTACGTTTGGAATGGTAGCAAAGAATATAATAATGTAAGGCATGAAGTCGACACCAATTTTTTTACAATCCAAATTTGTAAATTATGACCTATTTTGGGTTGTAATAAATTTGGTGTCGACTTCATGCCTTACATTATTATATTTTTTTGCTACCAAATTGTATTATATTCTTTGCTACCATTCCTACAATTTTAATTATTTAAAGTGGACATATTGAATTAAACAGTAATTAGAGTGAGTAGCTTTGACAACAGTGTATCATCAATCTAGTCGGCAACGTTAGACATACTTAGGAGTAATATATTACATTTTGAGATAATCGCGGAAGACATCTGTGATCTCACGTAAGCTCCAGCTGCGAGGGATGTAGTCATTCTCGATTGTCTAGAATTTGAATAACTTGTTCTAAACAACATTAAAACTTGGAGATTATCTTTCTTAAGCGCTTCACTGTCGCTTGTTATAAATTCACAAAGTTAATTTATCACAACAGGCGCGTGTTGTTGGCGCCTGCACCGCACCGCCTGTGACTTGTTTGTTGTCGCGCCCGCGACGTGCGCTCGCGATACCTTACCTACTTCTCGGTTCTCGGGAAACAATGGTCAACAGACTAGTTCCGAATTTCGACTCGATTAATCGATATGCTTTACTAAGTGTGTTTTACGTGTTTTTGGTACGTTATTTGATATCATTATCCCACTCAAGCTTAATGAAAGTGATTTTTTTACATATTAAAGTTAAGCATTCTGCAGATAAACTTTTAGTGTAACTGTTAATTAGTTAATTTAAACAGAGTGTGTTTTTGCGAACAAAGTACTTTTGAAGTAGATTGAAGGCAAATACGTTTAAGATTAAATAAATAATCTTAATCCTTAATCCGTTGCCGTGTGGTGCCGGCTTAAGAATAGTACCACCCCATCTCTACCCGTGGGTGTCGTCAAGGCGACTAAGGGATTTTACCCCGGAGGACGGGCAGCAGCGTCCTCTGCGTACTTAAAACCTTACTGCGATCGCCAACCCGCTCGCCAAGCGTGGCGATTATGGCAATTACCCCCAGGATCTACATACTAGTAGGTTCTACTGGGGAGACCCGTGCCCAGCAGTGGGCCATCTTGTGGGTTGATATGTAAATAATCTTAGAGGCGAGATCCGGGTAATTATGGCAGCTTTGACAGAACCAGCTATCACTTTGAAGACAAATAATTATGTCGAGGGAAACAATGTGCGATCACTATTTCACTCTAACTTATCTGTATCATTATTCATTATACATGTTTAATCAACTCATAGACTACTTATTGCAAGAATAGAGTATTCTTTCTACGGTGTTTAATATACTTTTTATTGAACATTTACAACTAAGTGCGCGTACATTTAGCTCGTTCAAATAACATTAAAAGCCCCAATTTAGACTGCATTCACGAATTCAGCCGTCAGTTGAAGGATTTTATAGTCTCTTCTGACCTTAATCTGAATAATGAAAGAGATTTAGCTTCAATACTAAGTTAAATATCTTTGCTCTCCACTTCGTGGTCCAATATGCAAAAAGAGATCCAAAATCTGAGCACTGAGACAAGCCAGAACAGAGCTCTTTGGCGAATAAGAAGACCCGACGCCAGCTAAACTGGGAAGAGAGTTGGGCAAAGAAGATTTAACTTCAATAAATTGATGTTGATATTATCATCAAAACTTAACATTTTTACTTACTGTGAAACGACTATTAGTATTTATTATGACGACCTGCAGATTCTAGACCAGCATAGGATTCTGGGACAGGTGACAAATTAGATAACCAGTTGAAGAAGTAGTATCATTTACAATTATTTACTATGGAATAAAATATGCAGAATGAATTGGTAATAAAATCAGAGAAACTAATTTAAACTTCGACAATAACGACAATCATTTTAGCTGATTTAGGAGTTCCGAAAGTCGTGAAGTAAAACTATGCTATACTTAACAAGAACTTGCAGAAATATTAGTTCAACTTAATATTGCTGTGATAAAAATAATGAAGGTACAGCACAATAATGCGGTATTAGAAGAGGTTTTCTGTTGTTTTTGTTATACTACTATCAACGTTACGGCTATTACTTGTGAACTTGTGAAGCTAACTGACCTGTTATACTTTTCCTTTTAATTTATTATATATATATGCTAATAGGAACAGAATTGTAATCGGAAATAATTCCTGCAAAACAGTTTTATTGTTTTAGTAAATTCATTTGTAGCCCAATGTGGTGGGGGCTAAAAATGTACTCCAAACGATGTATTGTTGCGGTTCTACGATTTTATCTTGTAAAGGACTTGTGAGTACAATATAATATCTATCCAATACAATATCGAAAACTGTTCTTCATAAAAGCTGTAGGGCATTAAATCCTGCATAGAATGAGTGTAGACGGTCTTGCTGCTCGAACTTGCTAACCTTGCTCATCTAAGTTTTCATAAATATGTATTTTACATATTTATGAAAAAATATAGTATAATATAGTTCGTACGTATGGTTATCTAGCTTGTAGTTATTAACATTGTAAATTTTAATAAACAAGTATTATAATTAATGTATTATGGTATTTTTATATAACTTGTTATTTTTAAATAATAATAATAATGATTGTATAAAATTTATGAAAAATGTGTAAATATTTTTAAAAGGCCTATCCTACGACACCCCACACGATGGGGTAGGTGAGAAAAAATCACAACCCCACTTTACGTGTAGGGAAGGTACCCGAGAAAAACATTTTTCAATATTTTATTCTACCACCTTGTCGGCGTAACTAACATGAATATCTATGCAAAATTACAGCTTACTAGTACTAAGGGTCTTAGAGCTAACATGGGGGCGAACAGACAGACAGACGGACATGGCGAAACTACAAGGGTTTCTGTTTTGACAATTTGGCTACTGAACCCTAAAAATGATTAAACCGCGGAAGTTGAGACATCCTCATATTTGACACAAAATGTAAACAAGTAAGAGTAAATTCTTGTGTAGCTGTTGTCGTACAGCCACAGTGTATTACACTTTGTTTACGTTTGCTCTGTAACACAGTTGTTAAGCGAAGTGCTAAAACAAACACGATGCATATAGCTAGCTGGTGTAAATACTGGGCTAATGAGGCTTATATACTTTTGTCTCAAACGAGGAGCGCGGTGTAGTGACATTCAGATCTTTGCCAAAGAAGGATTTGTGTGGCACTGATACAGTTATGGGCTAGCGTGACGCTTACCACCAGGCGCACGAACTGTAAGTACGTACTCTTCATTTCGTAGTAAAATAAAATAAAACCGGTCAAATGCGAGTCGGACTCGCGCATAAAGGATTCCATACCAATTGTATTGGTATACAACATTAGATGCTATATTATAATATCGAGCAAAAAACGACAAAAAATCACATTTGTTGTATGGGAGCCCGACTTAAATATTTATTTAATCGGTTTTTAGTGTTTGTTTTTATAGCGGCAACAGAAATAAATCAACTTTAAGCGGCGGTAGCCTAATGGCTAAGGCATCGGTCTCGCAATCGTAAGGTCGCGGGTGCGAATCCTACCTATTATACTACCGACGTGAACCCACCCCTAACACAAGCTATTGAGCTTAGCTGGAGTGGTTAACAGGTTTGCTAGTTATCTTTTTTTATAAAAAAAAGAAAACTATCACAGTTCATGAGATACAGCCTAGTGACAGACAGACGCAACGGACAGCGGAGTGTTAGTAAAATAAAAATAAGGTCCCATTTTTACCCTTTGGTTATGAAACCCAAAAAACTTAAACTTAACATCGTACTAAGTACACATATATTTGACACAAAATGTAAACAAAGTCATGTCATATCAGTTAATGATTTTCACCAGACATTGATAGAGTTTAAATACCTTAAAACTTCGCTTGGACGAGTTCCATTTCTCGTTTGTAATTCAATAAGTTGCTCTCGTGGAGAAGCTTTCTGTTGGCTTCGTTTCACACTTGGTTGAGTTTAAAGTGAACAGCACATTGCACTCTAGTGCGACTTACTTTTTAAATAAAACATTTTGTTTTTCCTTCTAATGGGACTTGCCGAGGCGAGAGAAATGAGAGTTTATTGGCGCAATGATTGTTCCGTACCCTCACTTATATTTATTCGCAACGTGCCGTTGTAACAAAACAAATTGCATGAAATTGGAGGGTTGATATTTAAGTTTTAATTAGTGTAAGTAGTTTATGATTATACGTTTCTAACTGTGATATTAAGAAACTATTAACTGTGATATTAATTAAGAAGTCTGATTGGATTTTCTACATTTAAAGATAAAGAATGTTTGTAGATACCTACATATTCTTAAGATAACGTTAACTCGGTGTTAATTGTTTTCCGACCGTGTCTATTACTTTGTACATTCATCCTCAATTAGGTCAGGTTATATTCATTAAACAAACACAAAGGGGTTCGTTACAAACTACGTTCATTTAGGACGCGCTGCTGATAAGGTTCATTTAATTTCAAACTCGATTGAGGCTAAAGGTTGCTATCTTCCTAGTAGTAGTGGTGGTAAAAACCACCAAATAAAATAATTTAAAAATATTATATCATAATGTATGAACTGTCTGTAGCCACGAGTCTGGTTCTGTGTCTAGATAAACTCCGAAAGATTGTTCATAATATTTAAGTAACTGTTTCAAAAATGCAACGATCAACAAAGACAAGGCGTTCGTTCGTTTGTAGTAATAATTAATCGCTAAATCATAATGTAATCGTATGTAGTAAATATTTAGGAACATGTGGGTTTTTCAAAGGAAAAAAATAGGTCGATATTTGTAGAAGTCAATTTAGGTGATAAACAAATTTTGTAAAGTTAAAGAATATATGTTGTGCCAATTGGTTACTTTTTAGCTCTATCCGTAGATATCACATTTTGAAAGTCATTATTCACAGAAGTTATTTTATGCATAAGTCAATTTTCAAAAACGTCATTATATGTAGAGGTCTTTTTAGGTAGAGGTTGATTTCGAAGATATAACTTATTGTAGATGTCAATTTCATGAAGGTAGATATATCATACAGATGATTTTTGTTGTGGGACTAATTGTCGTTATTGTCAGTTTTCGAGGATTTCTATCGAATTTGATGTTTATAATATAATATCGCGCCGCGCGCAAGCCGCGCTTTCGTCAGATTTGTACACACCAATAGATTATCAATATTTTTATTGTACCTATTTCGTAAAAGTTATTTTTATATAAATAACTTTAATGTTTACCCAATTAAAAGTCGATTAAGTTTAAAGATACGAACTGATCAAAAAATCTGTTTGAATCTTCGAAGGTTACGTTTCATGGTAATAATGATAGAGTAAACATAATTACATTTTATTTAGAATCATTAATCACGAACCCTTTTATTTTTAGGGAAATTGTAAGCTTTTTCCTTTCAACAAAAGGAAAATGGTTACAATTTATAAGACAGACAATGTATTAGGTAAAATGGAAAGAGAGAGAAAAATAAGCTTTGCAAAATAACGTTCAAAATATTTTAAAGAGATATAGCACTTGTGAATCTAGTACTGTAATGTGAGCGAAGTAGAACCACAACGCGCCAAGAGTTTATTACAAACAAACCATTCATACTGGTACGATTAAGTAACTGAGTAATTTAAAACGCAGTTTATTGGTTTGAATGAAAAGCAATTACTCGATAATAAAGCACCCGTCCAAAAAACTCGCACTGGACCCAAATGGGTCACATAACTCTTAATCGAATAATGTGACCGTAATTCACACACCATAACGCGGTTCTGGTCCGTTATTTCTATAATCCCCTAAATGCGCAACACAAAGCTTTACAAATCGGCCGCTGATCCCGCCAATCACAGCGTCCTTTACACATGTCTATAATTTAGAGTTCCATTCAATAAAAAATCTACGAGCGCATAAATAACAACGGTGGTTTTTATCTTTGTGTAGAAACAACTGCATTGAACCATTTTTGTCACATTGTAATACAAAATAAAGTCAAAAAACCGGCTAAGTGGCGAGTAAGACTTGTGCACATAGAGTTCCGTAGAAAATTATAGGTATGTTAATAGTTCGAACATCATGGGAATCTATTTAGTCTAGTCTTAACCAGGCTGCAAAATGTCGACTCACCGGTCGTGGTTACATGATGCATCTCGGGCTACGGTAGTGTGCGACTCAGGTTACAAAATTCCTCTTTTGAGTAGTAAAAAAAAATAATAATAAACTAACTTATAAGTATGTATATAGTTGTGTGGTGTCACAATAGATCTTTTAGGTCGCTGCGACTTCCGGGCTACACATCCCGGCCTCTATCCAGATACAATACAATGTATATAGTTCGATCATCACGGGGGATCTATTCAGATACACAGCACTTTATCAATCAAATTACAAAAGGTTGACTCACCTACCGTAGTTACACGAAGGATTTTGGGCCACGGTAATGTGCGACGCACATTGCTAGTAGTATTTTATCTTAAATTATTCACGCGATTAAGACCCGTAATATATATATTTTAATAACACATTATAGAATTTGATAAGCTACGGGTCTTAATCGCGTAAATATTTCGGGTCAAAACGTCGGGCAATAAACAAAGGTATTTAGCCTTAAAATAAAATATTTAAGCGATTAAGACCCGTAGCTTTTAAAATTCTATAAAAACACTTAGTTATCAAATTGCTCTATTGAGTAACAAATAACAAATCATAAAAAAAATGAAATACGTCATGTAGTCAAATGAAATTCGAACAAAAATCAAATTTCAGTATCATTTTTAGTTCCAGGAGGCCATATCGGAGGTATGCGACGTGGCAATGACTTGAGTCCGGCCAGGTTGCGCTCGGCGCCAGGTGCATTGATGGTCGCGGGAGCTGGCCTCGCTGCGCCAGGCATGCGTCACTGCGCGCCGCCGGTACACCAGATATCGCTGTCTCTGCATCCGTCCTCCGAATGCGGAGGGTAGGGAGGCGGATCTATACGAGGGATAGAGAGCAGCGAAGACCACCCGTAAGGAGGCAGTTTGTCGGGCCAAAGAAATGCTGGAGACTCTCGACAAGGACCCGTGGGAGCGCCCGTACAAGATGGTGCGGGACAAGCTCCGTCCCTGGACTTCCCCGCTAACGCAAAGTCTCCGGCCCGAGCTGGTGGAGGGCGTGGTGAGCGCTTTGTTCGCTGCGCGCGGGGAGCATACTCCCCCGCCATGGTTCCGTTTACTGCGATACCCGTAGCGGTCCTCTCGAACGACGACGATGTCCCGAAAGTGACTGGGGTAGACTTAAGAGCAGCGGTAGGTAGGCTAAAAGCCAATAATACTGATCCAGGACCCGGTGCCATTCCGGGGAAAGCCTTGGTCTTGGCCTTAGAGGTTCTCGGGCCTCGACTGAGGGGGCTCATGAGCGCTTGCCTGGAGAGAGGCCAGTACCCTCTACTTTGGAAGACGGGAAAGCTGGTCCTGATACGGAAGCCAGGACGCTCTGTGGACTCTCCGTCGGCATACCGGCCCATAGTCCTGCTTGACGAGGTGAGCAAGCTCTTTGAGAGAGAAATTACAGACCGCCTTGTCGCGCACCTGTCAGGGGCTAGGCCGAACCTATCTGAGATGCAGTTCGGTTTCCGCAGGTGGCGCCCCACAGTGGACGCCATCATGCGCGTCCGTGATCTTACGACAGGGGATGCGGTGTAGGGTTGGTTTGGCGGTGTCTCTAGACATTGCCAATGCCTTTAACATCTTGCCCTGGAGTTGCACTGGGGAGGCACTTCAGTATTACCGGGTGCGGTCCTATCTCCGTCGCGTGGTCAGGGCCTATCTAACGGACAGGGCTGTCTTCTACTCCGGTCCTAACGGGGACTGGACCGGCGAGAGATGTCGTCCGGTGTTCCACAGGGTTCGGCTCTGGAGCCGTTCATGTGGAACATCGGGTACGATGGCTGCTGCGCGCTGACCTCCTCAGCTTTATCAGCGTAGTGTGCTACGCCGACGAGACGCTGGTCCTAGTACAAGACAGGTCTTACCAGCGGAGGCCGCAGCGATGGCTTGCGGGGTTGCGACGGTTGTTAACCGAATCCGGCGACTGGGTCTCGAGGTGGCTCTGCACAAGTCCTAGGCCATGTGTTTTTATAGCCGGCAGAACGAGCCACCCCGGGGTTTTAGGTGGCAATAGAGGGGTTCACATCGGCGTCGAGTCGACGATGAAGTACCTGGCACTCGTCCTCGACAGCCGGTGGAACTTCGTAGAGCATTTTCGACGTTTGCCTCCCAAATTGGAACGGGCTGGGGCTGCGTTAAAGCGGCTCCAACCTAATTTAGGGGTCCAAACGCCCCCTGCCGAAGTCTATACGCGGGGATTGTGCGGTCGATGGCCCTATATGGGGCCCTGGTATGGGCGCGTTCCTTGGGGCAACGAGACGCCCATTTCTTGAACGCGCCCCAAAAGATGACAACTAATAGCGTCATCCGGGGATACCGTACGGTCCCCGCGAGGTAGCTTGCCTCTTCGCTGAAATGGCGCCGTGGGATCTGGAGGCGCTAACCCTCGCACTCGCTTACGAGTGGCCAAGAGGAAGCGCTACGCCGGGACAAATTGCTGGTTGGCGGTGGGAGCACCGGCTCGATGTCATGGCATCATGGAGGGAGCGGCTGTCGTAGCCACGCAGGCCACGCCGAGATTGCGGCGGTAAGCTCCCTCTTTGAGGAGTGGCTGGAGAGGCGCCATGGCGTCCTCACCTACCGCCTGACGCAGGTACTCACCGGACACAGGTGTTTCGGGAGGTACCTGCATCGCATCAGACGGAACGACGCCTGGGTGTCAGCATTGCGGTGACCGGTCAGAAGACATGGTGGAGGTGTGCCCGGCTTGGGCCGAGCAGTGGCTTGTCCTCGTGGCTCCGATCGGCCGACTCGCGACTTCTGGGCGACCTCTCGCGTCCGGGGCTCGAGCCATGTTGTGAAGCAAGAGGGAAGGGGAGTCGTCTCCTTCTGCGAGGAGGTGATGCTGCAGAAGGAGACGGCGAAACGCGTGAGAGATAGACGGTCCTCACGCCCCAGCTGCCGCGCGATACGCCCCAGGCAACGGGTGTCAAGAGATGACATCCGGCCGCCGTAGGCAAGGACCTGCAGACAACGAGCAGTGGGTAGCTCACTGTCCAGCTTAGAACCAGGCCAGGCAAAATGAATCATTCATTTCATTTGTATTTAAAAAAAATGATTTCCAGATAGATCTCACTTTTGCTATTAGCGATACCTTCTCATATTTTTTTAACGGGATCTCTGTAACGAAACAATAAACAAAGATTTAACTTATATCAGACAACTCATACAAGATCATCTCATCAAAAACTGAGGAGAGCGTCTACCGTGGCAACCATACAGCTGATACTCGTAAACATATTTATATACTTATTCACTTGGGAAGCAAAATACTACGCTTGTGAAAAGTCATGATTCTGCAAGTACATGTTATGCCTTTTCGCAAGCAATAGGTAAAGCCGGCGAAAGGAACAAGGCAATAAAAGCTCGCGGCCACTCTATTAATATTGTCAATGTTTACAATGCTTGTTTCGATGCCCACCCAGGATAAAACTTTGTGTGATGAGCACGATGGTTTCTTCTGTGTCTGGGTGTTATTTATCTATAATATGTATGTATTTAGAAATATATAAGTATGTTTATCAGTTGTCTGATTTTCATAGTACAAGCTCTGCTTAGTTTGGGATCAGATAGCGTTGTGTGAGTTGTCCCAAGATATTATTATATTATTATTATTAGTATGCAGGTAAGGTGCTGCCACCATTATATTGAATACTATATTAGAGGAGTGATGCAAAGGCAAGAAATTAAAATAATATTAAAAAAATCGGGCAAGCGCATGTCGGGCCACGCACAATGTCGGGTTTCCTGTTGTTTTTGTTTCATACTATTAACAACGATAGATAACCATTTTGCATTGGAATTTGTACGAGAGTTTCGTTACTTCTCACTTGGTCAGCTGTTACTCAAATTACAGTCTTCTAGCACTAACAGTCTTTGAGCTAAGCTGTGGAACGATGGACGGACGGACATGGTGAAACCATAAGAGTTCCGTGTTGCCATTTTTGTTGAGTAACCCTAAAAAGGAAACTTGATATTTAATATATCAACCATGGGCGTCCCCTCGGAAGGATTTGTAAGTACACATTGAGTCCGTCAATTGTACCACCTAACCCTCCCACAAAATTACGACCACACCTCCCAAAATAATATCCTGGGAACTCTTTTAATATTAACCTCAATGGGTACAACAACATAGTAGGATAAATCCTAGGTAGAAATCGAACCCACAATCTCTAGCTTAGCAGTCAGAGTCACTAACCACTAGACCAACAGATCAGTACCACGTTATTTCCACACTATAGATTTTCTTTTTAAAATTGTAGGCTCAGTAATTTAAAAGTGAGACTAAACTTTCTTAAATTACTTAAAAAAATATATTTTAAGACCCTTACACGTTACGTTATTACAAGTTACATTTTCAAAACGGGTTTTCAATTTATTGTTTTGGTCCAAAAATGACCCCCATTCTTTAAGGTTTTTCTGTAATCTAAGGGTGAAATGTGACTACTATCTTTGGTATTTTAATCAAAATATTAGACTCTGTAGCTTCGGAGATAAAGGTGGCCTATTTTTATGGTTTTTTCCTAAATAACTTTGAATATAATAAAACTATATAAAAAAATATATTTGACATTTTGTAATGTATAATTCAATCATTTATTATTTTTATTTTATTTTTATCATTTTAATCTATTATCTTTTTGTAGTTGTAATGAATTTATATGTAAAAACAATATCAATAATTGTAAGATGGGTTTTACACCTGAAATAAATAAATTTTACCTATTTAATATTACAACAAGCCCTTAAATTTAATATGTTACACGAATCAGTTTGCAAATTTTCTAGTTTCCCCCGAAAAATGGCTGTCAAGTTCAAATTCTTCAATTTACGTTAAGCTTCCGTATTTGAGTCACAGACGTTCATATGTGTACTAAATTTTGAACTCAATCGGTCTAGTAGATTTGGAGCAAATTGGCTGTGATAGACAGAAATATAAGAGTTCTGTTTTTTCCTTTTGAGATACGGAGCCCTAAAAAGGTCTCAATTTCTTGAGAAATTGGGCACTTTTTAGGAATTCATTTCATAATACAGTTGATTTAATTACACAATTTGAAAACCACAAATATACATGCCATTAGTTACGAACTTGGGTCGAATTGTAAGTACAAAATAAGTAAAAGAAAATACAAATTCATTTTCTAGCAAGGGACAAGTTATTGTTACGCCAGTACTTAGAAAGAGGTCGTTAGCGAGAGTGCGGCTATTTTGGACGGTACACAAGTACTACATAGTACCTACCTACGCATAGTTAAAAGTTTGTGCCACACACTTTGCTTATAACATTGTACATCATCAGATTTTAATGTAAGAACACTTTCCACGCAAATGCCGGACTCCGTAATATTGGTAAAGTTATTTTAACGTGAAGTTATAATTATGAATGTTTATGAAAAGCACGTAGAGTAAAACAGCCTCAATACTGCTACGCGTCGTACAGATTATTAACTTTGAAAAAACATTGCGTAATACTGTACCCTGCTAATAAATTGTTTCATAAAGCCTTATTACAAGCTTTTTATGTGAATAAATTAAAAAGCAATGAGGTATAAAAATGTTTAGGTAGGAACAAAGCATTTCCACTTGAATCAACGGTGGATATTTTAATGAGTCTGGTTTGCGCTGTAGTATGTGTACTCAACATATCATACAAAGTAATTAATTTCAGACCACATTTCCATCCATTCGGTATGCCAGAGGATAATCTACTATTATAAGTTTTCACACGAGGCAATCCGACGTAATTAGTCGTAAATTACTGCTCACATGAATCAGCATTATATTATTGCTCTTTATAATCATTTTCTATTACGGAGACAACTGTAACAGCGGTTGCTTTTCAACAAGGAGAAGCAATTACAAAACTATGACTCAACGGTTTTACATGAACACTACCATGTAGGTAAACGATATTTTTGTATCATGACAGTTATTATAAAAAAGGATAATTTGTCCGGCAGCCTAACAGTAGTTGCTGCTGTAATATCGTTATTTAAAGTTATTTAGGAAAAAACACACAAGTAGAGCATTCCCCATAAGCTACTGGGTCAAATATTTTAGAATAAATACAAAAGATGGTTCTTATATTTTTAAAAGTTTTCAGCACCAGCATTTTTTTTAAAATTTAGTATGCATAGTTTCGGGGGCAATAAATCGATCTACCTAGGTTTCATTAAAAAAAACGTCGTTTTATATGTATTTTCAGGCAATAAAAAACTGCTACAATATCAAAAGAATACAAAGGTAAATTTCGTCGAGATCTACATTGTTTCAATAGTTTAGGTGGAAAACGGGCGGCCCACAAAGCACCGGTTCTAATCCAACACACATGGCTTGGCATGGATACACATATTACTTACACCGACAAAGTGAAATAATAAAAACCTAAAAAAAGAATGGGTGTGATTTTTTTTCGTTACCTTCCCTATCGTATGGGGTAGGTATCATAAGATAGGTCTTTTAAAAAAACGTTTAGGGGTTTGGATGACGATTTTTCGATTTAGGGAAGTGCCGAACAAAACATAAAAACTACTTATTATACGGGAATTAACGCGCATTGTTTACCTTAAAATTGCTTGAAATTAAAATGTTAGAATAAAAACTACTATTTCATGGCACCAACTTCAAAATGTTTAATTTATTTTTGTTATTCTAGGTATATTATTTTTTGCTTTTTAGTTGCCTTGTATTTTTTTGTAAAAAAGTTTTTTAACTTAGTGAAGTTTTCATATATGTATTGAACAATCTGGATATACTACTGTGACACTACTGGTACTGGACTACTGTTACATAAACTTTAGTAGATTCTTCTGTAACTACATTGCCGTAGTTTTGTTATTTAATTGTAAATAATTATTTCTTGTTTAAGAAACAGTGGTCCAAATAATTTGCTCCTATAACTATATACCCGCCTCTACATTTTGGCAACTGGTCAGTAAATCGTCCATGTAGAAGCAGTTGAGGACTTTATTGCAGGCCAATGGAAAACTTTCCCCTTCGTCATAGACAACTTGGTGTAATGTTCTAACAGCTTGATAAGGAGAGAAGAGAAGAGAGAAAATTGACAATCCTCAAGTGGGCCTAATTAAAGTTCATATCTGTGCATTATGCTTGTGTCAACAGAATAGAGGTAACTCGTTGGTTGTGCAGCTCAACAACTTACTAAATTTACTGAAAATTCTCGTCGAAAATAATACCTCCGATTATTTTTTCTTTTCGTGATATTCTATGGATTTTTTAAGCTTTTGTAACGAATAACCCGCATTACAACAACTTTATTGCAACATTAAATGAATGTGATCTCGTACAGTATAACGAGATTACACAACACAACGGAGAATTTTAGACTTGGTTTTAAGTAACGACAATGTTTTTGTCTCATCATCATCATGTTTGTCCGGATCCCCTAGCCCTAGAAGACCCACACCATATAATCTTAATTATTTGACCATCGTTTCTTAAAACCAACCATCCATCGTTTCTTAAAGGAACTGTCCTCGTGAAGTATTTTGTTATCAGTGGGGACTATGTCACTATCTGCAAGGAGCCATCCAACATTGATTGGTCTACGGCGCTTGGTGTTAACTGTATCTATGACGCTCTAGATCATTTTATAGGATTCTATACCAGCTTAGAATTAAATATATACCTATGCGTCGGACTAGAAATACTAACTGCCCTTCTTGGTACACTTCTGCTCTTATCAAGTGTATTAAAGAAAAAATCAAATACTTCAAGAAATATAAAACCTGATGATCATACATTCAATTTATTATGCGACAGAGTGAGAAAAATAATTAAATAAAGGTAAAAGAAAATTGCATTACGAATAATTCCAAGCTCTTTTGGTTATACCTTAAAAGTAAACGAGGAAATAGTATGTATCTCGCATTAATGACCTATGGTGACTGCATTACTAATAGCGAAGTAGGCATTACTGAGCTATTTTCTGAGTATTTTTTGACGCATAATCTATCTTCTGGTACTATTACTTCCTATCAATCAAAATCATAATTCTTTCCATTAAATCTAACGCAATCGGAAACGATGGTATTAGCCGTCGCATGGTTATGTCTATTCTTGATCATCTTCTTCCTGCTTTATCACATATCATAAACTTCTCTCTCGATTCGGGGATATATCCATCTTCATGGCGGTATGCTTTTGTCATTCCTATACCGAAAATTTCAAACCCAACTCTTTCTAATCATTTTCGGCCTATCTCTATTCTACCTTGTCTATTAAAAGTGCTGGAGGCCTATGTACAAAAGCAAATGACACATTTTGTATACCGGAACAATTTGTTAAGTCGCTACCAGTCAGGATTCAGGCCAGGACACAGCACCACATCTGCTCTTCTCAAAGTGACTGGTGATACGACATTAGAGCAGGCATGGATGAGACTAAAATTACTGTCTTGGTTTTGGTAGATTTTTCCAATGCCTTCAATGCCGTCAGCCATGATTTCTTACTTTCCATTCTCTCTTATCTGATGTTCTCGCCAGATTCTCTGGGTTGGTTCTCTTCTTATCTTCGGGGACGCCAGCAGTCCGTGCGCGTAGGTAATTCTTTATCGAGGTGGCGTGATCTCGACGCTGGTGTTCCTCAAGGCGGTAATGTTTCTCCTTTACTATTCTCTATTTTTATTGATCTCATTACTAAAGTCCTTCAGTGTGCGTTTCATCTTTACGCTGACGACTTGCAGGTGTACGCTCAGGCTGGTCTGAATGATCTGTCCAAGGCCATCACAAAGCTTAATGAGGACATTGACGCGATCAAGACCTGGTCAGATAAGTTTGGCCTAACAGTAAATCCTTGCAAGTGTCAGGCCATCGTGATAGGGAGTCAACGAATTTTAAGCCGATTGAACACCGACACATTGCCATCAATAATATTTAACGGCTCAGTTATCCCTTTTAATGAATCGGTTAGGAATCTTAGTATTTTCATGGACACCCACCTCAACTGGCAAGCTCAGGTAACTAGTGTTAGTCAAAGGGTTACGGGTACACGGCGGGCTTTACATCGTCTAAAAAATTTTCTTCCCTCTAATACCAAGCTAATGCTTGTCCAGGCGCTGATATTTCCCTTGATTGACAATGGTGATGTATGCAATCTTGACCTGAATGCAGAGTTCCTTATTAAATATGACCGGCTTCTAAATAACTGCATTAGATTCATTTTTGATCTTCGCAAGTTTGACCATGTCTCTTCTTACCGTTCCAAACTGAAATGGCTCCCTATTCGCCAGCGTCGTAGTTTGCGCGCTCTCACTACACTCTATTCAATTCGTAATTCTCCTACTGCACCCTTATACTTGACTTCTAACTTTCAGTACTTGCACTCCTCTCATAGTAGAGATCTTCGATCTACCAACAATCTTTCCTTGTCCAGTCTGTTTCCCTCTGGAATTCACTGCCCCCCGAAATTAGACAGGCACCTAATTGTCTTAATTTTAAAACGAAAGTACGTACTCTGTTCCTGGATGAACTGGTTGAGTCACCACTACATTTGTAACTTATATGTAATTTATGTAGGTATATATGTATTTATGGTATGTAAGTATATATGTATTTATGGTATTTATTTATGTAGGTTTATGTGTATTTATGTAAGTATATTTAATTGGTTTTGTTATACTATTATTATTATTTTTTTTTTTTTAGTTTTCTTTGTTTCAATGTAAGTAATATTTTATATATTTCTACATCGCCCTAAGGTAGACTGGCGGAGAATGCTTTTAGCATTAAGTGCGCCTCTGTACAATTTTGTGCATAAAGTTTTCAATAAATAAAAAATAAATAATGTATCGGCAAGTGGCTACGAGGTCTGTGATATAATCATCATTGAAATTGATATCGAGCAGGTTCGTAAATTGTTAAAATGACTGGATTGTTCTAAGTCAGCCGGTTCAGACACTTTCTTAAAGCCTGTGCTGACGAGTTATCCATCCCTATCACTGTACTCTTTCAGAGGTTAAACTTTTATTCAATGAACATGTAAATCATACAGTTAGCAAAGCTCTCAGGGCTCTGGGTTTTATACTTCGCTGTTCCAATGACTTTAAGTGTATGAAAACCATTAAAGTTCTGTATTGTGCTAACGTACTGAGTCACTTGGAATATGCCGTTTAGATTTGTAATCCGCGTTATACTAGCTAATGCAATGACATTGAAGGGATGCAAAAGAATCTAGCTGAGCTTACCTATGAGCACCGCTATGTAAAAATTCTGTTACCTCTGTATGTACGACGTAATATTGCAGACATAACTTTCTTTCTCAACCTTGCTCAAGATAAAATCGACTGCCCGAATCTTCTTAATGAAATTACACACATATTTTTTTTGCTGACTTTAATAATTTAAACAATAACGATCTTGACTGACCAATATGTTTGTCACCAGAGTACCTAACGTATTGTAAATACCATATTAGGCTCTACTTAGCTGTATAATGATGTATAATTGTAATGTGTATTTAATGTATAAGTAGATGTAATGCAATCTATAGTTAATGTATAAGAAGATTGTTTTCGGTCCATCTTTTTTTTTTTAACTGGAAATAAATCATCTGTGGAAGAATAGATAAAGATAAGATAAGTATAGAAGTATATAGAAAAGATAAGTAAAGAAATATATCAGTAAACATAGACAAAAAAGAAGAAACAATTTGATAAATTGTTATATAAATATGACAGGTGGACTACAGAAAGCTTGGGTCGAGCTAAGAGAAAGCATATACTGGGTAGACAAGATTATTACCGTGTGCTGTATAGTAATTTTATTTTATTTTATTTCGGGAGCTTACAGCTAGCAAAAATGTAATCTTTCTTTACATATATTTTATAAAACGATTTGTACTATAGCTAATATTTTATGTCCATTTACTTAAAGAAACCTTTTTTAATGTTTTCATTTGTTGACTCCCAATGGTTCTGGTGTTGGTATTATATAATTTGTAACACTTAGCAATAAATAAATAACTTAGCAAAGTCCATAATAGTTTGTAATTGATGGTCATTGAAGAAATCTGAAATAGAATAATAACATTTACTGATTAATAATAATTTCAGTTGTCTTTTAAATTGTTGTACTGTTGTATTTTCTCTAATTCGTTTTGGATTTTTATTATAAATTTTAGGTGCCATACAAAATAGCGCAGTATTTGCTTGTAACACACATAGTTTGTCTTTGTTTCTGGTGTTGAAGGTATATTTGTGGTTCAGTGTTTCAAACTTATCTAAGTGACATCTAACAAAAAGTGCAACATCGTAGATGTATTAACAAGGTACGGTCTATAATTTCAAACATTTGAAGTGTGGCTGACAACTTTCAGTAGGTAGCAGTTTACAGATTGCTCGTATGCAGCGTTTTTGCGCAATTAACACATGTAACTTGTTACTTGAGTTCCCCCAAAACACTATCCCATACCTTAACACAGAGACCACATAACCATGATAGGCCATCAGTGTAGTTTCACGACTAGAAACTTTTGATAATTAATGTAAAGCATATGCGAAGCTATTAACCCTGTTAAATAATTGTTCCGTATGAGTGCTCCATGTTAAACCTAAAAACTTAGCCGTATCGGATTCTGTAACAGTTTCATTTTTGTGCTTAATATTTACTGTACGTTGCCTAAATTGCATAATTTTAGTTTAATTTACATTGACGCGAAGATTGTTTGAATCCGACCAATAACAGCGCCAAGGGTATTATTTATTTCGCTGGAAAAATCAAGTTCCTATTCTTTTTTTATTATTACCGTGCTATCATCCTCAAATAGTACCATAAGATATTTAATGTTGAGGGCCTAATACAATGCCCTGTGGTACTCCATATTTATTTATTTTACACTTTGAATTAGAATGCTCTTTTCATCGAGTTTTTATATTTTTCTGCTAATCTGTGTACTGTTTTCTATCCGAGAGATATCATTTTATTAAGTTTAAGACATTTCTCCGTATTCCATATTGCTCTAATTTATGTAGAAGTATTTAATGTTTAACAAAGTCGAAAGCCTTGAACATGTCCATATACATGGCACTAATAGGAATTCTATGATGGATGGATATCATAATCTCGACTCGGATAGTCTCGACAGATGATGGTGTAAGACTGTGTCGTTATCAAAATGGATTAGTCCTAATATTATTTATTGTTTTAAATAACACAGTTCTACGTGTTAAATATTTTTTACACATTTTCAATATAAGAAGTAAAATACCACAACAACATTATTTGTCATTTCAATCGGTTTCTTACAATTGTGATTTAAAATACTATGTGGTGCTTAAAATATTTAAAACTTTTACATTGTCTTAACCTTGTTCTTGTTAATTATTACTTAATTGACATAAAGACATGGCCTGCATTAATATAAACAAACTGTACATATGTATGTACTTACTTCTATAATATCAATTTACTGTCACATATTTTACACTTAACAATATTACAGTGGTATTTAGGAATCCTCATTAAAGTAGTAGTTTTGCCAACGATTTATTGACAAGCTGAACATATTCATTAGATATTATTCATCTTGTAGTACACAGGTACAATATTCATAATTTATAATATTGAAAGAAATCAATATTATAAATTATTTTAAGAAATCAAAATATATCAGTCTTTGTTATATCATTAAACGCCGGGTATTTATTGATCTGGTCAATGTTGTTTCATTTTTCAAACTGTATAGGTATGTGTCGTAGGTCAGATCAACCACTCTTTATGATGAGCGTTAAAGTCACCGAGGACCACCACCTATGCGGACGGGCACGGCTCCAACATTTAGTCAATCCCCTTTTGGACGTGTTTAACAAGTAAAGTCGACCCCAAATTACTGCCAGATCTGTAGAGGCACAAGTAGATTCAGGTAAGCCCCCCATGGTCTTCGCAAAGCTATAAAATAGACAAATCCCCATGTTCGAGGCCCCAAAGCGCCTACAACAGATATCGCCTCGTAAGAACACGCACACCACGGCTTTCCGAAGAAATATCTGCTCCAATTCGTAGCCGGGGTATGGTGCGATATATCATCCAAGGCACATATCTGCGTCTCCGTTAAAAAGAGCAAGGCAGACCGTGCAATCTCAAGTAGGTGGTGTACGGCGTCTAGGTTACTATGAAGACTCTTAAAATTTTAAATGTGGATTACTATGTCGCCGGGTTAAACCTTCTCTTTTTTTGTTGCGTGCCTTGATTTTAGGGAGAGATATATCAGGAGGAGGTTATGAGGTATGGTACATGATACTCAGATAGATAAAGGGGCGGAGCGTAAGTCTCGGCTGGTCCGCGAGTTGTGTGAAGGGCTGACGAATGAGGGGCTGATCAAAAAAAATTTGCTTAATGTTTCATTATCGGATCCCTTAATCTAAAAATGGTCTTCACAACCTCGAAAAGTTTTTAAAAAACTTTTATTCCACGCAATGGGGTAAGTGATAAAAAAATTACACTTACTTTACTCATAGGGGAGGTAGGTACACTAAAAAATGTTTTTTCAAAATTTTATTCTTGCACTTGGTCGGCGTAAGTAATATGTGTATTCATGCAATTACAGCCTTTCTGAGCTAAACGGATATGGCGAAACTATAAGGGTTCCGTTTTGCTATTTAGGCTAATCCTAAAAACGTAAAATAAAAAATAATAATAATAACGTTTAGCTAATTAAACTTAGAAGGCGGTCGATTCCTACTGAGGCAATGAAATAAATAAGAGAGAGACAAAAAGTTAAAATTAATAATAACTAAGAGGGTGGACTGTGTTGTCGCTGGAAGCAATTATGCAAAAACATTGTTAATTTACAAGTAGATTAGGCCCCAATTTGTATTCTGATAACAACTGCAGTCCATTATAGTTGATTACAGTCATTTATTAACGCGAGCGCATCCCACTTTGTCGAAGATAATTATTGCAACGATATTTGACCGCTGATCGTAACTGACTGTTACTTTGATTGCTGCTCGATGATTGTATTTGTTCTGCCCAATCGCCTGCTAGTTCACGTTTATTTAAATTGTTTTTTTTACGTTTGTTTTTTTATTGTATTATTCTTAAAACTGATGAATCTGATCTTTTGTCATTTTATAAAATTTTTGTTTAGAGTCAAGTGTCCCTTGCCTTGCGCCTACTTAAACTTCTTGTTTTGGCCCGCTCATGTTTTATATAATGGGGTCAAAACATTGATCGCCTGTATCTTTCCAACTGTGGGGTGCAGACCCACCTTGTCTATACTTGAACGTCTTGTTTTGACAAGATCTTTATTATCACTGGGTCAAACTTTGAACGCAAATAATTAAATTTAATCATACTTTCGTCTGATTTGTTTCCATAGATTTTGTATTTTTTGTAATATTTGTACTTTTCCGTGATGGTTCTAATTAACGATTGGTACTATGACGTACGAATAATAATAATTTACTGTACTTTAAGGGATTTTGTATTCTTTACAAGTTACAATATACTTTTGACCTAAATTAGCTTCCTACACTCCTTATCATATGTACTATGTCAAATTTGAACTTCCTCCATTCCCACAATACGCTAAAAACTAATATGTGCCAAGCTTTCTCTTCACGCATTAGTTTAAAGATCAGAATAATTATGTTAAAAACAGACAAAATAATGTAAAAGAAATTAAGGGGTATTTTAACACAGTTTTAAGTGTTTAGTGTATGTCGTTCAAAATTTACTGAGACAGTTAATGAAAATTTGACCGCCTCTGTGGCGCGGTGAGAGTGTATCCGATCAAGAAGGTCGTGGGTTCAATCCCCACCCAGGATAAAACTTTATGTGAAGAGCATGATGGTTTATTCTGTGTCTGGGTGTCATTTATCTATAATATGTATATATTTAGAAATATATAAGTATGTTTATCGGTTGTCTGGTTCCCATAGTACAAGCTCTGCTTAGTTTGGGATCAGATAGCTTTGTCTGAGTGGTCACAAGATATTACAAGATATTAATAAATAAATAACTTTAAGAAAGGTAATTTAGTGCACTTGAGCGTGCATATATATTTAATTTTCTCTCTATCCATAAATATTATAAAATGAAGTCGCTTCGCCGCGGCTGTACGCATAGATCTTCTAAACCACGCACCATCAGTTACATATTCGATTCTTGGATGGTTTATGCGTATAACACACAGCGGTCTACAGCGAAGTTGTTGTAGGTAAACCTATAACTGATTTATTGGGTACCAAGATTACAACTGCATACATATTTTTTTAATCCTAGTTTTTTTTCACAATTTGTATTGACATGATCCTCCTGTGTAATAAGTAAGTATTCTACTCATCCCAGCGACCATGGTCTATCTTTCATCACTTTTAGATCCTGATAAAATAAAGAGAGCGTTTCCGCTCTCTTTGTTTTTTGCTATAGAAACCGAGATTTTCAGGAAACTGGTTCAAGAGGCTGTACTTGCACTTTTATGCTTATGTGAAAGCCAACATTTTTAAAGTTATCTAGAAGGTGCGCAACTAATTCGACGTAATTTCTTGCCTTTTCAGTATCTAAGAATTTTTTGACATCTTTGATGAAAGATTTCTAAGTCGCTGATTTCAAATAATTGATTGAACTTATGCAATTATTGTCTTCCATCAAATTTATTACTTGAGGGTCATCGAAAATACCAGCTCTTAGCTTTTCTGTACTTAAAACTGGTGATAATTAAAAATCACTGTCTTATTCTTTTAATGAGACCTCTGTCATATCTTTTTACGGAGAATCTGATGGTTCTACGCTCATAGCTCTTTCTAGACGATATCTTAATGATATTATTTCATAATTAGACAAAAAGGCGCAATACGATCACAGTAAACGTAACATAATCGCTATTTTTTAACAACACACGTTTGAAGCTACGCGTTGTTTTGATGTTCTAAAACTTCTGTTCAGTTTACCGGTTCTCCAGCTAAGAAACTTAAACTTATTAAAATTTAATGTAGGTATAATTTAGTTTGAGCATAAATGCTCGTGCATCGTGAGTCATTGTCACTTGAATACTGACCCCTTTAATCATAATACGTTGCTAACAGCATTATAACTTGTTAATGTTTCGTCTTCCTCTATTCTGTTTTGAAAATAGAATGACAACCAAACATTTGCTACATAAATACTATTATTAAAGGAGAAATAATTAAAATGATAAAAGGATCCCCACAGCCCGATTAATTTGTGTTTCGAAGGTTACTCGTATAGTCCACGGAAGACACGTTTATTGCCATACAGAGCAAGTTACTTAGCACGATATTAATTTCACGAGTAACATGCGGAAACTTGTGCGATCTGTTTTCATAACTGTGTGAGGTAGTCTTTAATAGTGATTAATGTATCTAATCCAATGTATAAAATACCCTACGACTATGTCAGAATGTATAAAAAACGGTTACAATGTGGCTTCTGTCTGTGGATTACATTGAAACAGACGATATTATTATTACCCTATGCACGCACACAAACACATACGCATACCCCCCCCCCTCTCCCCACCATGTGTGGTACACGCGCACACTAACCACACAAACACACACAATATATATAATTTGAATATCCTGTACGCACACATCTTGTTACATTCAATTTTTCCATAATCATCATTACGACATAAAATGGTTCAAAGTGGAGAGTCTGGAGATTTGTCATACAGGTTTCGAACCTAGTACAGACTCCAGCTCTCACGAAGACTTTAAATTTAAGCTGTTGAAGTGGTAACTTTTTAAATAGTTTAATGTATATTACCTTTTTGAGAGATATAAAATTTATTTTTATTATTATTATTATAACGAGTACCAATAAAAATATATGTACTTTGAATTTTTGTTTTGGTTTATATTTGAAGGTTAAAAGACTGCACGGCTTCATTTAAATAGATCGCAAACTCGTACCTGGAGTATGAGTTTTTATAGATTTTTATATATGCTTAAATGGAATAAAATATTAATAATATTAATATTACCACACTAATATTACCACATTTTGCCACAAAGTTGGATTGTTTTACAAATGGTCGTTTGCGTCTACATATCATAAATGCAGAGACTGCCGCGCTCTCGCGCACTCGCATATAATCGCTTTTACAATATTTATTGTTGTCGTAAAAAGAAAATATTTTAGAAGAAGGAGGATTCTGATATGTAATTACTGTATTTACGGTGATTCACGTCTAAGTCATTTCTAAATTATTTGTGGGCTACGTACCATATTTATTTTTACTAAATATTTCAAAATGTTTGGTAAAAAAATGCAAAATATATTTTTATAAAATAATTATTTTAAGTACAATTCAAATTATTTTGTTGTTTTATTATTGGGTTATAATCATATTCTAACGGCAATATTATATAAACAGCGTTATGCATACCTGATTCGCAACACTTTTCTACATGCTACCTACATGTTGGGACTAAAATATAATTGTATATACTATACTCATAACGAAGGTGAAATGTCGAAATGTTGAATAACCGGTGCCATTATTTTGGCTAGACGTACTGAGAACGAAAATCTAAGGAATCGTTTTATCTAGACATTTCTAACTAAAGCATAGACGTAATAGAGTCAGAGCGTGCACGACGTCGCCGCGCGCCGCGCGCCTTCTCGTCGAGACAAATCGCTGTGCGACTAGCGACGTTTTGTGACATGAATATCTTATTTGATGGCCGTCACCGACACCCACGCTGATATAAAACCCTCATTGTCGTGACTTTGTGAACTTTAACACGTCCTAGCAGTTCTCAATTGTAGACATTTCACATCAGATGACACCATTTCATATTAGCTACCGTTTATCTAGACAAAGATTCGTGACTTAGCTCAACCAGAGCGCAGAAGCGAGAAATATTGGGTCTTTGGTCGTTTCACACCAAGTAGGTACTATTTTTGAATTAAAATTGGCACAGCAGTAGCAGGGTAACGACCGAATACTCTTTACGTAGTAAAGTATTTATTCACACAGATGAATAGAAAAGTCGTCACCTTTTTGCATCTATTTAACATACTTTTATTTAGCTAATCATATTATATACTTACGTAGTAAAAAAATGTACAGTGCAATAGCACTAAACTAGAAAGAAGGAAAAGGTTATTTTTTGTGTTTTTTCCTGTTATTTTGGGCCTGGTTATACTATCATCTACATACATCTTAATGGTTAAGGCATCGGTCTTGCAATCGTAAGGTCGCGGATTCGAATCCTACCCATTATACTACCGACGTGAACCCACTCCTAACACAAGCCAGCTTAGCTGGAGGGGTTAACAGGATTGCTAGTAATGTGGGGTAAAAATCCCACATTGTTAGTTATCTATTTAAAAAAAAAAAAACAAAAAAATCACTTATCCTAAAACAAAACTGTTTCCAGCTGTGGTTCGAATAATAAACAATAAAAGCTCTTGAGCAATTCATCTCGGATCTTTAGTCGTTTCATACCGCGAACGACTAAAGATTTGAAATGTTTTAAGTATATGTTTATCTTGTTCAACAAAATTAGTTTCCTTATTTCCTACTTCCCAGAAATCCTTATCGGACAGAGTAAATACCTTCCTAACGTAAGAACCTTGTAGGTATACAGAGTCATACAAACCTGAATAGTTTGGATTATTCAGATCTTATTTCTCACAGGAATCTGTATATGTGCAACTTGGAAAGCATTCAGCATCAGCAGGAGATAGCTACGGGATCATTCGAAAGTTGGTCCATTCCACAAGTAACAGTAGAGAGTTTCGTGATGAGACGAATTTACTTGTCCCCTTTATTGCCCGTAGCGAGCGGCAATAAGTGCTGTACATTGGAGGCGCATTGTTTTGTAGTAGTGGGTTTTCTCGATAAAAGAAATATGCACACTACACACTATTCGATGTGAGCAGACAGAAAAACTAATATTATTATATATCTTACTTATATTATTACTATACTTATATTATTATATACTGCAATGTGATTACAGTTTAATGAGAAGAAAACTAACGACATTAGTGACATCAATTTAAAATTATTGCGAAGTGAATTTGCTGTTAGCAGTTTATCTTGAACTGTGCCTCTTAATGCACCCTAAATAACAATAATAATATAGCACGCTTAAACACATCTTCTGTCTTTTCTAACTCTTAAGGCTTTCTGCTTGTGAAATCGAAATCTAAAAGCACGAAACTCACATATATCTCGATTACATTCGTTTACCTACAGCACATAACTCGTTAAAACTCATTTGTACAGCGTGTTTGTCTGCGTATGTGTACCAAAATAATCTGTATATGCAACGAACACATAGAGAAGCAGCCTGCGTTAATGCCACCGTCGAACTTTGATTAAACTTTATGTGAGCGAGCTAGTGCATAATGTGTGATGGACGATGTTAGAGTGAACTACGAAATTACTTTGAAATTGTGTCAAACATGGTGACTGTACTCTCATATTAATTTATTGATGTTTATTAATTTGTTGTAAAATATTAAATAATTTATAATGATCGTGTAGTATTTTACATGCGAATAGGAAAGGCCGGGGTACGTTTATTATTTTACAGTAGGTAGCAATATATTATATCTAGTAGAACACAATTATTTAGAGCAAAGGTGACACTGCACTATCATGCACACTCGACTGAAGCGCTCTTTGACTTCACTGGACACGCAGGAACACGCGGCTAGTACCTTATTACATTCGTATCCGTATCATCTGGTCATTATTATATTATAAAGTTATAGACTTACAACCTTAACTTTTAACTATTATAGGTAGGTATACACAGAAAAACCGGCCAAGTGCGAGTGAGACACATGCATCTTAGTGCATGTGTCCCACTCGCACTTGGCCAGTTTTTCCGTCTATCGAACTAATCGAACTATTTACATACTTATAAGTTAGTAGGTAACCCTTAGGTTCCCTCCTAACTTATAAGTGTGTAAATAGTTTGATTAACACGGGAATCTATCTAAACACACTGTATTAACCAAGTTGCAAAAGGGCGACACATCAACCGTCGTTACTCGAAGCATTTTGGGCCAGGGCAATGTGCGACTCACATTGCTAGTTATTAAAAAAACCTAGTTGCCAAATTGCTTTGCACTGAGTCGCAAATGTATGAATTGTATGCACACATGCATGATAAAATAAAATAAATCATACATAGGTCCTATGTATGATTTTTAGAATTTCAAAAGAATACGATATTTATTTTCAGTTAGACTTCACATCTGTTATCAAAAATGCGAAAGAAAATATGCCAAGTTTTCTTTCACATTTTAGATTTTAAGGGGATTTTGTAACGAAAAAATATTAAAAGATTTTACTTATATCAGACAACTCTCACAAGACCGTTAGATTCTAAACTGAGCAGAGCCTTTACTATAGCAACCAGACAACTGATGCTTAGATAATTTTACGAGTAAATACATATATCAAATCAATCGAAAAATCTTTATTCACTTAGGAAGCAAAATACTACACTTGTGAAAAGCCATGCTTCTACATGTACATACTGCTACATGCCTGTTCGCAAGCAATAGGTAAAGCCAGCGAAAGGAACAAGGCAATAAAAACTCGTGGCAACTCTTTTCAAATTGCCGATGTTTAAAATGTTTGTTTGTTTATGAACTATATATATGTATGTTTATAAACTGGGTGTATGTATGTAGAATGTACTTATCCTAGATAGGAATCGAAGCCAGCTAGCCCAGCAGTCAGAGTCACAAACCACTGGACCAAAAAGCCAGTCTATTTACCACGTTATTTTCACACTATTAAATTTCTTTCAAAATTGTAGACTCAGTAGTTTCAAAGAGTAACTTAAAAAAATACGTATTTGAGACCAAGCCTTTCATTTGTTTTCATGTTACACAATACCGTTTTCATAACGGTTTTTCAGTTTGTTTTGCCCCTAAAATGGTCCTCATCTTCAAAAGTCAAACTTCTAATAGGTTTTCCTGTAATTTATAGATTAAGACCTAACTTTTGTATTTTTTACAAAATATTAGGCTCAGTAGGAGATAAGGAGGGAGAATGGTCTATTTTCATCGATTTTTCTGGAATAACTTTTAAAATAATTATTTTAAAATTATAATAAAAAAATATTAGACATCCTTACAACAAGCCCTATCATTTGATAAGTAACACGATACTGTTAGCGATTATTTGATTGTTTGACCCCCTATGTTTAAAACTCAGACTTTCTATAAATTTTCTTGTAAACTATATGTTCAGAACTATCTTTTGTATTTTTTTCCAGAACATTAGGCAAAGTGGTATATTCATGGTTTTTTCTAAATAACTTTAAAAATATTGATATAAAATTATAAAAAAATGTATATTTAATATCCATACAACAAGCCCTTTCATTTAATATAATACACGATGCAGTTTGCAAAGTTTCGCAAACTGTATTGTCTTTTTAAGTTCTTAGTTCGTCCTCCAAAAATGGCTCTTAATTTTTAAATTCTTGTATTTATATTCCATGATCCCTATCATGCCAGACCTTTTTTATTTTCTGATGAATCAAATGTGGGGCTTCAGGTAGTGTCTATATGTACACTCAATGCTAGCATACCAGCTAAGTTGTGTAGATTTTCAGGTGCCAGGTGAGAAAAGTAAGAAAAAATCGTACTAAGTTATCATATTTTCTGACTGTTGATTTTCATAAATATGGTGTCAAATACTATGAAAAAATATTATTGAGCATTGCCAGACACTTCCCGCCTGCCACAACTTCCGCCAGACACATTCAGCCTTATATGATTGTGAAGCTAGCATTGAGTATACATATAAACACTCCCTCAAGCCTAACATTTTATTTGTCAGAAAATAAAGTAGGTCTGGCATGACTGGGATCTTGTTCTATTACTTTATGCGTCCGTATTCGGGTCACAGAAACACATATGAGTACCAAATTTGAACTTAATCGGTTCAGTAGATTCGGCGCAAATTGGCTGTGACAGACGGACTGACAAAAACACGTGTGATCCTATAAGGGTTCCGTTTTTTTTCCTTTTGAGGTACGGAACCCTGAAAATTTCCTTATTTTTAATTTTTATTTGGGAACATAAAGAAACTTTTAAAATAATGCTTTGGAATAGTTATTTACCGAGCACGACATAGTCGCTTACTATTTGCATTTATAGTACTTTGTTATGTCCTGAACTCGCTCCATGCTCGACATAACAATAAATGCTTGTGCAATGCAATGCAAACACTATATTACATAATTTCATTTGAGTATTAGCGCGGAATTATCTTCTGCATTGTTACGGCTTTCGCTTGGTAGATACAGCAGCTTTACTCATTACAAGCAGATATATTCCCACAGATCTTCTAGTTCTATCATTTACTTATTAAATGCCTGAGTGTTATCGACGGCGGTCTTAAATTTATGTTTAATTCGTGTTTATTATTTCACAACAGATAATTAAATTTTTTTTTATGATTTTTGGTCTCGAGTGGACTTTTCAACCAGCTCCCTTACCTACGGAGATAAATTAAAATAATTTATCCTCTACACATTTTTTACCTGCTGCGGGGAGTGCAATCTCCACTTCCCCTTCCCCTCAACTCTAACCTAAACCAACCATGTGCCTTCAGCTATGATCTGCAATAATGCGCCAGTTCCTACGACTGTTACTAGTTACACTGCCCAAATAAACTCATCATTTCATATCTCTTAATCAGTTATATATGATTCTCTGTATGTCGAGCGCTTTAGCGTTATATAATCAAGGATGCACTCCTAGACTCGGACTTAAATCAGACTCACTTGTGTACTAAGTAAATGCTTCCATTCGTGTTCATTACGTTCCGCTGAATAAATTAGTTTAAATTACAACAGACAAGTAAATCTCTCGTAATAATTTCGAACCAAAATGGATCAATTTGCGCTGTTTGTTCTACCGACTTTACCTAAATATTACGTAAGTCTCCATCCCAATAGGTTTTAATGTAAACGCCGCCGTACGTGCCGGTTTCTATTAGTGTACCCTAGTAATTACTTTTTGGTGAGAATAATAGTTCCAAATGTGTACTGTACTGTATGTAGCACGTTGTATTTAAAGTGTTATATTAATTAAACAACAAACTCGGGGTGTTCATATCGAATTTGATGTGATTTTGTAATTTCGGTTATGTATTTATGCAAATAGAAGTAATTCTATATTTTACCTCGATCTACGTTTTACCGCGGTAATCGAAATTTACTCTCAGAACTCGTCGACAAGTAGTGAGTACGAAGCTGATATTATTTACTTTGTAGGAATATACAAATACTTATCTATTATAAAAAGGCTTGTGTTTAAATGTCTATCAAAAGCACCTATTTACTACAAATAAATTCGAAATGCCTGCCAGAATTGGCCTATTGGTCTAGTGGTTAGTGACCACTAGACCAACAGGCATTATAATTTCATCTTAAATTGCAAATTGCAGCATCTAATGACTGAATGTATAACGTTGTTAAGATTGGAACTAAATGAATACAATGTAAATGAAATGAATTAACATGCAAAGTTGTTTGAAGTAGTCATATTAAAGAAGGCATGTTTAGAGGTAAGACCATAACCATACCTAGCATATTTGTCTTCATTTTTACACGAGCTCATGCTCGCGGCCTCTCCTACGTGAATGCCCTTTATTACAACAAGTACAAGACCGAGCTTTGCTCCGTATTATTTTTCAAACGACGTTTTTTAAAAATGAAACGACGATGAATTATTTCTCTTTACTCACTTTATTTTTGCTGTTGCATAAATATCTTAACGAATTTTGAGGCTTAAAAGCTTAAAAAATACCATTAGCCTTCAATATCTTCGACACACGTTTCGCGATATCTCCAAAATAAGTCAAACTGGAAGTACACGTTACAATTTCTTTTTGGAATGAATACAACATTTGGTTGACTATGTTGTGCTGTTTTACTGTATCCATTTGATTGAGCTATATGCTAAATTATACTGAGCTCTTTTCTGTAACTTTCTTCTAGATTTTATAACCTGTGGATCATACTGTTAAACGCGGCTAGTTTGTGTTGCCAGGGATGATATGATGATGCGGAAATAGTAGTGTCTGTATATGTCGGTTTCCAGTAGATTCCGAATATGTGTCTGTTGTTCTTCCTTAGTTTTTTTCTAGACCCATGTTTAACCCATTGACAAAGTTGTGGAGTTGTCGTTCAGTTCCTGTCCAAGCCAGTAAAATATCATCAATGATATGAATAATATAATACATTTAATATCAATGGACTTGAGATGACCCCATAGCTAGACCCTCCTTTTGTAGGAAGAACTCTACTATTAAACTGAAATTTGGCTAATTTATATGCAGGTGCAGTGTATGATACCACTGGTCGAACAGGTACTCCATCTTTGTATATTTTGGGTAATCCAAATAGCCGAGGGCGTTGGGGGTTCATAGGTATTAAATTCTTACTGACGATGGAATTATCTGGAAACAAGTAAGCAGATTTAATACAAAGCTTTAATTCGGCGTGGAACCGCTTCGTAGAAGCGGAATATTGCAAGTCAAGGGTCCGGAGGTGCCTACTCGACTTGGTGAGAGTATCTGTTACTATTTTTTTTTGTTGCAGGTCTCTTTTGAGTGCGGTCTGTCAATCTATTTTGATTGTTTTATTAGAGGCATTTCCACACTACTTCAAAGGTGGCGATTCACAGATCGAGGGTGGCTGGTGAGATCACTCCCTTATAATCTTCTTAAGATGAATTTCCGCCATGTGATGCCTGATTCAATCGCTTATCATAATACACAATTAATAATATATGCAATTAACACAATTCTTTCTAATATTAATCATTTAGCTGACATTAATTTTTTTCATTTTTTTTTTATTTAAAGATTTTATTGATGTTATAATATTACATAGAAAAATGACAAGTAGATCTTATTCTAACGCCCTTTACATGTGGAAAACATCGTATTCTGCAGGCTATGTGCCTATGTAATACATTGAAATAATCTTTAATCAAATGTAACACGAGTGAAAATTCTTATAAATGGCCAACAGCTAAGTACATACCTGTGAAACAGTTAATGAGGGCATTGCAGGCACAACATTACATAAACACTGTTACATCTACTTAACGCTAAACAATAATACATATTTACACTAGTAAATTTAACACATGCACATCACTTTTATATTAAAAAAAGTACATTGCAAGTGAACATTCGTCGCGAACTGAGCGGATTTATTAATCTACCTACATTAGTCGAACTTATTAAAACCAGTCCGGCCATCTATTCGATGCACCTTTGTTATTCATACAGAATCAAGTGATGGGGTAGTCGGTATCGACCATAAGTATCGATATATTTTAAGTTTGTATATCTTGTTTTACCTATTGACGCAATAAGAGTGTTATAATTGCCCGGATTTGTTTGTAAATAGAATCTTATCTTTTTGTTAATTTATGAATAAACTGTTTTAATGTTGGGTAATTTATTTTATTGTGTAATTTTTTCAAGTTTGTTTGAAAGTGTGTACTGTAAGAAATTTTTAATGCTTTATTTTGTACTGCATGCTAAACCTGACATGCTGACATTAATATCCCTTCATTCAAGATATGTAACGAACCATGGAAAAAAAATTAAGCCTAAACCTTATTGAAACCCCAAACTATCTAAAAACGTTGCTGAGAGGAGAACCGCCTTCAAGTGTAACCTTACACCTGCCAATTAAAAAATTCTACATAAAAAGTATTTATACTAAAATATTACCGACTTAAAAATTAAATGCAAGGCCACTAAAAATGAACAAATAATATTGAACAACAAAAAATAAATAAACATTTTGAAGTTGGTGCCATGAAATAGTGTATGTAATAACCCTTGTGTAGTTGGTTAACCCCCAAATTCCCTCTCCCCCCTGGATACGCTCATGGGTTCTATAGTAATGTGATAGTAATAAAGTTAATGTTTTAGTTAATTAGCTAAAATCTTAACACTGATTTAATAATAATAATAATAAATACTACCCTACCCGAAAATGAGTGTCTGTACCTTGTGTTCACGTAGCGGAACATCCTGCGCGCGTTTATCACGTCAACAGCACGGGCGCATCGCGACTCGTGCCTCATGCTTTGGTCACTGTCATCAGCGTGAGTAACATTAACAGTGTGTGTGCGTCTGTACCGCTGTGCGAACACTCGCTCTACATTAAATAGTTGTTGTTGTTAAGAGTTTTGGTTTCCGCACTTAGCCCTTTAAGGTAATCGTTGTAAGTGAGCCATGGCGGCCTTTGTTCCAGTCAGAAGCAGGGGTCTTACTCCCAAAGTTGATCGGGACAACGTTGACAACGAACTCTGCACGTCGAGCGAGTCGACCGTTGTCACTGTCATTGTCAGAGTTGTTTATGTACACTATTCCGAACGGTGCTCTGTTGACAGACCGTCGTGGTAAGTACAACGTGTGTCAGGATGGTAGGTGTAGAAAGCGCAGCCGTCGTCATATCAATAGGCGCGGAGGTAGTTCGTACGTAATTGTGTCAGATGGCGCGTGAGTCGCAACCAGTGTCGAGGACGCTAAAGCAGCCGGTTGGCCCAGATTGCGATGGTGGCAGACCGACGAATCGGCATGGGATTTCTCGGCATTGCCGGGACCCAGCTTGGGAATGTCTTTATCCTTCTGCGACATAGTTGTGTTATGGCTTTTTTGAAAATGAGGTTACCCATCCCCAACGAAAGGGAAAATGGATGGATCATATAAGTTGGGTTTGAGTTACCCTAGACCTGGGATTTAGTTTCCAGAAATGCAATACAGTTCAAAGGTACGCAGAGGACGCTCCTGCCCGTCCTCCGGTGGGGGTTCCCTTACTCGCCTCTTACGACACCCACGGGATGAGATAGGGTGGTTCTATTCTTAGTCTGAAACCACACAGATGATTATATAGACATAAATAAATTAGCGACTGAATACGAGATTACCGCATTAGAGCCGTCCGGGCCTGGCAACCGGGTCAACCACATTGAGGTGCTTAGTAAGCCGAACGTTGCAGACAAATGGGTTTAATTTGGAGTATTAGTTCTCAATCAGTATTTTAGTTTTGATCTAAGGATTAACATTTTGATTACAATGTCTTTGAGTGTTTATGACAATGTACCTAATTTTATTTTTCTTAATGAAGTGATGAGGCTGATGTCATCGTTTTGTTATTATTTGCTCCAATAGTCGAGAAAATTTATCACTGTTTAACTAAACAGTTAAAAAATAATTTATTTCATGAAACATTAAGGAAAGCATTCATTTTAACTGTAAATAAAATTATAGTTATATACTACATAGTCCTGACGTTTCGGATATCTATAAATATTTGCAAGTTAACAAATCAAATATGCCGAAATTGTTTTTGAAACAATGCGTAATAGTGAATGCTCGGAACTGTGTAACTGGGGGCTAAAGTGCAAAAAGTATAGATGTAATGCTTTTTAAAACGCTTTGTGTTAATCACTTTTTAGATGTTTACTACCATATGATGATTAAAATTTGATATTTGATAGCTTGGTATAACATTTTAGTCGTGAAATAAAACAATATTAATATCTAAGGCTTTCACATTTTATTGTTTGAAACGTTTAAATTGTAATTTCACTCGATTGTATTACAAAAGTTTTTTATTAACAATTAGAAATAGGAGCTTTAATAGTTAATTATAAAAGCGAAGCCTTCTTGTATAATAAAGCATCTTGTTTGAAGTTGCGCTAATTGATTCCAGGTACTGTAGTTAGTTATTAAAATGAATATGATTGCTTTTTTTAATGTTGAATTGTATACTGATCTCTAATAGAATATGTCAAGATAGAATTAGTATTTATGGAACGATGTGATAAAAACTAATATGTAATCAATGATGACATTGTGTGATTTCGATTCAATCAAGAGCATTTGATTCCATCTTTTAAAATGTTAAGTACATTACTTATTGTCACATCATTTGTGTCCATTTATTGGTCCCGCATGCAAGGCTTATTTTCTTGCAATATTGTGCTGTTTTTGTTTTATTTAATGGGTTAATACCTATAGTTAATACAAACTAAACCTGATTGATCTTTTTGACCGTTGCTACAGAGTTAATTCACGGGACACTCGATATTGTGACTATAAGATGTTAAAAATTTCAGCTTGAAATAAAACTACTTGTAAATGAAACTTGTCTTGCTTGTTACTAAGTGTTTGTAACTCTTACAAAGTTGGAAGCTATCTAAGTAATACGCTTTTGCCGCTATGATGATTTAGTAATCATCATAGCGGATCTTATATTTTTTGTACTACAAACGCTTTACCCTCATGATTTAGTAATCATCATGAGGGTAAAGCGTTTGTAGTACAAAAAATATAAGATCTGATAAAATTAATTAAATATTTCAAGAGAGAAAAAATATAATTTATAAAACGTTGTTCGTAGCAATCTTTTAGAGAATAACATTTCGTCGAAAACATTTGAGACGAGATAAGGACAAGACAAGATAAGAGAAGCCTTCAAGCGCTTCACTCTATGTGCAAGTTCGTACAATATCGACAAAAGATTATCTTAATATTATCATACGTTGGTCTGAAAGAGACTTTGCGATAGTGTATCTCTCATAACATGGCTCCCGTCGATTCTACCTACATTTTGAGATTATCTTTATTTACGTAAGGAACGGAAAAAAAGTTCTAAACAAAAGCATGTCAGTTACAAAGTATAGGTATAAAATAGGTAAATAGGTAGTAAATAAAACAAGCATTATAAACTTTAAAATATAACATCAACATTTACTTTTCTTTAATAAAAATCCACAAAACTTTTCTTTAAGGAAATAATCCACAAATTAATTAAAGCACCTACAGCAAGGACGATCACTGTTTTCCAACGATTCCCAGTTGGGACCAAAGTTACGTGAACTTCTGATATTTGTCCTTTGTATAAATGTTTGTGTTCGTGATTTGTTTATCCGATCAGATGAGTCTCTGCGGACGCGAAGACCTTGTTGTATTCTGTTTGTGCTATTGTTCGTAATCGACATTTATTTACACTTTTAGTTTACTAAGATGCAATACAGAGAGAACTTTTACTTTACAGAAGAGCGAAAATAAAACATATTGCTGTTATGTTTGTTAAAGTTAAGGTTACCAGAGCTCTTCAAGGGGTACTGTTAACGGTTACCACATTAACCGTGCCGTAGTACAAACTACGTAATAAAGCTATTACGTAGTGTATACTACGGTCCATGGAAATGACATACGGCCCATCTGGATCAGCCATATATTTAGTTCTGTAAATAATATGGGCTGGCAAGTTTCCAATTTTTGTTCAAAATGTATCCAAAACTATAAAAATAAAAATAACTAAGCAAAATCTTAGAAAATATCAAGCATAATTATTATACTCTAGTTTAACTTCAACGTATATAATACCCACTAACATTTATGCAATAATAAATATGGGGAAGAAACATTCGATCATAGATTAAAATAAGTATATCATTATAACTATTTTAATCTATGATCAGGGTTATTTTAAAATTGGCGCCGAATAAGACCAACCAAACAACACCAACTTCAAAATGTTTAATTTGTTTTGGTTACTCTAGGTATAAGTATAAGTAAATAGTACGTGTTTATTGTTATAATATGTATATTATATATTCGATTTTATTTTATTTTTTTAATTGTAATAGATATTTTATTTATTTGTAATTGTTCATTTTCTACTCTGTACTCATTTCGATATTAATGTACTGCGTACACCTGATATCTCGATGTCTGTACTATAGTTATTGCATGCTGTGATATAATTATAACTATTGTTAATAATACGAAATATTTTTTTATTTCATACTTTTTAGTACCTAGTTGTAGTATGTAACCGATGTTTCAACTAACTTTTATCACAGCTATTGTCAAGTATTGAAGATTGAAAAAAGAGTGGATGCTAACTAACTTTTTAGTACTACAGCCATAATCAAATTATACCTTTTTGAAATGCTTAAGATAAGCCCTTTAATTTGATACCCATATTGCAGTGTTCAAAACAACTTTTTTTTTTCACACCTGTTTATTTTGACATCCCACAGCCGCCATGTTTGTTTTTTTCAAACGTCTCATAATATCTAAGAACACTTGGGTAATCAAGACGAATCTAACGACGTCTTAATTGTATAAATCCGTTCAGTATATTGTGATATATCAGGTAATAAAGAATATGATATACATACAAGATACGCGCGAAAAACATAACCCTTCTTTACAGTCGGGTAAAAATGTATTAAAGTATTAGCAGAAATATACAACATACAAAGCTGTATATCACATTTTATAGAACTCAACATACTTAAACTTACCTCAATATATACGAGTATACTAGACATTTGCACTTTTATTTATAAGAACTTAAGTACATTAATTACAACAAAAACAGATTACACCTGCCATCCAACGTTTTCCAATAACATTAAAAACGCTAAAAAAAAATACCTAAGTGTTATAATTAGGACGAAACCCATTGGAAAAGTAAGAGCATTTAACAAAAATAAAAGGAAACATAATTTACGATCTAGGGTCAGGAAAGCGAAAAAAGTAGGTTTCATCTAATTTCGTGAAAAACCAAATCTTTTTTACAAAAAGATTTGGATTTTCACGAAATTAGATTAGATAAAAATAAAAAACCAAAAGCTTTGGTTATTTGAATTTTTCACATAAATTTTGAAATTATGTGAAAAAAGTATAAATATAAAAGTTGTAGATCTTTTAAATACCTACAGTTTTGCCATTATTTTTTTTCCGTAGGACTTGTAGTTTTGCCGGAAAACGACATAAACCCTTTTTTACTCAAAAAGCTCACTCCCTTCCACTTGAATGAAAGGAAAAATATATTTACGTGCAATCTGAGGTCGGGCCTCCGATTCCGTATTAAATACACAGCAGTTAAATAAAATCTTTCAGTAAAACAGGCACCGACTCGTTAAACAGAGTTGCACGTCTCACAACCAACATGATTTATCCGACGACTTCACAAACAGACCAATCTGTTTTATATACTAGATCTTAAACAAACGACGCGAAAGAATCTTCACTTTAATAAATATTTCTTCTAAACTTCAAACTCACATAAGAGATAGTGAATTAGTAAGTAATCAGCATTCCTACTTGCTTTAAAATAAGGCTGCTTCCGAACGAATATCTATGACAGAAGTAATTATGAACTAATTACTAAGTTGAGCGTTAGTTCAACACATTAAATTGTACCAACATCATTTTATAATTTTTTTAAGATTATATTGTATTATTTCCTCAATTTACTTTTCAATTTTATTCAAAATTATTTTAATCATTACGCGATCAAGCGACTACAACAGCACGTGAAATGAACTAGAGACATTGTTGGATGAACAAAGCGTTTGTGATCGGCACAATAGGTAGTTTAGAAGATCCTACACAATAAGCGATCGGTTGACAATGGCGCCTGCTCGCCGCCCGACAATCGCTGTCTCACTATTTACGTAATAAATTGCCTTCTATTTGATAAACCCCTTGTGGACAATACTTATACAAGAACCAGTATTGTTTCATTATTTATCATAAATAAATACCTTCAATTGTCTTAGTGAGTCTTCCTTTGTAATAAAATGCAACCCTCCGTCCTATCTGCCTGTGTACTATCATCGAAAATTAAAATTTACTTTAGCTCCACAATTTCAAGAAGCAAAACTCTATAGTGTGTCCAAAGCCAAAATGTAATTCAGCAAGTATTATCTGTAACTGACAGTAGTGTTATAATTAGGACGAAACCCATTGGAAAAGTAAGAGCATTTAACAAAAATAAAAGGAAACATAATTTACGATCTAGGGTCAGGAAAGCGAAAAAAGTAGGTTTCATCTAATTTCGTGAAAAATCAAATCTTTTTTACAAAAAGATTTGGATTTTCACGAAATTAGATTAGATAAAAATAAAAAACCAAAAGCTTTGGTTATTTGAATTTTTCACATAAATTTTGAAATTATGTGAAAAAAGTATAAATATAAAAGTTGTAGATCTTTTAAATACCTACAGTTTTGCCATTATTTTTTTTCCGTAGGACTTGTAGTTTTGCCGGAAAACGACATAAACCCTTTTTTACTCAAAAAGCTCACTCCCTTCCACTTGAATGAAAGGAAAAATATATTTACGTGCAATCTGAGGTCGGGCCTCCGATTGCCCGTAAATATATTTTTCCTTTAATTTTTGTTTGTAGGTTTGATCCTACTATGGTTTTCTTTGGTTTCAAAAATGATCGACTCTGGTCTAATACCACAATATCTCAAATTATTTTTTAGCAATAGATAAAAATAGTATAATTTTTTAAATAAAATTGTATAAATATTAATTTTAAGCTCAGCTCTCTCTTTATTGCAATGCTTCAAAAAAGCGCTAAGTTTCTAAAGTACTCTATAGTATCTATCTTTGTATATAACATCTGTATGTAAGTACGCTAATTAATTGCAATAAATGATTTGATTTTAAATACAATTAAACAAAATAAAAAAGAACCACTTGAGATATGGTTGACAATTTGTATTTAGAGGCCGGGAATATTGTAGTAAACTCTAGGGGATTCCAATTTATAACACAATATTTCATAGTACTTCCAGACTAAGATTTACGACGTCCTATAATATTATGAGTTGTAATATATCATAAATAAACCTTCGAATAGATCTGCGTTGATTAGTTTATCATGATATGATTTTATATTTACGCATTGTCGGCATTGTACAATTGTATTTACATAACCTAGAAAGTAAAACCGCCTGACAAACTAATTGGTGCTATATTTGTGTAAGTTCAAACTAAAGTAGGTAAGTTACTGACTATAAGTTTTAAAAATATATGAACTAGATATAGTACCTATGCTACATGTACGTATTATAAAGATCAGTTTGACAATATTCACAGAGGAGTTAAAAAAAACTGACAGAACGTAATACATAGTATATTATAGTATATTATACGTAATACATGGTTTCTGATGTCGTAAATAAAACCAATGACCTTTTATGAACCCTATTCGTTTCAGACTCCAAGGAAACAAGTAATTTATTTTTAGTCTATTAACTTTAAGCCCGAAGGCTAGCGTGTAATAGAAAACTCGTAAAGTAATACTCGTATATCGGTGACGGCGATCATTCCTGTCACACACACAACAGCCGCCTGCAGGCATAGTATTGAAGTACCTGTTGGAGAAGGCATTTGATTCTTGTAATTGTAATTTTGTAAAAAGCAATTTAGTCACTAAGCTAACAGTGTGATGATAAAATCTGAACGGAAGTATAAATTGACATGTAATTGTAACGTTGGGTGCACCCAAAGATGACGTCACGTTCTAAGCAGCAATGTCTAACCTACATCAATAAAATTCAATTACTGTTTGTTAGTCTTGCTAAAACTCAAAAACAGCTTAATAGATTTGAATAATTAGTTTTTGCTCCGTACACTTTAGTAGTGGAGTGATTTATTAAATAGAAAATAAAACCGGTCCACGCCAAAAGTGCATCTCGGGCCACGCACAATGTAGGGATCCGTAGTCCCCCCGTATTCGGATGGGGGGCATCCGAATAATGTGGCTTAAGAAATGGGTTTTTTGTTTCATACTTACAACGTTATACCTACTTAATAATAATTTTCAAAGGAATATGTACGAAAATTTTGTTACTTCTCATTTGATCAGCTGTTACTCGTAAACTTGTAAAGCCTATTTAGCTGTGATAGTTTTATTTTTAATACACTATATATACTGTACCGTGATTTTTTTTCACATACCCAACTCAACAATTTAGCTGGCAGGGGAGGCCACTTTACTCTAATAAAACTTTGCACGTTTGTGAAATATTAAGCCTTATAGGCTTAATATTTCACAAACGGAAAAAATTTAAAATGTTGTTCACAACTCCTAAACATTTTTAAAAGACGAAGGGTAGGTGAAAAGTCTCTGAGCTAAGCTGCGGACTGACTACTAAGCTAGGGAACCCTAAAAATGGATACCTTATTAAAGCTAAAAATCATTTTTTTTAATTATTTTAATGAAGTAATTAATTAAGGATTTTAATTTTTAAAACAATTAATTTTTGGTGATGCGAAGTTCATAAGATCACCTAGTCACTAAGTATTAAATACACAGTAGTTAAATAAAATCTTTCAGTAAAACAGGCACCGACTCGTTAAACAGAGTTGCACGTCTCACAACCAACATGATTTATCCGAAGACTTCACAAACAGACCAATCTGTTTTATATACTAGATCTTAAACAAACGACGCGAAAGAATCTTCACTTTAATAAATATTTCTTCTAAACTTCAAACTCACATAAGAGATAGTGAATTAGTAAGTAATCAGCATTCCTACTTGCTTTAAAATAAGGCTGCTTCTGAACGAATATCTATGACAGAAGTAATTATGAACTAATTACTAAGTTGAGCGTTAGTTCAACACATTAAATTGTACCAACATCATATTATAATTTTTTTAAGATTATATTGTATTATTTCCTCAATTTACTTTTCAATTTTATTCAAAATTATTTTAATCATTACGCGATCAAGCGACTACAACAGCACGTGAAATGAACTAGAGACATTGTTGGATGAACAAAGCGTTTGTGATCGGCACAATAGGTAGTTTAGAAGATCCTACACAATAAGCGATCGGTTGACAATGGCGCCTGCTCGCCGCCCGACAATCGCTGTCTCACTATTTACGTAATAAATTGCCTTCTATTTGATAAACCCCTTGTGGACAATACTTATACAAGAACCAGTATTATATCATTATTTATCATAAATAAATACCTTCAATTGTCTTACTGAGTCTTCCTTTGTAATAAAATGCAACCCTCCGTCCTATCTGCCTGTGTACTATCATCGAAAATTAAAATTTACTTTAGCTCCACAATTTCAAGAAACAAAACTCTATAGTGTGTCCAAAGCCAAAATGTAATTCAGCAAGTATTATCTGTAACTGACAGTATTGTTTCCTTGGCGGTAAAACGTAAAGCCTCATTGCGTTGCGCTTGACCACTGCCAGCGATTTGTTCTAAACCAATATTGTTGTCGGTCAATTTTACACACCCTATTTGGATGTTCGAACTCTTTACTACAACGCTCAAAGCACTGGGCAAGCTGGATATTAAACCGGACTAGACTGATGAACGTTCGTTTGCAATTAATCGTTGGGCTGTAATATCATAGAAGAATAGCGTCACAAAATGTATGTAGGTATATGTTTAGATTCCATCTCGTCAGCAGGGAACCATCCTATGACAGTTTGTTTTTATAATATTCAATTCCATTGTACGTTGCTGTGGCGACTTTGTACTTGATTTTACACAAAGTACTTTAAAATATTTATTTCGCTGCTATTCACTTTGAAGTGTCAGTGCCAGTGTGAGAGTTAAGAGCCTCTCAAAATTAAATATCTTTAAGTATTCGGCAGTACCTTTCGTTATTAAAATGACAAGAGACGCTCACTAACTAAGGAAGTTAAGGGTCGGTTCAGTTTCTAGTTTCGTGTCCATTGTGTAACGTTCTTCAGATCTAATCTTAGTGAGGATCAATTATAAGATCGCTGTAAGGGTCGCCTCGGTGAGAGATGTCGTTCAGTTGAGTGGAACTATTTGATCTCAATTCCTACGATAGGATGGTATGTGATCCGAGATCTAATTATTGCATTGTGGTGGGTCATGGGTATTAAGCAGCTTCCTTAATCATGTCAGTTAAAATTGTGCCAACCAAATTATCTCTCGAGATAAACTGAAGTTTAAAAAGATAAATAAGGCGGGTGAAGAACAGCTCAAAGACAGGAGTGTGAAGACCGATTTTAATATACGACTAACGCTGTCTGAATAGTGCGCGTCTGAGTTTATATTGACGCGACTCGCATTCTATAGACGAGAGTGATGCGCGACTTCGCACTCTTCAACTGCCTCAACGGGAAACAATATTTAAGTGTTGAACTGTCAAATAGCATTAACGATTGTACAATCTAAAGCGTATTTACAAAATAAAAGCTTGCAGCTTCGAGTGTGTTACGCGGTGAGCAATTCAAATGTAGATGCAAGTCGTCGCTCCAGCCAGCTAGCTGTCTGAAATGGCGCGGTCTCAGCTATTTGTTAGTACTCTCCGCTTGTCTTGTTCAATATTTCACATTTCTTTCTTAAATAAAGGCGAAAATATTTCATTAATGACACTGCTCTAGAATCGTAACTATATGTTACTTCTACGTTGTTACTGAGTTAAGCACCACGTTATCATGCAGTACTTAAGTCGTTTAAAATGGAACTGCCATGAGACGCAAGTCCTAGTTAACTGTCGCACTTGCGCTAACTAATTTAAGTTAGCGCACGTGCTCCACGTCTCGGAACACTCCAAAACTCAGAAGTGTGCAATGTGCATACACAACATACCCTGTGTTTATAACTATGGTATGTACGTATCCAATATCCAACCGACTCTATAGAGTAATATGAGTTTTTACGAGAGCTCTCATCAATGCACCAGACCCAAATTTTCAAATAAACTTATAACGAGTAGTCATCACCCAGAAATGTATTGATGTTATGGAATCAATACTCGATATACATAACCTATTATATTACGTCATTATCGTATCCTATTACTTGTTTATATATTGATACGTGATTTATGGATATTCATAAGGGCAGGTGACGAATAAACGCATTGGTATGATATTATTATCTTATAATAAATTAAAGCTATAACGATGCATTTCTATGGATTACAATTTAATGTGCTGATGACAATTTAAAGTAAATCCTCTTAATTCTAGAAGATGAAACAAGGCTGACTATTATTTGTTTTTCAGTATTATGTGGGGTATAATCATCTCCCTACAATAAGAAGAAGTCAAGCTTGATGTGTGATACATAGTAAGACTACGATATAATCAAGGCATTTCGTATAGATAAGATACTGTAGGTGGAAACTGTAATAATAATAATAATAATATATACTTCATTGTACACCAATATAAAAAACGAAGTATACATTGTATAACAAAAATGTACAATGGGCGGCCTTATCGCTAAGAGCGATCTCTTCCAGGCAACCTTTGGATGGACAGAGACATAAATACACGAATTAGGTAGGGGTAGTGTACAGCGTGATATTAATTTATAGTTATCAAGAACTACAACGACAAGAAAATATACAACGAAGAGAAAATATAGGTAGTTAATAAAAATTTAAAGTTTACTCAGTAAGATAGTGGTCCTTCAACATTTTTTTTAACGATGCCAACGATTGGGGTCGTCATATAGTTAGAGGCAGTGCATTCCATAGTCTTGCTGCCTCGACAGTAAACGAGCTATCATAGAATTTTGTGGAATGTGCTGGAATTTCTAACCTTAAATCCTCCGATGACCTAAGGAATCTCGAATGTGTGTCATGAAGGAACTTGAAACGTTCTTTAAGATACAAAGGAGTAAAAGGATTAAAGAGTATACTATACAGTAATGAGAGAATGTGAGTATTCCGATGAAGGCGTATTGGGAGCCACTTGAGCACTTTGCGGAATTCGGAAACATGATCATATTTACGCAAACCAAATATAAATCTAATACAGAAATTTTGAAGGCGCTCAAGTTTAGTAAGTTGCTCCTCGGTGAGGTCGAGATAGCTAGCGTCAGCATAGTCAAGTACAGGTAGAAGAAGAGACTGCGCCAGCGCAATTTTAGTGGTTATCGGCAAAAAGTTTCTGAGTCTACGTAAGGACCCTGCAGATGCAAATAATTTGCGACTAACTTCCTGCAGCTGGGGACCCCATGATAACGTTCGATCTATATAAATACCCAAATTTTTTACACTGTTCCTTAACGTTATATGTGTACCATTAAAGATAATTTGAGGCAATTGGTTCCAATCTATACGTGAAATCATCCTTGGGCTTCCAACAACAATTGCCTGGGTCTTAGACGGATTAACCTTTAGACCGTGGTTGTTACTCCATTGACATATTCGATCCAAATCCGAGTTAATAATCGAAAGCGCTAGTGGCAGCTGACCCAGTGGAGCTTGTGTGTAAATTTGAAGATCATCTGCATAAAGGTGGTAGGATGAAACTAGTTGGTTAGATATAGAGTTTATAAATATTGCGAAAAGTAGTGGAGATAGAACGCCACCCTGCGGTACACCAACCGTAATATCACACCAGGAAGAAAAGGATTCTTCAATGCGTACACGTTGTCGGCGACCAGACAGGTAACTGTGAAACCAATCAATCACCGTTGGAGATATGTTGATAGAGCGTAGTGTGGCAAGAAGAATATGAAAATCTACAGTGTTAAATGCATTACTGAAGTCAAGTAAAGTAAGTACGGTCAGATTTCCTTCCTCCATGCCTAGTCTAATGTCATCTGTAACATTGACGAAAGCAGTAACAGTACTGTGGGCAGGACGGAAACCAGACTGGAAGGGGTTTAGAAGACAGTTTTGTGATAGAAATACACTGAGTTGAGAATGGACAAGTCGTTCAAATACTTTAGAAAGGAAAGGTAGAATAGATATAGGCCGATAGTCGGAGAAGGACGAAGGATTTGATTTTTTAGGAAGAGGAATAATTTGGGCTTCTTTCCATATTCGTGGAAAGGAACCGCTAGTAATGGAGGAATTCAGAATATAAGTTATAACATGAAGGATTTGATCAAGAATTGGAAGGATCATATTACGGCTGATACAGTCAGTACCTACTGCATTAGATGTGATTGATACTATGCTCTTTCTAACATCACAATCAGTAAATTGATTCAAGAGAAAAGAAGAATAGTTGGGTGATGCAAGAGATGAAAGATAATTTAATGTATTCGTTTTAATAGAACTATTAAAATCAGACGAAGAGGAGAAATGCATATTAAGTGCGTTGAGATCCATTGGTTTAAGAATTGTGTCTTGTCTTTGTTTTCCAACACCCAATGTTCTAAGAAACTTCCATATTTTACCTGGATCCCCGTTTTCAACAGAGGTATGAATATGTTGGCGTTGTGCATTTCTACACACCACATAGCAGTGATTTCTTATAGCGACATACCTCTCTCGATTATTAGAAGTAGGTCTGCACTTAAATCTGGATTTTGCTGCAGCTTTCAACTGTATTAGGCTTACGTCATATATTTACAATGTAATTTTATCTAACGGAAAACGTATAAGCTGTTTGTCTCCCCATATTAAATAAAGAAATATATAAAGTATCGTATTAAATATTGATACATCGCATTGTGCTGAATCGATTTTAAATCGAATTTGTAACCCCTTGAGTTCTATAAAACAACAAAATTATTATAAGAAAAACTTTGCTGCTGCTATAAGTGTTGGTATGTTTCAATAAAGACCCCATGAATTATGTAGTAATATGAAGTAAAAAATATTTGGCTCGCTGCTTTCGACTATTTTATCTTACCATATTCCGGGTCATCGGACAGACATTGGGAGATTCTATTATGTATAGGACGGCTTCTTTTGTAGACTGAGAATACATTGGTTATTTTTTTTGTTGATGTTTGAAGTGTCTTTCCTGAATCGCGACCTTGTTATGTGCGTAAATCTTAGACATACAAACATATGTATACCTACTACAGGTACCAATTAAATAACAAAATGGTATATTATTCATATACAAACTAAAAATTTGAAGCGGCGGTGGCCTAATGGCTAAGGCATCGGTCTCGCAATCGTGAGGTCGTGGGTTCGAATCCTGGCCATTATACTACCGACGTGAACCCACTCCTAACACAAGCCATAGAGCTTAGCTGGAGGGGTTAACAGGATTGCTAGTAATGTGGAACCACAATCCCACATTGCTAGTTATCTTTTAAAAAAAAAAAAACAAAAAAAAAATATAAACCTACAATTATTTCGTGGAGCAAAGTTGCCGGTAAGACGACTCGACCTGTTAAGACACGAGCAGTAATAATTACTGATAGACTGCCTTCTCGTCATTCTTGTTGTTTACCAATATGTACGAGTAACAAATACGCCTGGTCACATGGCGGGATTGAGTTCGCCATTCGATCTGGCATTCGAAGCAATATACGGCGTTCACACCGGCCCAACGAACGCCAACGAAAAATATTCAGCATTGGCACTTGATGATTATCTCATGTAGATAGTTTTTAGTTTAAACTCAAACCAACAGTATTTTTTCTAGTTAGTTAATCTTATTGACACCCATTAAGATTAACTAACTAAAAAAAATACTGTGGACTGCATTCATTTTACCGTATTCATAAAATAACTTTTTGTGTACTTTTTAAAACATAGGTGCATTTTTGTGATCATTTATTTGCTATTATTCAGTTAAAATTGGTGCCATGGCCATTGGTGGATGCGCTGGTCGACTGATCCCGAAGGGTCAGTCGACCAGCGCATCCAGGAACTGCAGCGGTTGTTTTGATGTTTCAAACAATCGCAGTTGATCCAGCGTTTCGCGATTATTGCGATATCAGGCTATTTTGTAATTGTATATTAAATACCTACTACTTACCTCAATTTCGTACGCCAATCTCTGGCAGAACATAGTGAATCCTTATAACACTAACAAGAACTGTACTGTACCTATGCTTACATAAGGTATTCATTGTTTGATTTCGAATGAACTTATTCGGAAGAATAAGTCAAATATATTTGATAGGAACCTCAATTATTTCAAATTAACCTATTCAGAAGAAGAAGTTGTATAGGTTAATTTGGAATAATCGAATAATATTTCGATTATTCATTCGCAAGAGCAAGCCGATTGTTTACTCTATGAATAATATGGTCGACTGCGATTCATTCGATCGTGAAAACATTTCGGACTCATCATTCAATCAGAAAGTAATAAAGAAAACTATTAGAGAAAAGACTTGAGCTGATGAGTTAAATTTCGTCATGAAGTTGCGGTTAAAAAAATTGTAATCAAATATTAGCTTTTTATTTATAAAATCAAAACAGAACTTTTAATTAAAACTAATTATAAAAAAAATCGATAGGTATGGAATTGGTTCGATTATGCGCGATAGCACATAAAAAAAGGTTTGTTGATATTTTGATAAAATATCTCAACGAATAAGTTACATGATAATGTTTAATAATAATATTAAAATATGATAATGTACCTACGGGAAAATACCTATATATGTATAGCAACACTGACTGTTCTTTCATTGGCCTTTGGCTACTGAGCACATTGCGTTCGTTGGTTCGATTCCTCTGTGCCGCCACTCTTCGGATCGCCGGCACTTGCCAACGATCGATCGTTGGCGTTTGCTAATCTTTCCACACAGGACCAAAGAACCCAGTCGTTGGCGTTCGTTGGCCCGGTCTGTACGTGGCGTTATAGGACCGGCGAGCTTTAGAGCTTTATTTTACCAAGTTATTAGTACTGTACCAAGCCACTTCGCTTAATACTTATAATGCCAGCGCTTGTAGGTCTTTGGTCGCTCTGTCGGCTTAAATTGTTTTCCCACCACGTAATCACCCAAAAGATTTGGCTATTGTATAAGCGCTAGGACGTGCATTACTGAAGTAGAATACAATATAAATAATACCAATAAATGAATCCCCTTTGCAGCGGCCCTCAGGAGCGAGGAGTAAACTTTTTATTCTAAAATTATACATTAACAATAATGTAATTCATAGTGAATTTCAACATCAGTTTCTTTGTTGGTGTCATACATGAAGGTATTCTTTTAATTTCAAAATCACATAAATTATGTCACTACTTGATACATAATTGAGGACGAAACTGCTCATTCTCCTTTCAATTTGTTGTTCAGAAGTGGTGTTCAGAAACGTGTTGTTGTCTACTAATGGAAAACTAATATGATCAAAAGTTGAAAGTGTACGGTATCATCTGAAGTAGGTATCATTTGAACGTGCCAACATTCGGAAACCACAAATAATAACAACGTAGAAGTCAAATAAATATCTATAACAAATAATGTTGACATCTAACAATATGTGATTCTGATGTGTGAATTATATTTATTCTGCTCCTACCTACAGCCATACAATAAAATAGTAAACCTCTGAAACTATAAATTTGAACTTTCCATGATACTAAAGCTAAGTTAATTAAGGAAATACTGAACTGGACTTATGACGAGACCGAAAACTTAGAGAATGGTATCGCGCTCTAAAAGAGAATTTTCAATCACTAGTTTAAATATAACATTACCGAATTTTGTAAATTATCTGATTTATTATTGCAAATTTTAATAACTAATGTTTATAGTAGTAGTCTGTTTTGTTAATTACTTCAATGTAATAAATAAAAGAGACTACTACTAATATGGTCATCTAAGCTCCCTACAGGACAGGCTTGGGGGTGGGCACTTCATACATGTAACAAAAGCTGAAAAATTAACTTTTCAACCGTGTGACCTAACAAATATGATATGAATCACAAAATTAGCGCTTAATAAATACTTTAAACTAAAATCATTTCGGCCATGATCAGATTTACCGTCATTGAGTTATTACCTACTGAAATAATGCGTTTCTCAATAAAAGGGCGTAAGTGCCATGAACTACGTTCTTCTGCTGGTGCAATTATTCAAGGCTGCGGAATCCTACACTGAGCATGGTCCGACATACTCTTGCCCGGTTTTGTTATTAATTGGTTTAACTACGAAACGCTTTAACAGTTCCGGTAAGCATCTTAAAGAAAATGATAGATTATCCATGTCAATATAGACGTCAACTCAAATGAACAGCTCTTTAGAATTCTTGTATGAACTGTGCTGTGTATACTATTAGATATAACTGATTATTTTAGAGTAATGCTGGGTTTATTTTAACTTTTATTGCAATATTTGTTGACAGTTTCTGCAATTTTATTAGGGCCGTTTATTAAGACGTTTCCTTCTTTTATGTCATCTATATATTGATTAAATTTAAATGTATAGGAGGACTCATTTTTCATTATTTGCCATGAAGTTGCATTTGTTTTTGGCATTACAAAAAAATATAAAAACGTAGGTAAAATGTATAGGTATAAAACTATGTAATATCACAACGTGATTTCAGTCGTAAAGCGTTCTAACAGTTACAGAGCTTAATTTCTTTGTCCGTGGAGTAAGGCGTAGTTCCTGTAGGTAAGACGGAGACGGCGCCCCCTCGCACTCGCCGAGGCGCACTGTTGACGCACTCGGCGTATAGAAACAGAAGATCAAAAGACGCTTGCGGAAGGCCACTCGTCCATTATTAAGACGTCAAAGAATGGTCGCGTTAACTGTCTCATTCCTCAGACGCTGTTCACTCAACCGCGTACACTGAGAGGTACGGTATTAGTTTTGTGAGATGTCAGATATATTATGTGTGATGTGGCCGTACGTCGGCTGGCATAAAACTAGAAATCAAATATCTCACAAAGTTCTGGTCAAGGTTAAAATTATAACAAACCGCAAAATTTTACGTGATTTTGATATACACCTATTCTCCATAAATCAAAAAATATATAAGAAGACACACTGCCGTATCATATGTCGTTTTATAAACACTCATATATAGTAATGTCACAATTTGCGACCAAAATAAACAAGTATTTTAATCTGACGCCAGCTAACATTCAAACTGGCTTCATTCTTTGCAGGTTCTATGGAGATAGCAGGTTCTTTCAACAATCTGTGTTAAGGTAAACTCATTATTTTGTTGTACAGAGCTTTGAGAAGGACCTGCCATTGTACTCATACTCAACAACGTACATAATACAAAGAAATATTCACAAATCTACGTTGTTATTGTGACAATGCGCATACATAATATTTATGATATAATCATAATAATATATTGTGATATGTTTCATCTACTCCTAAAACCAAGAAGTAGAATAGTGACTAAAATGCATCTGAAAATAAAAAAAACACTTTATTACCAAAAAATATTACCGACTTCAAAAATAAATACAAGGTAACTAAAAAGCAAAATAACAAAAAAAAATGAAGTTGGTGCCACGAAATAGTAGTTTTTATGTTTTTTTCGGCACCAACTTCAAAATGTTTCCCCCTCTTTTTTGAAGCCGGTTAAAAAAATCCAATTATCATAAAACAGTTTACAGATCGCTCATTTTTATAATCCTGATAAAAGCATAAAGCGCCATTATGTCGGCATTGAATTGCATTTTATTTCAAAACGCGACCCGTCGAACATCGGGGGAAAACAATGAATTTTATTTTAGGTACTGGCGTCCAATAAAAAGACAAATATTATGTCCTTTTGCACCAGAATAAAGTTGAAAAGTTGTCAACTGCTCGCTCATATTACACAGAAACTTCGAGCAAGGTATTGAGTACGTTGGTTAACTTTGTTATCCGTCTTGTATTTCGCTAGTCTTTGAAGCGGTTCAAGACTATAAGACGTACGGAATAAAAATGTTTGTTGTCGGGCTAAAATTATATCAAATAAACTTCACATTCTAATATTGCTTTGGTAAAGTATGTAGCGTAATTGTGCTGCAAGAACAGTGTAAAATTCAAGACATAAACATTGAGGTAAATCGTTGATAAATTACACTTCCTCCAAGTTCATAATGTAACAGTTAAATCTGAGAAAACTGAAAGGCATCTAAATAAGTTTTTAAAAAATCCTAGAATTATGAACGATACACAAAAGATTTGTAAATTGATAAGTTTGAATAATTTCAGCACTTGTCACAGCACTAGTCCAAGAAAACAAGTCAGGCAATTTTTTCAAATTTTAGTGGTTTGTTTGTCAATATTACTACTTTATGATAGGTACCTTTATGAGGTTTAGCCGTTTGTTTGAAAAAAAAAAAACATTTGCTGCAATGTCTAATGATTTGTTTCATTTAAATTAACTCTAATTAAGTTATTGCCTGCGAACTAACAACAAAAACGGCGGTAGCCTAATGGCTAAGGCATCGGTCTCGTGAGGTCGAGGGTTCGAATCCTACTCATAATACTATCGATGTGAACCCAAGCTTAGCTGGAGGGCAGCTTGAAATAGGTAGATTTATTGTACAAACTGTATTATATTGTTAACCTATAGTACAACTAACAAAGAAAATATGTATATGCTGTCAAACTGACAATTAAGTTTATAAACAGATTTTTAAAATTTCCAGGAAAAATCAAATAAATATGAATAATGAGTCAATTAATAGGATAACAATAGAATAAATACTGAGATATATATACATAGAAGATATAATGAAAGAAGAAGATTTACATACGAATTTAACATTAAAGGTTTCTTTTTATTATGTCACAAAATATAATAGTACAAACCGAGTTCTGTTAGTTATTATGTATATAAACAAGTGTGTGTAAATTGTATGTACTTCAAGACTTAGGTCCTATTTTACGTAAACGTAAAAAACTTTACGCTGGTAGTGCGATGTGTTTCTAAATCAATTGTTAGGTCCGTTGTCTCGATTGTTTGCTGCCACGCCAGTAAAGCTCCGGTCGGTTGGCTCGATGTTAACGAACAAACTTCCTGGGCCCTTCCTCTCTTAACGCAACAACAGACACAATCTCAAATAGGTATCGCAATTATAACTGGTTCTTATTCCGCGACGTGCTCGTCCTGTTCGGTGAGGCTCGATTTAACAATAATATCCATTTATTTCAGCAATTACTGAAATCTTTAGTCGTAAGCCGTAATGTTAATGAGATTAGTTGTTATAATCCTAGCTCAACCCGTGTGACACGATTTCCTCTCACTATTGAAATATTGCTACTCCTTCCTAATACTACTAGATACATAATGCTAGTCTGTATAATAACTACTTTGAATGGAAATTAATGTTAAGTTTTCTAGGTCATTTTTTCGCTGTCTTTTTAGGGTCCAGCCAAAATAGCAAAAAGGGTACACTTCTAGTTTCATCATGTCCATCTGTCTGTTTGTCTGTCTGTCTGTCCGTCCGTATGTCACAGGCATTTTACTCAATGACTACCTAATGAATATTGATTAAATTTGGTGAAAAGGTGTCTTGTAGTAGCCGCTACTTAGTTCGATGGCTAAATTATAAAAATAAAATATTTTTAGGGGGGCACTCCAGACATGTAACAGAAATTGTTTTTTTTTGTTTGAAAAATCAACGTGTGGCACATTATTCGACAGTACAAGCCTGGTTTTTATTATACATCTGTTTACAAAACTGAACAGAAATAATGAAATAAATGTGAAAACACCTATTGAAAGTTTTGATACCTATTAAATTAGGTTACTGCACCTTTCACACATTCCATTTCTACATCACCCTAAGGTAGACTGGCAGAGAATGCTTTTAGCATTAAGTCCACCTTTGTACAACTTTGTGCATAAAGTTTTAAATAAATAAATATTCATTACAGTGATTGTATGTGTCTTTATCTGAAACTTAATAAAAACAATATTTTGTTAACAAAATAAGACTAAATAATAACTCAAACAAGTGTCTCGGTGAAGAGGAATAAATATCCATCTCAGAATACTTGATAAGCTCGAGTCGTACCTACATCAAAGATCACGTGAAAATGGCGGCCAATTTGTTTCCGAGCGCCGACTGCTTCAGTACATAGTAGTACATAAATAACATAAACCTTTAGATATATACCCGCCCAATATGTTTATCATACCTTTTTGTTTGGCTGACTACTAACGCTGTTGGAATAACGCCAACGCTCGTAAAACGCTAGTGGAATCACTAGCGTTTTACAAGCGTTGGCGTTACTCCCACCACGTCTGCAAAGTGACAACGCTGCGCAAACGCGACGTTAACGTTGCACGTCCAAGGTTAAAGCAACTATCATACAATTGGCCGCCGGACGTAAACGCCGCCTGCGCCCCTACGGATAGAGCGGGACGGCATGATGGAAGCTGTTGACAAAAAACACAATTAAATATATTTCGGGACTTAATCGCGTGAATTATTTAAAGGTACGAACCTTTTATTTACCCGACGTTTCGATCGTGACGACGATCGGTGCAATTCAATCGAAACGTCGGGTAAATAAAAGGTTCACAATGTTAACCACGCATCTGCACAGCACCAGCAAAGTGGGATAGCGGCCTAACTGTGGATATCAATAGCATAGTATTACGGAGTTAATAACACCCACACAATAATTTCACGCTTTTGAGTTTTACAAAGCAGCTGTTTGATTTTATCGAAAATTTAACTTTGTCAGAATTAATCGACTTATCTTAATTTGCAAATACAAACAGAAGTTGTAAAAGTTAAAAAGGCGAATGTCCCTGTTATTCAAAACTTTGTCATGTAATTAACTTAGTGAGAACTTTAGCTAATTTAACTAAAAATAGATCCCCGGCTTAGTAAATTGTATTCTGTAAATGAACTAATTGTATCAGTGTCCGCATTCCGGCCGCTCTGTGTGTCTGCGACACGACAGCTCCGTCGAGTTCACTAAAGAAAACCTCTATAATTTGTTACTCTGAACTCTACTACTCGAACTAGACGCTAATTAAATAAATAATAGTAAGTGGACTATTATTTATGTTTATTAAACAAATTACCGTCTAGTCCGAGTAGCCGTTATAAGTCCTCCGCGTCAAACACTTACACCCGTATTTATAAACGAGTAATTACTTATTACTTAGCCATTACTTCATTGAGACACGGCTAGTTCTTAAAGTAATTACTTAGAAAAACCTATTTTATAGACGAGATATATTCGTTACTTACTTGAGCAAAGTAACCAAGTATTACTTAAAGCTTAGTAACCGGTGAGCCGCGAAAAACGTTCCTTTACATAAACAAGATTTTATTAAAGTTGCAAAATAGAGAGCCAAAAATATATTACGACAAACTAAAATAGCTAAAAATTTTAAAACTTTAAAAATTAATAATACAGAAATTAATCAGACCAAATTTAGATTTTATCGATATTCTTCAATTTTAGTTTTCTGAATGTAACGAAATGCAACATAATAGAATAGTAATGCTACCAAATGAAATTGTCCGTCACACGTATATAAAGTATTTTTGAAGAACTTATTTTTAATTTAGCGTCATAAAACTCGCTTGACGTCGCCCTAGAAATGTCACTAATATTAGTTATTATTTATTGATTTATAGATTCTCGAATTTAAGAGAGATAATTAATTATAAAAGTTATTGTTATAACAATATTTTAAATAATTTATTTGAAATGAAATGTTAATCACTGAAGACATCACCTGTGTTTTACTGTTTTATTTAAAGGAAGTTTTGTTGGTTAAATACGGGCACCGGTGTATTTTATAATGGTTGAAAGCCCGCAAGCCTAAGGCCGGGGTCAGCCACCCCGTTGTGTCGACTGCATTGCTTGTCCCGGTGAAATCTCAAGTACCACAATCAATAGATTTTGGCAGTGTAGCTAGAAGCCCCCTTTCAAGCATTACCCGGATAGTACAACGAACAGAGATAAAGAAGATACAAAAGATGGTTTTGTAACGGTGCAAGGAAAGAAGCGCCGACAGCCAACCATCAAGAACCGCTGCGGCTAAGCTAAGGGAACTCTGTGAACACGCCGGTGTATATCTCGCGCCGGCACGTACCAGAAGTTCCGCTACAAGACGAGGGTGCAGATTCTGGAGTCGCGACGCATGGTACTTATGAGGGAGTGAAGCGTACCTACTGATATAGTTTTAATATAAAGTGGTTTTAAGTTGTATTTACTTTTACTAGCACTTCACTATTGTATTATACTATGTTAGTCGGCAAGGTATAGATTTCTGTGGGCCAAAGATGACTAAAATAAATGTTATATTATTATTATTATTATTGTATTATTTACCCACTGGCTGGCATAGCGCCAAATAAATTGTTTTTATTTTCCAAACCTTACATATTTTTAAAATATCTGTTAAGAAAAATAACCTATCCATAAAATTCTTAATTAAAGCTATTACTCAAGTAACGATATCGGTGACTATTGCTTGGCTAAGTATTCTAACGTTTGACGTTTCTTACTTCACTCATTTTCTTGACTATAAAATAGAAACTGTTACTTAAGTAATTACTTTTACTTAAGTAACTGCTATTACTCGTTTATAAATACGGGGGTTAGTGTTTCCAGCTGACTGATGATAGACCACTGAACATACATACCTCAGATCAAATACTACTAGATATCTAGCGACCGTACCGACCTATGTTTTTCTTGCTTCCACATTTGGTGCTGCCAGAAAAAAGGCATTACCCATTATTTATGAAAATTTTGTTGTATGATCAATTGGGTCATTTTGGATTTCAGCGTGCCGAATGCAGCCCGGTGGTGGAGCGATTGATATACTTATTAAGTAATAAGCTATTGGTAAGTACCAATAGCTGTAAAAAAAACAGTTCATTTGTACTTATAAATTACTTGCTAAAAGTTCTTACTGCTTTTAACTACGATTTTTATTTTTCCAAATTAAGTGTAAAATGCGCAACTAAGTTTTCAGAAATGTCAGAATAGGACTCCGTAATTGTAATAGAGTACTTATAATGGACAGTGATTTTCACTCCGACTGGCAACCAGAACCAGTTCTAACGAACGGCTGGCAGCCAAAGTCATTCTGTCGGCTTTCGCAAATTATCTCTTTGTTTTGTTGCTTAGAATAAAATACAACACATATCTAAAATCATTAAATTTAACAAAATTACAACATTATTTTCAAGGTTTGTTTGTTTTATAAATTGTATAACCTGTAACTCGTAACATTAAAGTAATAGAGAAATGTACCTAATGTACCTATCGTGATATCGTGTCTATTTACCTATACAAACATAATGCAACAATTTTGTCGGACAGTTACTAATAGAGTAATTTCCGTGTACAAATAAGGCAAGCCTCTTAGAGCGGCGGCTGTCTCTGAGCCCTTGGCCTTTTAATGTTCTAATATATTTCGTGTTGAAAGTTGACGTGACAAGATATATTAGCGACGAACATTACTGACGTAAATAACAAGACCCATAACAAGTCGAGTAGTTGGTAACATGATGGTTGTGGCTCTTCTTTGACATACTTAAACAAATTATAGTTTAAAATTAATTGTTTTTGTAAATATGTTTTATCTTAATGTTAACAAATAGGGATTATAAAACTGACAACTGATAGAATGAAGACCTATTTTATAAACTAACAAGTTGAATATTTAATAAAATTTGGAATGCTTCAGACGACCTCGTGTAAGAAGTAAAAATGACTATAAAAACAAAAATCAAGCCGTTTAAAATTTAAAAAAAAACTGCAAAGTACATATAGCCTATGTTACTGCTACAATTGAGACAAATCTAACGACACTTCTTGAAATGATGTGATGGACTGTAGAGCCATAGCAATGGATAAATACGAACATTCGATAAACATTACCCTACTTCTGGCATAGCCGTGTAAAAATAAACACAAAAGAATCTATAGAAATATAATAAAATAAGTTTCCGCACACATTTACAGCAAATCCCAAGCGTTATCTTCATTTGAGTTAAGCTTCGAGCCGAGCGCAGCAATACTACGTCACAATATCGTATTGTATGGTACAACACACAATACATTGTTGCCGTACAAAAAAATGTGCGACACAGCCTACATTTGTCAATGTCCATTTTCCTGTTTGCCGACAGCCCCATATATAAAACTATTTCCGAAAGCTTTGTGACAAAATCATTTGCAGTTTTTTTTTGCGTCAGCCTTTTGACTCGTTTCCCAATTTTAGGTTAGTAGAAAACTTTAATCATGTGTGTCAGAAAAACGCACACTTGTGATTAAATCATAGATGTGGGGGAAAGGTAGCACGCAAATAAGCAAATAAAACATATTAAATGGTCTCCTACCGATTTTGGTCACGGCGATTGACCGTGCCGTGTGTGGAGACACAAGTGCACTTAATATATTAGTATTGCTTCAGTTTTATATTCCGATGGAATGAAAACCCGACAGAGCTGGAGAGAGATAAGGCACATGGCCAACGGCTTAACGTGCTCCCTGAGGCCCGAGGGGTGTGATATTTCTAGAAAATAAGAAAACTGTCACCCGCATATGGACCGGTAATAGTAACATTGTTTAATCTCGCTGATACCTATATCTGCTCGGTCGGACTACTTCCTTTCAGCCAGGATAGAGAGGGTAAACATATAAATAGTACTTTACAAGTTTTTCGTTCTTTAGTTACTTTACAAGGAAATTTAGTAATGCCTGTTATGACTGTGCGATAGAGTAATATGGAAGCAGTGTTGTTAGATGTCCATTACCGCCTCATCTAGTTTATATATTAATTACCAAATGTTTTTATGTGAACAAAATTTTTATAACATCGTAGGTACATTGAACACCTGTGCCGGCAAGTAAAATGAATGTTGATTACAGCGAGCTTTCACAGGCCGCGCAGCAGGCAAGTAGGAGGAGGCGGGGCGGGTGGTTGACATCACTTTGTTACAATCATCAATCTTCCATCTCTACCCGTAGCAACTTAATTGAAATTTGAGGCAAATAATCAATTGAGGCATGAAAAATTATACGCGTAAAACACTGTTTTTTTTTCTAATCTTATCCTAGGATAAAGATTATAAAAAACGGAGACTTCCCTCACTGATTTCCTTTTACTTAATAACAAGCTGCCCTGGCTCGCACGGGTGTCATAAAGTAGTTTTTTATACCTAGAGTAACATTATTGTAATTTTCCAAAAACAATCAATGTTTCACCAGCTGTCCTGCGCAACTTCGTCTGCGTAAATTATCCCCGTTTTTGCAACGTTGCTCCTATTGGTCGTAGTGTGATGTTATATAGCCCATAGCCTTCCTCGATAAATAGGCTATCCAACAGTGGGTGAATTTTTCAATTCGGATCAGTTGTTCCTGAAATTACCGCGTTCAAACAAACAAATTCTTCAGCTTTATAATATTAGTATAGTTAAGCAACACTAATTTAAACATATTTTTACTTGTTGAGACTAACGTTAATTTAAAGGAGATGGCCAAAAATTGTATGAGACTGTGCCCCAGAACGTACAAACATGAAATCTATGTTATTTGAAAGAACAGATTTTCTATATAAAAAACAATAAAGGCGCATTTAGCTCCGCAGTCGTGGACAAATGTTATGGTGGTTCAAAAAAGTAGATTTCATCGGTCGCCTTTCATCATGATTTTACTATGCATAAAGATATGAGTAATTATATGAATGATATCTATGTAGTTTTTCGTGTAGTGACGGATAAAGTTATGTTACTAGCCCATCCCATCCTGAGGGTGTCGTGAAAGAACGGTTAATAAGTAAATGTGCACAACATCCAACCGTCCGGTTCCCAACAACACAATTACAGCATCCTAATATTTTATCCCTATCCCGATAAAACTCCTGATAGACTGTTCAGTCATATCAGGATGTAATTATGATATCAAATGCTGCCTGATGCGTTCTCAAATAGCGATACCACAGTTACACGCTTGTCTTGTAAAAGGTCCGATTTCCATATTTATCTTATTTATTGCACCGTTTATAATCATGCATCGCTATTGGAGCACTCGCGTGGGGCCACAACACTACAAAATAAAGGTATTACAACACAAAACAATACACAATGAGTAACAAAATCAAACATGAAGCGAACGTTTTTTTTTTTTTTTTTTTAATATGGCGCTACTGTCGATATTGACAATTCTGCCAAAGTCAGACGTGCGATGGAGGAACAATTTTGATTTTTTTTTTAACGTTGAACTATTTGTGTTGTTAGTGAACTGTAACAAACAAAAATATAATTACATAATATTAAATAAATAAAGTAAAATGGTTAGAGACAAAATTTTTTTTAAGATAATATTATACCACACCAACATAGACATATGGACAGAGTTTCACAATCTGATGGAATTATGGCGAATAAATGTAATCAGTGCAGAAAAAAGTTGGGGGGAACAATAAGTTAGGAGCGAAGAGAAATTAATAGGAAGGGGAATATTGAGTTGCATTATGTACAGGTATAAATCGAAGGACTGGCTATTTCTAGGGCACTCGAAAAATATGTGGTCTAAGCTACCTTCGTCCAACCCACATTCGCAGATGGACGAGTCCCGGACTCGGATCTTGTGCAAGAATACAGGTGAGCAACAATGCCCCAAGCGTAGTCTACTAATAACTGATATGACTGATTTGGACACTTTTTTATATTTACTGAACCATGGTTTTGAAGTGATGCATGGTTGGATGGCAAAATAATGTTTTCCTTTAATTTCAGCGGTGTTGTTCCACTGCTCCTGCCATCTTGGCATATGGAGAGACTTTCGAGGGAGGTTTAACAAATCCCCAACATGATGTGTGAGGTGCTTAGAATCCACTACTTGGGATGCAACTGCACTTTTAGCAAGTGCATCAACACATTCGTTGCCTCTGATGCCACAGTGGCTTGGAATCCAAACAAGTTGAATTAGTTTGTCATTCCTGGCACATGAGAATAGAGTTTTTTTAATTTCTAACAGCAAGGTGTTGTGGAGTTTATTCCTAAAAGAGTTCTGATTTAGGGCTACAAGGCAGCTCAATGAGTCAGTAAATATAACGCTCCTATCAATGTTGTGGGCCTGAATGAACAGACATGCCTCCAGAATGCCAATACATTCTCCAGTAAATACCGAGGATTCCCGGGGACATTTAAATTTTAAAACAATTTGTGAATTCTGGTAGTAAACAGCCACCCCAGTATAACCATCAAGAGTTAGTTTGGAAGCATCAGTGTAAAATTTTTGAAACCCGCCCCAGTATTTTCCCATCAACGCATTGAAGGCGATTCCCACACAAACTGATTCTTTTGATATCCCAGTGTCCAGCAATATATTTGGTTTAAAACAAAGTATTTCATATTCATAGGAATAAATAGGTACCTTAGAAGATTTCACAATGGGCTCCTCGAGGGTTTGAGATTTGCGGAAGGCCTTTATTATTATCCTATTGGGGGAATTTCTTTATGAGTCCAATATGAGGATGTAGAGCAGATATTGTGTAATTCATAACTTTTGCAAACAAGTGGGTGGGAGCTATTACAGAAAACTTTGTAGAAGAAACGGGATGCCAAATATTGCCACCTAAGACTCAAAGGTGGTTCTGCACATTCTACCTGCAATGCGTTTATGGGAGAGGATCTCATGCAACCAGTGATGACTCGAAGACATTTAGCTTGGATTTTGTTAAGCTGTATCAAAGCTCCTTTGTTACATGGGATTATGATATGACTGCCATAGTCCATGACACTCCGAACAAGGGCATTGTACACCATTTTCATTGTAGATGGGTGCGCACCCCACCATACACCCGCCAGAGTTTTTAAAATGGGGAAGACTCGCTCGCACTTTTTGGTTATATAATTTAGATGGGGAACACCAGACAATTTAGAATCTAAAAATAGACCTAGGAATTTGACATTAGAGACTATTGGGATTATATGTCCAGAGATGTCAACTTCGAAGGAAGGAAGATTTCTCTTGCGGGAAAAGATAACAATCGCACTTTTTGGTGCAGAGAGACTCAGACCGTGTTTAGACAGCCATTCGTCCAGAGAGTTAAGAGAGATTTGCAAGGACGATGCTGCGTCAAGGATTGAGTTGTTAGAGACATAAAGAGCCAGATCGTCGGCATACTGAAGCATACTGCAGTTGGAGTTGAGGCAGGAGTCTGTACCAGCAGTATATAAGTTATAAAGCAATGGACTAAGTACAGAGCCCTGCGGTAAGCCTTTCCAGGTTATCCTTGGTTCGAATTCCTCGCCCTTGATTCTCAGGACCAAAGATCGGGACACAAGCATAGAATATATACAACGTATCATCCTTACCGGGAGACTCAGCTGATTCAGTTTCTGCCTGAGAATGGGAAGGAGGACACTGTCATAAGCTGATGATATGTCCAGAAATGCAGCCACAACAGAGTCATTTCGGGATAGAGAAATCCTAACATCTGTTACTAAAATGCCTATGCTATCCACGGTACTCAACCCCTTTCTGAAACCGAATTGCGACTTAGGTAGTAAGTTTCGGGATTCTAAGATCCATTCTAATCGGTTTTTTATTAAATGTTCTAATAGTTTAAGTAAGACGGAAGACATTGCAATGGGTCTGTAGGAATCCGGATCACCCGCGGGTTTGCCCGGTTTCAAGATGGGGATGATAATCTGTGTCTTCCATTGATCCGGAAGCCATCCCTTTAAGAAACAATAATTGAATATATTTAACAAATAATTTTTAGCGCTACTACCAGAGTTAACAATGAAAGGGTAAGGCAAGCCATCAAGTCCGGGGGAAGAGTCCTTCACATGATTCAAAACTATCTCCAGCTCTTGCATTAAAAATGGAGTATCAAGGGGGTCCACAGAGGTAACCACTAGCGGAATATCAAATTCTGCCAGTGAGGGAACATATGAAGGAGCAATCTTATTAAAAAACTGTTCACTGACATCCCTAGTCATAGGGGAAGAAATTGTAGAGGAGCACCCAGTCCTAAAACTATTAATTTTCCTCCAGACTGTGGATGGAGGAGTGCGTGGAGATAAAGAGGAGCAAAAGTTTTTCCATCCCTGCCGCTTTTTCCTTCTAAGAAGCCTCCTAGTCTTAGCGCTGATGTGTTTATAATTTAATAAGTTCTGAGTGGTCATATCATGATTAAACATTTTTTCTACTTCATATCTTTCTTTAACCGCCCTTGTGCAATCAGAGTCCCACCATGGGGGAGCTTATCTTACCTCTAGATGTATTTTTGAGGGGGAAACACCCATCTGCACTTGCCTCAATGGCCTCTGAGAACCGAGCACTACAGTTCTTCACATAGCAGCAATCATGAATATCTAAATTTTGACTGTCTAACCTAGGAAGTAACTCTACTTTTTCCTCCAATGATGATGAAAATTTTAGCCAATCCGGATGTGACAAATTATATTTTAGTAGAGGAGGAGAAGATTTTTCTGTATAATATTTGCCAGATAAGGAGATAACAATAGGAAAATGATCACTGCCATGCGTCAGATCCGTACGATACCAGTGAGCAGCTGCAGCAATATCGGGGGAACAGAAAGTAAGGTCAACGCAACTTTTCTGTTGACTAAGTGAGACCCTGCGGGTAGAGCTGCCACCATTTATCACACAAAGATTGAGATCATCTAATATTTCCACCAGACCTAACCCAAATGAGTCGCATCTCTCTGAGCCCCATCTATAGTGATGGCAATTAAAGTCGCCCATCACTAGTACAGGTCCTGTCATATTAGAGAGTATAGTCCGGAGGATTGGGAGTATACTTTTTTGGGGGTGTGCAATGTAGATCGATACAATTGTCAGGTCTTGAACTCTAGCTGCAACTATATTGATACTATTATCTAAAGAGGGTAAAGGGAGGGGATTAAGGGTAACCCGATTGTTCACTAAGAGGGCAGAACCTCCATAGCCATCGGGCCTGTCACATCTAAGGATGTTATAATGAGGCATGCGAAAGTTGAGGCTTGGCACTAGCCAAGTCTCAGCTATGGAACAAGCCAAGGGCTTGTATTTATTCAGTAGGAATGTGAGGTCATGCTTCTTATGAAACACGCTCCTCACATTCCACTGAAGGAACACTTGTTGGTAGTCCATTCCTATACTGTATTAAGGATTTGATTAAGTCATGAGCAACGTTGGACGGTGGGTGGGTATTTAATGATGTGGGTACTTGAGAAAAATTTGGGGTCAATAAACTTGTAAGTAATTGAATGAGAATATCAATTATCGAGGGTTCTACTTGCGACCTGTTAAGGGCACAGCCATTTTGTTGTGATGATTGGGGGGGACTAATGATTGCTTGGTGGGCAGCTCTATCATAAGAAGGTGAGAGAGGAGCGCGGGGTTTAGGCTGTCGAAGCACAGTCTTACGATATGAGTGAGTGGGCTGGGAGCTTTTAACAGAGGCAGCATAGCTGCGAGAGGCTGGGGGGATGGATTTGCTAGCTTCGGAATAGGAGATTATCTTCTCAGCCATGGTGGTTTTAATGGCCCTTTGTCTACCATATTCAGTGCATGACTTGCTATTGGCGAAGTGGCGACCAGAACATAAGATGCAAAATGCTTCACTTTCTAAAACTTCACAACCATTGCCTGGGTGATCGTGGCCACACTTAAAGCATTTTGGTTTGGACCTGCAAATAGCCTCCACATGACCAAACCTGCAACATTTGCGACACTGTATAGTTGGGAAGATGTATTGCTCGACTGGGAGGGAGGTATAAAAACAGAAAACCCTCTTGGGGAGAACCTGTCCGTCAAACGTAAGTACGCATGTTTCAGTTTTTTTCCACTCTGTGGTTCCGTCTTTTACATACTTTCTGTTAATGCGCCTAATCTTTAGTATTTTGCCACAACCTGGGGGCACTGTAAGATACAACAAAGCATCATCCTCACTCATGTCCGTAGGTACACCAGAGACCACACCCATTCTTGTTATATTAAATGATGGGATTGTAGCTGAAAGTTGGTGTTTTAAAAGAAAACTGTTTTCTAAAAAAGCGTTTGCATCCTGTTTAAAGTTAACGTTAGATGATTGCTACCTGCTCCAATCCGATTTAGATAGATTATCCGACTATTGCGAAAAAAACAAATTACAATTAAGCATATCCAAATGTAAATATATTAACTTCACGAAGAATAAAAAAATAATTAACTTCAATTACTCTCTGTGTAACGAACCTCTTATTAAAGATACTTTAATCCGTGATTTAGGTATACTTTTGGATAGCAAACTCCATTTAAATTTACACATTAATAAGATCATCGCTACAGCATTCAAAATGTATAACCTTGTCATGAGACCTGCTTCAGACTTTAAACGTCCAGTTACTTATCTTTATCTTTTTAATTCCTTAATTAGACCGCAATTAGAGTATGCCAGCATGATATGGGACCCCTAATATGAAAAATACAATGAAGCAATAGAAAGAGTTCAGCGTAAGTTTCTTAGAACTATGCGATATAAATGTAGATTGCAAAGCCTTTCATATATGGATACAGTACAAAAATCAAACTTGTTGACTCTGCGATCGCGGCGACTGTTACTGCAAGCTATGCTGCTTTATGACCTCATTCATAATAAATTCGATTGTTCGGAATTAGTTAATAATATATGTTATGTTGTACCCAGAACTATTATCTTCACCTTTCTACCACCGCACCACTCGACATCGTAGTAGGGTTCATCCATTCCACCTGGAAACAATACGGTCCTGTACGGATCGATTCCGGCGTTCTTTTCTTCCACGTACGTGTAGACTCTGGAATGAACTACCTGCTGCGGTGTTTCCCGAGCGCTACGACATGTCTTTCTTCAAACGAGGTTTAAAGAGAGTTTTCACTTCACGGTAGGCAGCGGCTTGGGTGTGTCCCTGACATTCCTGTAGTCCATGAGCGGCGGTTACCGCTTACCATCAGGTGGGCCGTTGGCTCGTCTGCCAACCATAGGCAATAAATAAAAAAAAAAAATAAAAAAAAAAAATATTATAAGACGAGAGGTGCGCGCTTATCCGACTTTTGCTACGACTAAATATCGCACCAACGCGGGTGAGCGGGCGCCTCTCTATAGAATAGTCAAAACTTATAATAATAATTTCAATACCGTAGATATTTTTGCCTCTAACCGTAATGTTTTTAAAAGCACTGTGATTAGTATCCTTAAAATCTAAATTAAATTAGTTAGCGTTAATGTAGTACACTGTATATACTAATTGTAATACGTGGAAACGCTGTGGATTGTGCATCGATTTAATTTGTAAGTTAGAATTAGAATTAAGACTACATGTACAATTGTTTGTTTTCCCAAATAAAATAAAATAAAAATCCTGAGGGGACGTAAACTCCACAGCAACGTGGTTTCTACCTACTCTTTTAACGCCATCCTTTGCTATATTACAAATATTATTATTGTATAAAAATAGTCCAAACATAACCGGGTGTAAAGTGGTACCTGAGTTTGGTTGGGGCTCAATTTTGGACACATGAACAATGTATGGTGATTTGTCAGCTGCTGTATATCGGTCTCTAGCGACCTGACTTTTTAGTTGTTTGTAGGGACGATCAAGGTCCTCTAATCCGGGACGTTTTCTTGAGCTGGTGAGGGGCATGAGACTCTCTGTTTCGGTAACACTGCAAACCATATCCGCAAATTGCGTTAGAGGATTTGAGGGAGTTAAGGGTGGATTTGAGAACAGAGGTGGCGATGAAAATGTTGGTGTTCCCGGTGCAGGAATGTCTGGGGGATCTGGGGGATCAGGTGGTCTGTCTTCGTTCATTTTGACTTACCTAGTAATACAAAATAACACGATCACACAATTACAAAACAAATAACACAAACTATACACCCACAGTAACTACGGAACGTCACAAATGTCAACAAAACACCGAAAATAGCCAAAAAATTACGCTAGGCACGTGTTCTCCTGACGATAACTTTTGACAGCTCTGAAGCGAACGTTATTATAAAGCCGGCGAGTTCCGTCAAGTCCATGAAATAAAAATGACAGTTTGATTGTTTTGTCTCTGGCTGGTTTATTGGTGTTGCTAGTACAAAATTCAAATGACCCCATCTGTAAGTGTCCCCATACTTTCTTAATTTAATAGTACATTAGTTATAAAAGGTTGGTTGTTAAAAATTACTTCACATATATGTTCTTATAACTTATTACTATCTAATACATATGTTAGTTTAATAAATATTTTATTACGTTTTCATAGCTGTAATTCTTTTAGTTACAGTTTTTCCCTAATCTGATCTTTGGTAACATTATATGGCAACATTAAAGATGTGTCAAAGAGAAATCAAAATGAGGAAATCGCTTGACTTTCTAAAAATCTTCATTTTTTTTCAGCAACTGCTATGAAAGGTGAATAGTAATTCAAAATCCCTTGCTTATTTTTATAAACATATTACAATACTTTACATTTTTGTACAGCATGGGGCACGTTTTGGCCATCTCGCTGTTCGGAGCTACAGACGTCGAAGGTTGTCTTAAGCTACATTTTGAGTGTAAAATTACAGTGGGGCGAAAAATAAATTATAAAAATTACAATGCTTAGCACCTCGAGAAAAAAGTATTTTATATTGCAAAATTTGAAAATAACAATTAGAAATGTTGCAAACTAAAAATGCAGACGAAGTTGCGCGGGACAGCTTGTAGGTTATAAAGGTATGAGAAAAACTCTCACAGATTCCCTATGATTGCGGGTTTCATATGACTGAATAATGTTTATTTGTGCTATTTTATCTTATTTTAACTTTCTTAGTCTTATTTCAACATGTTTGTCTTCTCCCATCGCCTCCAATTCCGATTTAGACTCCGACAAACTAAATTTTAAAACTCCGACTCCGACTTCGGTTCCAATAAAACAATCTCCATAACATCCCACTATATGCAACATCCCATCTTTTGCAAAGTATGGTTGTATAAAGAGCAGCTTATTATTTTACCCTGAGTGGCTAAATGGCTGAAACAGGCCTTGGCTTCAATTCTCTCACAATTCACGACACAATAACCTAAAAGTTTTTTTAGATAAATAAGTACCAAATAAAGTCTCTTTATATGTTCGTTTAGTTACTGTGTTTTATATGTATGTATTACTTATTATTTGATATATATATTACCTAAAACATTAAGGTTAATACAATAACACTTCTCGTAAATAGGTACCTGCCTTGCTATATAGGTACTTACCGAACTCAGGCACGATTTCAATCAAACTACCTATTATTACTTTTGACCAAATACAATTAATTAAAGAATGAATGTAATGGGTTGTGTTGGTAGCGGCTGCTGCGCAAGAGGTCGTGGGTTCGACCCACATGGCAAAGGACACCACTTTGCATTATCCACATTATGTATTCCATGGGTTTCAATTAGACATTATTTACAATTTTATAATGGTTCTACCAAAAATACGTTGCTGTTTGCTCCCCATAGACGATAATATTTTTTTTAATAATAATATTTATTTCTCTCAAAAAGGTTACATTTGCACAGTTACATGTATAGCTACATACTTATAAAATTACGAACCTTGTGAGAGCTGGAGTCCGTATTAGGTACAAAACCTGTGTGACGGATCTCCAGGCTCTCTCCACTATAGATAAATACTGCCGACTTTTGTAGTGAACAGACGTGCGTTTTAATATTAGCATTATTTATACATGTTTATTAAAATCAGTGACCTAGATTACTACACACTTGCAATTTATAGTGAATAAGTAAATTTTAGTATGACAATCGAGTAAATCAAACTATGGCTACTATGGAAAGTAGCCCTCGCAGCCCTCCCAGCACACCTCAATCTCAACAGACAAAAAACCTCACCGTTGAAGCCCTGAGGACCAGCGATATCAAGCACTGGATGACATCAATTGAACAATGTCTGAATGAGGTATATCAGATTGCTGCAGACGGGAAACTGAAGTCAGAGCAAAAGCTAAGGATAAATACTATTGCGCGAAAGGTGGGAAATAGAGTCTCTCAAATGGCTGTGCACTATCAATCATTAAAGGAAAAAGCTATTTTAATTCAAACTTCACTAGAAGCCTTGAAGGAAAACCAGGACCTAGCTGAATGCCTTAATAATTTCAAAAAATCTATCAAGTAGACCATGGAAGAAACCTGCAATAAACCAGTAAGTCAAGACAAGCTCTCCTTTGCCAAAATGGTCAAGACCCGTAATAATAATATTCTGCGGCCTAAAAGTTTCAGCTCAATAGCAATATACCCAAAAGATGGACAAAATCCAGTGACGACACTAAATCTCTAGTCCACAAAATTATCTGCCTAGAGCAACTAAAACTGCATGTAAGAGGACTACGTAGAACCAAGAACGGCGGTGTAATTATCAGCACTGAAACAAAGGACGATATAGAGAAACTTCGTAAGTCGACCAAGCTAACCAGTTCCGGGCTGAAGGTAGAAGAGCCGCATAAAAGAAGACCTAGAATCCTAGTCATCGGAGTTCCAGCTCGTGTTTGACTGCATATTTGAGCAAAACCTAACTGACAGGATATCAAATCTAACGCGTGAATCGTACATGTCCTCTATGAAGTTAAGTCACAAATCGGGAAGAAAAGACGCACCAACATGCAATTTTGTACTGGAAGTGTCGGCTAGCATAAGAAAGGCCCTTATAAATCAAGATCGTGTATTTATCAATTGGACGTCCTGCCCAGTTCGGGACTTCACGTTAGTGACCAGATGCTTTAAATGCCAACAATATGGACACGCAGCTCGATCTTGTCGCGAAGCAACATACACGTGCGGACAGTGCGGTGAACTAGGTAACCAGGTAAATGAGTGCCCTAAGAAAAATGACTCGCCAAAATGTGCAACTTGCGTACGTTTTAAAAAACCAAGCGATCACAAAACAGGTGACTCAGAATGTCCGGCGAATAAGATTGCTAAATCTAATAATTATATAAATAGCATAGACTATAATGAGGACACCTAAACGCGTCATAATATGATAATTATAAACATTGCTAATTATTTATATTTTATTTGTTACCTTTAAGTATGTACCTACATGTTTTATTTATAGATATATATTTAAATAGGTTTTAATAGTTGATTACAAGTGCCCCTAACGCCTGTGGCACAGGTTTACCCTAGTACAGGCACCCTGTTGTTATCCCTATATTAGTTATTTTTTATGAACTATATACATTTTTAGTTATTAAAATGTAGGTGTGTTTATCAGTTGTCTGGTTGCCATAGTACAGGCTCTGCCTAGTTTGGGATCGGATGACCGTGTGTGTTGTTCTAAGATATTATTAATAGACGTTATTATGTATCTGTTACCTAATTTTATGTATATGTTTTTGTAAAAAAAAGTTCATAATAATAAATTTATCTTATCTTATCTTACTAATAAATAAGGAGCTAAAGAGAGCATCGGTGGAGTTTGAGATAGTAAATGTTAAAATGATGCATGAAATGACGATAGCGTAATGATTTATAGTGTGAGTAATGACCAATAGTATTTACAATCAAATTGCAAATTTTCATAAGTTTCATCAAATAGTTACTATTTTATAACTGTACGGTATGTTAACCGCACAGCTTTGGGAATGATAGATTGATATTGATTGATAAACACTGATAGTTTCACGGGTATTTATTGATACGCAACTAACTTAGATGAGTGACATGTACGCGGTATGATTGATTGATGTGCACTGATTAACAATAAAATGGTAGGAAATGAATGTGGCGATTCTGATGATAGCGCAATATAACTTGCGGTGTATGGTTGCACCGTACATACTCCCGGGCGTGAGATGACTGATGTTAAGAGTGGTGTGTTATTTGTATGATTTAATGATATAAGGTGATAGAACAATTTTTTACTTATTGGTTAGGTTTTCAGATGATGTTTTAAAACTACACTTCCGTATGATTGGTGATGTACCGGATACAGAGATACGAGAATTGTTTGTTTGTTTCGCAAACTGATCACTACGATTTATATCACTCACGCACTGAGCACTTTGATTTGGCACTACACTTTCTCGTAGATCACTGACGCTGGATCGATAGTGTATGCTAGGTTCTGATGATGAAGGCGCCACCAGCTGAACTGTTCGGTGCCGGCGTGAGCGCACACACACAAACGCCGTGAAGGCTATCCCTGCCGCTCCCACAAAGTAGATAGCGACGTATTGTTGGACATCATGAAAGGACACACCATCGGTGACGTCGAGATTCTCCGAAGTGGCTTTCAGTTGCATTATCTTTTCGGAGAGATTTTGCAGAGAAGTTTGGTAACTCTCCTCCATGTACCAATTTAAAGGCACTGATAAATTGATTAGATGGTTGACGGGAGCGACTTCTACGGCGACAACATCAGGTAAAACTTACATGTCGATTGTTTGATGCTTAAGTGACGTAATTGTAACGGTCTCGCCTTTGATGACGCAGTTGTTTTCCATCGCGATAGTATTCACGCCGGTCATATATTCAGTGGTCACTTGATCCCCACATAAGATTCGCAGAGTGCAATGACCACAACATGTTATTATAAAAGTGTTTACAACGTTGAGTTCTGTCCTTGTTGATATGCAAGTCGTAGCTACAGTCATACAAGATTTTTCTATTTGGTTTTTGATACAGAGATTTTGATCTGACTCTCGCTGATAGATTGGCTTTTGTAGTCGACAAAAGTTTGTTTTGAAATTTATGGAAAAACATTTTTGGAGCTCATTTCAGTCATATTATGTAAGTATGTATCTTTTCTAATGTTAATTGCTATGTACTCTGATAATAATGCTACGTTGACCATTATATACTTACCATATATCCTTTACTTGATGCTGAATTGGTATCATGTGGAAAATATCATAGGTTTCACGGTTCACTAGGGGAATTTGTATTTCAAATATGAAAAACTCACGTGTCATGTGAGCCTTCACTTGCATTATTTGGTAAATCTTATGAAGATCTGAAGTGATATTATTTATAGGTAATGATAATTCCTTCGGTAACTGGTTTGATATGATGTTGAGTTCATCCTGAAGTTGATTAGGCGTAATGAGGTGAACGTTGAAATGCTGAACGTTAGTGATAGTGTCCAACAATGAGTCCTGAATATGTTTTAAGGTACTCAGAATATTACTTGCAATAAATGTGGATAAAATAAAATCTTCTGTTATTTCCTCCTTTTCTATAGCGTAGAAAAGGAGGAAATAACAGAAGATTTTATTTTCCGTAACTTAGAGTCGGCTTGATCCAAATTGATTAAATGTTGATTGAATATTTTGGGTGGTTTTTTCATCGTAATCGCTACCTGATTAAAAAGTATTTTTTTTTTTAAATTAACTAGCAATGTGGGATTGAGGCCCACATTACTGGCAATCTTGTTAACCCCTCCAGCTAAGCTCAAAGGCTTGTGTTAGGAGTGGGTTTACGTCGGTAGTATAATGGGTGGGATTCGAACCCGCGACCTCACGATTGCGAGACCGATGCCTTAGCCATAAGGCTACCGTTGCTTCAATGTTTGTTCAAGATTGTTTGCTTCAAGATTGTTGTCAGCTTCAATAATGGAGATTTGATTCCGTCATAATAATGCAAGGTGCTTCTGATTTTGTTTGACCAGAGATATATCTCTTCGATATTGTTCTGCAAAACGTTCGTCAAGTACTCCAAAGAGATCATTTGCAATGTAACCGATCCCGTTGATAAGACCGCATCGCGTGCGCTTATGCTCGAAATGCTGATTGAGCAACATGCGGTCGTAGTGCTCCAGTTCCGTGAAGCCGTGACGTAGCTGCAACATGATAACGTTACAATGGGGCCTCCTTTAAGTTTGATTGAACATTTCTTCAAGGTGCCTCATGTAAATGCTAAATATGTTTTGCCCATGCCAATATGGTTGCATGTCGTAATAAACTATTATTTTCCATTGATCTTGAACCAAATTCATTTCGGATATTTTGTCAAAATAAATTGCCTGATGTCCTTGTAATTGTGTTATGTTGTATGCAGCTTGCACGTTGCATAATAAAGATAATGCAAGTAGAATAAAGGTCATTATGGTTGTAAACGCATAACTCCTCTTGTTTCGTGTTCCGGTTTGTGTTGATGCTGTGTGATCTTGTTGATCTAAAGGCGATGATTGTTTGTCCTCTTGCTCTGAACAATCTAGTAAATGGTGTTAGTTTAACAATTGTTCGTTGCATTAAACCGTTTTTTGTTAGTAGTGTGACTTCTCTTACAAGTCCATCACTGCCGGGGTGCGCTTGAGTCACCCGTCCTATTGCCCACTTCCCTGGAGGTAGATTGGCCTCATGTATTATCAAATCACCAATTCTGATATTTCGTTGAGGACGTCTCTATTTACTCCTTGTGTTTAGCTGAGTCAGATATTCACCACGCCACCGTTTTCAAATGTCCTGATAAATTCTTTGTGATAAATTCCAGCGGGTACGTAAGTCCTTTTCTGTCTCATATAGTGTTAAACTTGGTCCACATGATAAAAAGTGAGCAAGTGTGAGGTAATTCAAATCTACTGGATCCTCGGTTAGCGGGCACAGAGGTCTAGAATTTAGACAAGCTTCTAATTGACAAATAATTGTACTAAACTCCTCAAAAGTCAACCGCTATTCGCCGACTACTCGTTTAAGATGATATTTGAGGTTTTTAACGGCCGCTTTCCATAGCCCTCCTGCTGACGGCCATGAAGGTGCGTCAAAGTGCCAATTAATTCCCATCTTTATTATCTCTTCCTGGAAATAATGATCAAATGTGCTTAAGATTTCTTTATACTTTTCCTGTAGAATCTTGTTTGCTCCTATGAAGTTTGTCCCTTGATCGCTATAAAAATAGCTTGGGAGACCTCTGCTGGCTATCATTCTACGAAGAGCAGCTAAAAATGATAATGCTGTCAAATCTGAGACTAGTTCCAAATGAACTGCCTTAGTTGCCATACAAATAAATACAGCCAACAATGAAATGTGGTCAATCATACAAATCTACTCACCAACTGAGCAATCAAGTAATACAGAAATCGACGCCTTCTACTCCACATTAACTGATGCAATTAAAGACCATGCCTACAACAACTTAATAGTCATGGGGGATTTTAATGCCAGGACGGGAAATAGAGGAGACGGGGAAGATATAGTATTAGGCCCATATTGCTCAGGAAGAAGAACAAAGAATGGTGAAAAACTCATGCAATTGGCGTACGAGAACAAATTAAAAATAGTTAATAGCTTAAATAAACAACGCAAAAACAATAGGTGGGCATGGCAATCTCCGGATGGGCGGTACAAAAACGAGATTGATTATATCTTAACTAACAAATGTAAAAACTTCCATGACTGTAGAGTAGTGAATAACCTAAATTTCAACAGCAACCATAGAATGGTGAGAGCAAAACTAAATTTGAATATGCCCAAGAGAAACAGACCCTTTAAAGTAACTCAAGCTAACAACATAATACTCGAGGATCCAGAACGACTAAGAGAAAAGAAGATTAGAAAGAAGATTTCATTGATGATACAAAACAACTTAACACTCAGAACAAATACAACAAGTTACAGGAACTTTTAAATACAAAAAACCTTAATAATCCTAAGAGTAAGGAAAAATGTATAAAATGGCTAACCAATGATACTAAAGATTTTATGAAAAATAGAGCTGAATTACTAGCTATAGCTGAAAAGACAAAAAGTATAAGAAGAGATATAGCTGAGAAAAGTAAAGAAATTAAATTACATATGAGAAAAGACCATCAAAGATACAGACTAGAACTATTAGAAAAATGTATTCAGAAGACTGGAGGCACCAAAAAAGCGAAAAAGCAACTAACACAGAAAAGAGATTGGATACCTAATATCATAGGCCTTAATAGCAAACTCGAGAACAGACGGCCTGAAATTGTCTCAATAGCTACTAACTTTTTCCGAAACTTGTATTCAAAACAAAATATAAATCCAACAGTAGACTTGGCAGGCGGCGAGGAAGTACCAGAAATACTGCAGTCAGAGGTAGAGGCAGGAGGAGGATAAAGCTGTGAAAACGCTAAAGAGAGAAAAAGCTTCAGGCTCAGATGGCATCAGCAACGAACTTCTAATAGTAAATAAAGATCTACTCGTTCCTATACTCACACGTTTATTTAATGAGGTACTACAGTACGAGTTGATACCAGGTCAACCATAATACTGCTTCATAAGAAAGGAGACAAAAACAACATCAGTAATTACAGACCAATTAGTCTTATGTCGAATATCTATAAAGTTTTCTCAAAGATTATTTTAAACAGGATAACCAAGACGCTTGATGAAAATCAACCTAGGGAACAAGCTGGATTCAGAAGCGGTTTCTCAACTCTGGACCATAATTATATTTGTAGTGAAACAAATATTCGAAAAAAGTAAAGAATATAACATTACTTTTTGCTGCTGCTTTGTTGACTACAGTAAGGCCTTTGACACGTTAGAACACGAGAAAATCTGGCAGGCGCTTAAAAATCAGGCTGTTGAAAATAAATACATCAGAATATTGAAAAATATTTACATGAACAGCACAGCGAACATAAGATTAGAAAAAGAAGGAAAAGAAATAAGAATAGAGGGAGGGGTGCGTCAAGGTGACCCAGTATCACCTAAACTTTTTACAGCAGTTCAGGAAGAGATTTTCCGCCAATTAGATTGGGAAAACTGTGGAATACCAATTAATGGTGATATCTTGTCGCACTTAAGGTTTGCAGATGACTTAATAATTTTTTCAACATAACATGATGAACTGCAGACAATGCTAAATGACCTAGACCAAGTGAGCAGAAATACAGGACCAAGTTAATGACAAATGGAAAGCAGGATTGTATTCGTATTAACAATGACATAATTGAATATGTAAATGAATATGATTACATATCAACCCATATGATGGCCCACTGCTGGGCACGGGTCTCCCCAGTAGAACCTACTAGTATGTAGATCCTGGGGGTAATTGCCATAATCACCACGCTTGGCGAGCGGGTTGGTGATCGCAGTACGGCTTTAATTACGCAGAGGACGCTGCTGCCCGTCCTCCGGTGTGAAATCCCTTAGTCGCCTTGACGACACCCACGAGAAGAGATGGGGTGGTACTATTCTTAAGCCGGCACCACACGGCATATGATTATCTAGGCCAAATCATATTACCAATGAACCTGACATCGAAAGAAATTGATAGACGCATAGGAAATGCGTGGAAACAATATTGGAGATTAAAGGAAGTAATGAAAATTAAAGAAATAAGTTTAAGCATCAAAAGTAAACTCTTCGATACTTGCATATTGCCAGTACTCACGTATGGATGCCAAACTTGGGCAACATCTAAAACACACATGAGAAAACTAGAAACATGTCAAAACGCTATGGAAAGGAGCATGGTTGGGAAAAAAATATCTGATAGAATAAGAACTGCTGATATAAGACAACGAACAAAAGTAAAAGATATAACCATTACCATAAGAAAGCTGAAGTGGAATTGGACTGGACACATAATTCGGGGGAAAGAAAAATGGTCAAAGTCAATTAAATATTGGTACACAAACGACAAGAAAAGGAATCGAGGCAGGCCACTCATGAGATGGATTGATGAAATAAAAGCTGCAACAGGTGTCACATGGACCCGAAAAGCTTATGTTGTTAATGTTTTTGTTTGTTCTGTTTGTTTAAAACTGAAACTGTCTTGATTGTTATCATCTGGTTGTATGTGGTCCAATAACTCAGGGACATTTGATTTCCATTTTCTGAGATTGAAGCCTCCTGATTTTAAAAGTTTGATAAGATCTGTTGTGAGTAATTTTGCGGAATCCAAAGAATGACAGTCATGTAATAAATCGTCGACGAAAAAAATCGAATTCTCGAGGACCTCTGTAGCTAAGCTGTTCGCGTAGTTGTCTTTCTCATCTCGCGCTAACTGTTTTAATGTTATCAACGGGAGGCAAGGCGCGGCTCTGAACCCATAAGTGACTGTCGTTAACTGGAACTCTGGTACAGGGTCTGATGATGAGTTTCGCCAAATGATCTTCTGAAAACGCTGATCATCTTTATGTATCCAAATTTAGCGGAACATTTTTTCGATGTCCGCAGTGAAAGCAAATTTGTATTGTCTCCATCTGAGAATTAAAGACTGAAGGTTTTGCTGCAAATTTGGTCCAGCCTCCATGAGGTCGTTCAGGCTGATGCCTGATGATGTAGTGGCAGTGCATTAAACACTACTCTATGCTTGGTTGTGGTTGCATCGGGACGCTGAATGCTATGGTGGGTTAGAAAACAATCCGGTTTTAAGCTGTTGCTCGCCGGTTGCATGTGACCTAATTTAATATGTTCAGCCATAAATTTCTGATACTCATGCTGAATGCTAGGATGCTGCTCATGCCTTCACTATATTGATTTGAATTGTGCTATAGCTTTTGGTTTAGATGATTCTAACATATTTTCAAAATTGGGCTTATATCGACCATCCTCTCGCCGAGTCTATGTACGGTACAACCGTACACCGCAAGTTATATTGCACTATCATCAAAATCGCCACATTCATTTCCTACCATTTTATTGTTAATCAATGCACATCAATCAATCATACCGCGTACATGTCACTCATCTAAGTTAGTTGCGTATCAATAAATATCCGTGAAACTATCAGTGTTTATCAATCAATATCAAACTATCATTCCTAAATCTGTGCGGTTAACAGATCGTACATCTTTTATGGTCCTTCGAACTGTTGCAATCAGTGACTTTTAGTGTGTATTAGTGACTATCAATAAGCAAAACAAGTGACTTTATCTAACTCGAACACTGTGCAGTGCTACTAGCAAGACAGGAGCACTAACCAGAGAGTTGCTGTAAATTAAGTAAGATCGTTTTAATTTACCAGCAAACCAGACCGAGCTTTTTAAGGCCATACAATAGTTATTAGCCAATATCAAAAAGGATAGCTCTAGTCGTAAGTTTACAAACAAATCAATTGTTACTAAACAAGACAGTATTCCTTATGTTAAAACTTTTAAAAGCTCTAATCAACATACACAAAATAAATTAGTTTGTGTCATTTGTAAAGATTCACACAGGGTGTTTAATTGTCCAACGTTTAAGTCCAAAACCGTCTCTCAAAGATTAGCAGATGTTATAAAACATAACTTGTGTTCTAATTGTTTGAGACAGGGCCACCAACTGCATGAATGTTGGTCAGGCACGTGCAGAGAATGCAAGGATCGACACAATACTCTTCTTAATCAACCCCTCGAAGGGTCTCCAACTAACTCTGCCCAGGTACTTGCTAATACTTCTATGCAATACAGATATCAAGTATTTTTATCTACTGTGGTTATTGAGGTGTCGAACCCGGTGACCAACAGCGTGCAACAGGTACGTGCACTCCTTGACTGCAGCAGTCAATCTTCCTTTATATCGAATACTTTGAAACAGAAATTACAATTAGAATCCAACCAAATAAACCCAATAAACATTATTGGTATAAGAAATAATATATGCGACAAGGTCAGTGAAAGTTGTTCATTATCATTAAGTTCAATAAATAATTCATACAACATTACAATATCTTGCTTTGTACTTGAAGAATTAACCGGTGATCTTCCTAAAGCTCAGATAAACATTAGAAACTTAAAATTTCCCGATAACATTAAGTTAGCTGACCCTAATTTTAACATACCAGCAAAAATAGATGTTATTCTGGGTGCAGACGTATTTTGGGACGTCATGGGTACTGAACAGCATTCTTTAGGGCCTATGAATCCAAAATTGATAAATTTTAAATTTGGCTGGCTTATAGCTGGTCCTATTTATTCAAGCTGTTCTAAACACATTCAATGCCATCACTCCATCATGTCAAATCAATCCAACAATTCTTTAAAGAGTATTGATAATGCGTTAACTAAGTTTTGGGAACTCGAAGAAATACCTCGCAAATCTAGTCTGACTGCAAGTGAGAAGCTATGTGAAACTCACTTCATTAACAATACCACTCGATTAGACTCAGGCAGGTTTTGCGTCAGACTACCTTTAATTGATAGTCCTAAATTACTAGGAGATTCATATAGTTTAGCCAAAACACGCTTATTAAATTTAGAAAAACGCTTTCGTAAAAATTCTAGTCTTAAGCAACAGTATACAGAATTCATTAGAGAATACGCCAAACTAGGTCATTTATCTGAATCCGTGTCTAAACCAATTCCTAATTATTTTTTATGTCATCATGCAGTTTTTAAAGAGGAGAGTGAATCCACCAAAATCCGCGTTGTGTTCGATGGCTCCGCCTCTACTTCCTCTGGCCGCTCGTTAAACGACCTCCTTATGGTAGGTCCAAACATGCAAAACTCTCTTTTCTCCATTCTCATCAGAGCTAGGCAGTACAAATATTTGCTCACTGGCGATATAGAGAAAATGTATTGCCAGGTGGAAGTTCATAATGATGATCGTGGCTTACAACTAATATTGTGGAGAGAAGACGAGTCGCAACCTATAAAAACATACAAACTCAAAACTGTCACTTACGGTACAGCAAGTGCCAGCTATTTGAGTACGCGATGCTTGTGGCAAGTTGGTGAGGAATGTGGAGACGAAATCATTCAGTCCATTAATCAAAATGACTTCTACATCGATGACGTCATTACCGGAGCTAACTGTGCAAAACAGTTGCATTTTATTAAAGAATATTTTTCCGGGACACAGCTTGTTTTCCACTTAGAAAGTTTAAAAGTAATTTTACTAGAACAAACATGTCACAATGATAAACTTATTTTAAGCGAGTCAACAAGCACATTAGGATTAGGTTGGAATCCTACTAACGATCAATTGCATTTTCCTATTAAAACAATTTTTTTTTTTTTTTTTTTTTTTTTTTAACTAACAATTAACAATTTTTAATTAACAATTCTAATATCACAAAACGAACTATAATGTCAAATTCATTGAAAATTTTCGATCCGCTTGGATTGTTAAGTCCATGCATTGTTATATCAAAATTATTGCTGCAAAAATTATGGCTTCTCAAAACGGATTGGGATGAACCCGTTCCTTTAGAAGTACAACAATCATGGGAACAATTTTCTCATGCATTACAGTACATTGCCAATTTGGCGATTCCTAGAACGGTTATCTGCGATCATGCAAAAATTATTGAAATTCATTCTTTTAGTGACGCCTCACAATACGCCTACGGGGCGTGCATTTACATAAAATCAATTAATGACAATGACGACGTTACCATTAGATTACTTTGTTCGAAATCTAAGGTAGCACCTTTGAAACCTGTAACCATCCCTCGCTTAGAGCTATGCGCAGCCTTACTCGCAGCTAGACTAACTAAAAGTGTATGTGACGCTATTAAATATAAACCGTCTCGCATAGTACACTGGTGTGATTCTAGCATAGTCCTTGCATGGATTCTTACCGAATCTAGAAAGTTAAAAACGTTTGTGGCAAATCGCATAGGTGAAATATTAGATATTACAGATCCATCAACGTGGAGGTACGTGCCCACTGCTGAAAACCCAGCTGACCTCATATCTAGGGGCGTTAATCCCGATCAGATACTAAACTCTAATCTATGGTGGTACGGACCAACATTTTTGTCTTTAGAGGAATCTAGTTGGCCTATCTTACATTCTAATATCAACAAAGGTGACTTGCCTGAAGTTAAAATCCACACCGGCATTGCTGTGGAACTGTTTTTTAATTTCGAAAATTATTCTTCACTAAAAAAAAAATACAAAGAATATTCGCACACATTAATCGATTTATTTTCAACGCGAGAAATCCACTTACTAAACGTTTTGGTATATTAACATCGAATTAATTACACAATTCTTTTCATAGTTTATGTTTTATAGCTCAACAACAATCCTTTCTAGCAGATTACAATTGCTTAAAGAGCAATAAACCATTACCTAATAAATCCAAAATTTTATCACTATCACCGTTTATAGATGATATAATAATGAAAGAAAGCATCAAATTCTTCTTGACTACTCACATCGTTTAACTCAATTTTATTTTCAGCGCGAACACATTCGTCATATGCATGCTGGTCCCCAGCTTCTATAGGCTACGGTTAGAGAAACCATCTGACCTTTAAATGGCCGACGTCTAGCTCGACGTACGGTGCACAATTGCCTAACCTGCAGGCGTTTTCAAGCCAAAACCATTCAGCCCAAAATGGGTAATTTACCAGCTTCACGTGTTACTGTTGATTTTCATTTTGTCTCCGTGGGGTTGGATTTTGCTGGCCTGTTCCTCATAGTAAATCGTAGGGGACGTGGCGCTAAATTAGGCAAATGTTACTTGTGTTTATTTGTTTGTATGCGATACAAATGTGTTCATTTGGAGGCAGTAAGCGGACTGTCCAAAGACGGTTTTATACTTACATTACAACGTTTCATTTCGCGACGCGGAAAGCCGGCCGAAATATTCTCCGACAATGGTCGAAACTTTGTTGGAGCTGCTAGAGAGTTAGGATCCTTTTTAAAGTCACACGAACACTCGATTTTTGATTTTGCTGCACAAGAAGGTATACGTTTTAGTTTTATCCCGGCCTACAGCCCACATTTCGGTGACATTTGGGAATCGGGCATAAAATCAGCTAAACACCACATAAAGCGTGTAATAGATCAATTTCATCCGTCATTAGAAGAATTGCAAACTTTATTCGCTCAAGTGGAAGCAATACTTAATAGCCGTCCTTTATATCCCATGTCGTCTAGTCCTAACGACCTCCTTCCACTCACCCCAGGACACTTTCTCATAGGAAGGGCGCTGACAACATTCCCTTCGCCGGTGCTTGAAGAAGGAGACCAAATGCCTTTAAAGCGTTACTACAGATTGGAGCAAATCCGTCAGCACTTTTGGCGTCGCTGGCAATCCGAATATATTAGCGAATTACAAACACGACAAAAATGGATGAAGGATTCTCCTCAACTCAAAGTGGGTGACATCGTACTAGTCAAAGAGGAAAACCTTCCACCTCTGTGCTGGCGCCTCGGACGAGTCAAGGCTTTGATTGCGGGACCCGACGGCATCGCTCGAGTAGCAGAGCTTACTACATCTGCTGGCTGTCTTTGAAGAGCTCTAATTCATCTGTGCCCATTACTACGACCAGAAGAATTGGTTGAACCTGTTGAAAGTTGAAACCAGACACTTTCAACGCGGAGGAGTATGGCGCGGCGCCTACTATTATTTAACCGCAACAAGTCTCATCAAAAAAGTACACCTACCGCGCTATTACGACAGCGACTAGTGACGTTTTAAAATTTTTATAATTCTTCACCTACCTTTTTTTTTATATAACTTGGCCATTGATTCGATCATACAACGGTTTCGTTGTGTTTCTTAAAATTTCATTTTACTGTATTTTTGGCATTATACAATTTATACAAGCAATTCAAGCATTCTCGGGTTTTATTTACATCCTCAAAATACAACTCGCAAGTGTCCACTAGAAGACATTCCAACAAAACATATTTCAAAATCCTGACAAACACAGTCACCGTCCGGGGTAGATGGTTGAGGCTGTGTGGGGTTAGCATCAACTTAAAAACCCGCCGTGTATCACTCCCCACCTTCGTGAACAGGTTGCCGAACTTTGTTAAACCGTCGGCGACCCACCCAGTATTAAAAAACAATGAGTACTTACAGACTTCTTAATTAGGACAGCACCTAACTAATGCTAGAAATAGCTAAAATAAAAAAAGCTAAAAAAGTTGCCGGCCATGGTTTTGTCCATGGTCCGGCGTGAGGGGTCCTGGAATGCGGTGATATCTTTTATGAGGAAGTCATCTCGCAGAAGGAGGTGAAGAAACGCGTCAGGGAAGAGAGCCCCCTGGCGAATCCGCCCTCCACATCTGCGCCTGATACCAACTTTAGTCGGAATACGGGCGGGCGCACGAGTTAATCTTCCCCGTCTGCACTTCTGTGGAAGCGTGGTAACCCGTGTGTATCCAGGGGCTGCCTACTTCACTGTCACTACAAGCAACTATACAATGTTGAGGTACAGGTTGTGATGTCAACCAGGTTGTAGAGTGGTGACTCACCAGCCGTGGTTACCTAAAGCATTTCAGGCCATGGTAATGTTGGTATACCTTGCTAGTATAAATCGTAAAAAAAATTAAATGGAGCTATGTCCGATTTTTTAACCTCGAATAAACTTAATTTTCAGTTAAATGTAACTTATGTTATTAGCGTAACCTTTAACAAACCAAATGTTTACAATTTTTTTATTGGAATCTCTATAAAAAAAACAATATCCGGCATCTTTCCAAAAGCATTCAAACGTGCACTTGTTCATCCAATTTATAAAACCGGTGACAGAGACTGTGTGAATAATTATAGGCCCATATCCATTCTTCCTGGCTTCTCAAAGATCATTGAAAAAGTTGTTAACAACAGACTATATAAGTACTTGGAAACCAAGAACTTGCTCTCGAATTCCCAATTCGGTTTTCGCAGGAGCAAGTCAACCGATGACGCGGTTTTTGAGCTTACAAATCATATAGTCACTAATATGGATAAAAAGAAAAAAGTATTAGCCATTTTTCTAGATTTAGCCAAGGCATTTGACACAGTCTCTGTCCCACTACTGCTCGGTAAACTGGAACGGATGGGTGTGCGTGGCATACAACTGCAGTTTTTTGCCAGCTACCTCACAGATCGCTCACAATGTGTTCAGATAGAAGGTGTACGTAGTCATGATCTTCCTATAGACATTGGCGTCCCACAAGGAAGTATTCTCGGGCCAACCTTGTTCCTAGTATTTATTAACGATCTTTGCCAATTAAATATATCTAACACTGGAAAAATTGTCACATTTGCAGACGACACTGTATTAATTTTTAATGGCGATTCGTGGCGAGATACGTATCAGAATGCACAAGAGGGCCTGAATCGAGTTACTAGTTGGCTTAACTGCAACCTCCTATCATTGAATGTCGATAAGACCAAATACATTGCTTTCCGATCAAATTATAGGAACCCGCATTCTGAGGCATCTCAACCCATCTTTGCACATCTATGTCATAACCGTAATGTTACCTCTCCATGTACCTGCAAGGAACTTCAAATAGTTGATGCAATCAAATACTTAGGAATTGTAATTGACAAGAACTTAAATTTTCAAGCACACATAGATATACTAAGTTCCCGAGCTAGGAAACTAATTTACATCTTCAAAAACTTACGACATGTATGTGACAAGAATGTCCTAATAACAACGTATCTTGCCCTATGCCAGTCAATACTGATGTACTGCATCACGTCCTGGGGAGGTGCTGCTAAATCCACTTTGATAAAGCTAGAACGTGCACAAAGGGCAGTGTTAAAGGTGGCACTTTACCTACCGTTCTTGTACCCCACAACAGACTTATACCAAAAGTCTAATGTCCTTACAGTAAGGCAACTTTTTATTCTTCGACTAGTTATAAAGTCACACACACTAACTAATTATGATCCTTTAACTAATGCAGGGAAACGTAGGCAATATAGAATATTTCAAACAGACATAACTTACAAAACAACGTTATCACATCGTTTTTACTGCTTCTTAGGCCCGTACTTATATAATAAAATTAATGCTATTCTCTCTATATACCCCCTTAATACATATAAATTAAAAAAAGTATTAACAGAATGGCTACAAAACCTAACCTATGACGATACAGAAAACCTACTTGTGCCACTGAGATAACAAAGCTAGCACATCTATCTATTTATTAAAATACGTACTGACATAAATACATACACTCACTCACTCACACTCTCACACTCTCACACACACACACACACACACACACTCACACACACACACACACACTCACACTCACACACTCACACACACACACACACATCACACTCTCACACACACACACACACACATTTTGATTTGCATTTATTTATACTTGCCATAGTTTTTATTTTTTTATCTTATCTTATCTTTATTTTATATTCAGCTTAGATTAAGTACTTGTCAAAGCAATGTGATCCAAGTTTATGTCCAGGAGGTGGGAGCCTGGTGATCTGTAACACAGGATTCTTTTCCTACCACAGACACCAGTATCTCACAAAGGAATTTTGTCTGATCAATATCTTTTATTTCCTAAACTGTGTACCTTTGTGATGAGAGAAAATAAATACAATTTTATTATTATTATTATTAATATTAAACGATTTATTCAAAATCAAACAACTCACACAAAACCATTTGATTCCAAACCGGAGAGAGCCTCTACTAAAGCAACCAGACAACCAGATGCTAGTAAACATACTAAAATAATGTGATTTTTCCTGAATAACTTTAAAAATTATATCAAAAATATATTTGATATCCTTACAATAAGCCCTTTTATGTGACCTCTCTTAAATATCTCCCACTTTTAAAATTCAGACCTCTTATCATTTTTTCTGCAATCTATAGGTTAAGAATTACCTTTCGTATTTTTTTTCCCAAATATTTATCTCAGTAGTATCGGAGACAAGGGGGGAATGGACTGTTTTCATGGTTTTTTTTAATAACATCAGAAATTTTGACATGCTCACAACAAGCTCTTTCCTTTCGGTACGCGTCCGTATTTGGTTAATAGAAATACATATATGTATGTACCAAATTTGGACTTAGTCGGTCCAGTAGATTGGAAGCAAATTGCCTGTGACATTGGGGTTCCGTTTTTCCTTTTGAGGTACGGACCCCTAAAAAGAGTTGAAAGTTGCAATACATAAAACAAACCCCTTATCTTTTTAAAGCTACTGCAAAAGGCTGCAGCTTAGAATTAGCTCATGAATAATTCAGCCTTGGAATTAGGTTGCTTCCGTGCGTCGTTGTGTACCGTGAAGCAGCTAGGGTGATCGAAATGAGGTGCGTCTATATATGGTGGTAGATATGTGTGTATGTGCTGCTGTCCGCAAAACCGCTACTCCGCTCGGACACGTAGCCATCAATTCTGATACCAATAGATACACTACTAAAACCACGAATGTCACATCTTTGGTTTAGTTATTTGGTTTTGCTCAAACCTAAATTCGAGAAGCGGTCTCAGAGCCACCTAACGGTTCACCATTAGGTGGAATTCCTACTTCGAGATTAATCTCGAATAAGGAATTCATAATGCAAAGTATCAAGTTGTAACACGAGTGCATAGACAGGCGTCATAAGACGAAAAATTGTTAAATCTTCAAGCTAAAGATTATTAACCGTAACAGCTGTTTACATAATATAAGTTTTCCTATCAATAACTCTACAAAATAATATACATGTACCACGGATTAATTAAAATCATAAAGCTTTACTCCACTTTCATCCAACACACACGCAACACAATTTAATATCTCATTTGTTGTCCACTGCACTCTAGCACGGTCCAATTCTTTTAATTTTAAAATTATATGTAGGAGAATTATTAAAATGCTAATTTATTTCCGTTGACCTAACATTTACTTTGATTAAATAGCAAGTCTATTAATTCACATAGATATGGCTGCCGCAAGATGACGCGTCTTTTGTATGACGTTTATATGTGAAGTGCAGAGAGTGGGACAGGCAGTCTTAATCGAGCGGTCGTAGCAACAACACGTCTTTCGATAGGCGTCACTATTTTTATAGTCGTATGTGCAAAGTGTTAGTGTGGTTATAGTGTCAGGGATACAGTGGCATTTGTGTAATCGAAATGATTAGAACTGTTGACGGAATTGCTTGAGGTATCTGTGTTTATATGATCGATTAACATAATGTTAATTCGAGTATAAAGCCGCTAATAGCTCTTAGCGTAATCCTGGCGCTTTGATGTCTATTTTTTTTTTTTAAGATAATGGTCTGGATTTAATTTGTTCAAAGACATTTCTTAGGGATAAATGTCTCTTACAAATAAAATGAGTGCAAGATTAGGCCCATTTCCCTGGAAATAAACTTTCAGCAAAATATTTTAGTAAAATTGCCTTTTTAAACATTTACTCACTGAGCTAAATATGAAAAATAAAAACATAATAATCACGAGGGAGTAAATATTAAATATCCTGTTACAGATGAACGCGACAGCAGATACGAGGTAATCTGTTTGTAACGAGTGTAATAAAAATCGGAACATCAAAAGCAACGCTTATTTAGCGTAACAATATTAAGTACTTATTGTAATTAATATAATTAGCAAGACGACACGTTTAATTAAAAACAGGTGGCTGATAGCGAAAGTGGTGAATGGTACGCGCCTTGTTTTCTTCAACGATCTCTCGTCGAAGACAGCAAGGCGCCACCTTATTTTCTGCTCTTTTATAACTACACTAGCTTTCGCCCGCGGCTCCGCCCGCGTGGATGTCGGTTATCGCGATAAAAACTCCTATGTCCTTCCCCGAGACTCAAACTATCTCCATACCAAATTTCATCTAAATCGGTTCAGTAGTTTGAGCGTGAAAGCGTAACAGACAGACAGACAGACAGACAGACAGAGTTACTTTCACATTTATAATATTAGTATGGATTAGGTAAATAGTAATTAGAAGCTTCTTTTTTTAAAAACAGCAAACACACGCTATCGCGTACGAGAGGCAAGCTCTGTTTTGAATCCTAAAACACAATAAACAGTTTTTGATTGTTGAAAGATTGATGTGGTAATAAAACTCTTGTATGTACTTCATTTATTAGGCTAGTACTGAACCACTCACACACAACACATACACACCACAAACGTTCGGGCAGAGAGTATTCAGTAAGAATCTTTAAAAACTTTATTAAAGTATGTAATAGTTAACAATTTTCTATACTTAGAGATGGTTGTCATGTCCACATTTTCACTTTTATCGCACACATTGCTGGCGCGCGGCGGCGTTTCGATACGGCATGAGGGAAGGCGGAAATTTACTATATTTGCTTCCTTGTATTTTATTAGCTAGGTAATGGTTTGTTTTTGTTGCTGGTAAATTGATAATTGGAAGCGGCGGTAGCCTAATGGGTAAGGCATCGGTCTCGCAATCGTGAGGTCGTGGGTTCGAATCCTGGCCATTATACTACCGACGTGAATCCACTCCTAACACAAGCCATAGAGCTTAGCTGGAGGGGTTAACAGGATTGCTAGTAATGTGGGACCACAATCCCACATTGCTAGTTACCTTTTTTATAAAAAAAAAAAAAATCCCATTCTAAAAGCCTTTAAAACATCGATTAAATATAGGTATTAGAACATATTTGACGGTATAACGATGAGACTAGATTGAAATTAAATTTAACACAGTTAGTTACATATAACTAGGTAGATACAAAAGTAGGCAAAAGGCTCAAATGTAATGATACCAAAATACCAAGTAATATTACTTCGCAGTCTTCATAGACACAGTCCCCAGGGATTGTCCCTTTTAAATATAAATAAAATATAATTATTACCTCTATAAGCGGACAACATTTTATTTGCCTTTACATTTATTGCGTTAGATAGATAAAATTACATATTATATTTTAACAAAAGACCGAGACACACAACATTAAAATGACAACTACAAATATGTTTGCGATGTAAAATAAATTAATTATTGAAATTCGATTTATTGACAAGCGATTTGTCAATTTCATCAATGTATACATAATTAATTCATAGCAACTTTATGTGGTATGCATAATCGGCCCACATTGTAGTCTATCATCTAATGGTTGAAGTTCATTTGCCCATCATAAAGCAGCAACGTTCATTTTTTCATGCAATATTATTATTATTCTGACAAATACTAATCTCAACTTTAACTACATTTTCGTTACGACGGACTTTCTTGGCAAACTATACCGACTCGTAGTACAAAATGTAAGTAAATATTATTTTCCAATAACCTGACTGCTGTTTACAGTTAGTAAGCACCCTTTACGATCGCATACAACCGTCGTCGTTCCCACGGGTCGTAAGCTCCATTATGAAGCCTACATATAAAAACCGGGGTGGTGCATGTCGAGCCACGCACAAGGTAGGGTTCCGTAGTCCCCTCCCACCCCATCCGTTTACCATAATACGACTTAAGAACTGGGTTTTCTGTTGTTTTTGTTTCAAACTTACAACGTTATGCCTACTTAATAATACTTTTGTGTGAAAATTTGTTACTTCTCATTTGATCAGCTGTTACTCGTAAACTTAAAAAGACTACTTAACTGTGGTAGTTTTCCGACACTTGACTCTAACAAAAGTTTGCACTTTAAAGCTTAATATTTCGGACGGACGGACGGACATGGCGAAACTATAAGGGTTCCGTTTTGCCATTTTGGCTCCGGAACCCTAATAAAGTGTCGCAGTAATAATGCTTAACCACAATGTTACGCGTCATAAAGCGATTATTTAAACGTCATTGTTAATAACGTCACCGTTCTGTAGCGGATCAACACATGCAGGCGCTCGTACATGTGCTTCTATCAATTAAATCAATTATTCAAATTTATTTACTGCGAAAATGTTACAGTAGGTGTTACTAATATTATTATAATGCCATATTCTTTATGTAATATTATATTAAAATATAATATCAGCTATATTAATAAAATCACAATCAATAAATTTAAAGTCCCTAAATCAATACATTAACACATTCTTTAAATTGAAAAAACCGGGCAAGAGCATGTGTTGGGTAGCCTTAAATAATTGCATCAGCATAAAAGCGTATGTTAATGGCACTTACGCCCTTTTGCTGAGGAACGCAGTTTTTCGGCAATAACTCAATAACCGTATATCCGATCATGTCCAAAGTAATTTTACTTTATAGTATTTATTAAGCTCTACCTTTATGACTCTTTTAATATTCTTTGGTCCCACGGTTCAAAAGTTAAAAACCTTAAAATATTTTTGAAAGACCTGTCGATTGATGTGCCTCACGTTGAGGTCTGCTGAAAAATATTTTTTTTATCTTCTCTATCTAAACATATTTATTTTTATTATTTGCTATCAAATTAAGTAGCGGCTACTACAAGACACCTTTTTATTAAATTTCATCAATATTCATTATGTAGTCTTTGAGTAAAATGCCAGTCACATACTGACGGACAGATGTTTGTCCGTCCGTATATCACTGGCATTTTACTTTTTTTCAGACAGACAGACAGACACGACTAAACTATAAGGGTTCCATTTTTGCCACTTTGGCTACGAAACCCTAAAAACTTACTAGAAGTATATCTTTCACTACGTAGACACTCAGAAAATTTTGAGAAACTAAAAAGCTAATTTCGTATAAAATATTTTAATAAAATCTTTTCAAAGAACTCTCCACCAGCCTCTTTACAAAGTTTCATGCGTCTGAACCAATTTTCGAAACATTTTTTCCCGTCCGTGCGCAGGCGCGTTTTGTCATGGTAAGGTAAAACCCCGGTGTTTGGTCGATTTAGCTTCAATGTTAGCTTGTAATATTTTAAAATGTAAGTCATTTACTTTTTACACAAAAAAATAACGCGAGCGTGCTCGTGAATAATCTTGTGAACGCTTCCCTAACCAATCTGCAGTGTATGCTGAATCTCTTCATATGTAATTCACATGTTTTCTTAAATTATTATTATCACTACCAGCACACTTTCTTCCGTGACAGCCGTCGAAAGACGACTTCTCTTTTGTTCATCCCCCAAAAGGGTTGCTTTTGAAGGTCCTTCATTTACAAAAGCCATTTGAAGTAGTTCAAATGATTCATCAAATAACTCTTTATTTACAAAAGCCATTTGAAGTAGATCAAATGTAAATCATTTGAGCTACTTCAAATTTGGCCACATTTAATATCGTAGAAAATGATCGCACGAAAATCGATTTAGATTCTCGATGCAGATCTATTTTTAAATGATACTCATATCTCATATCAACCCATATGATGGCCCACTGCTGGGCACGGGTCTCCCCAGTAGATCCTGGGGGTAATTGCCATAATCGCCACGCTTGGCGAGCGGGTTGGCGATCGCAGTAAGGCTTTGAGTACGCAGAGGACGCTGCTGCCCGTCCTCCGGAGTGAAATCCCTTAGTCGCCTTGACGACACCCACGGGAAGAGATGGGGTGGTACTATTCTTAAGCCGGCACCACACGGTCAATATAATTAAATGATACACGATAATTTAATCTGGGTATCGAAAACAGGTGAAGGAAAATTTGAAATTCGAACAATACTTATTAGATACATTTTGCGACTTAATCGCGTGAATTATTTAAAGGTACGAACCTTTTATTTACCCGACGTTTAACAATAGTATTTTTTTTACTTTTAAATAACCAAATTTTTGCTAACTTATTAGTCTGTCGGTTTTCCCAGCCGCGATATGTTTCTTAACCCTTTCCGCTTGTGCGCTTAGTTTGTCCGATGTAGAAACTACCACAGCTTCAATCCACTTTGTAGACGCCAGGTGTCGTGAATTACATCCTTAGGAGTACGTAGATGCTTAGCTACCTTGGATTGCGGACTATGTGGGAATTGAGTTGACCTCCGGTCTAGTCTGAATAAAACCAAACGAATCAAAATCAGTCAACGTAACGTTCACTTTAAGGATAGGATCTTGTCCCCTAGTCACATTACACAACATGAAAGTTCCACAGGCAGATGATGTGAAATATCTTGGATTGCATTTAGACAAAAGACTCTTCTGATAAAAACATATTTTCACTAAGAGGAAGCATCTTGGTATTCAAATACGAAAACTTTACTGGCTCTTTGGGCGAAAGTCTGAACTATATCTTGAGAACAAAATACTTATATACAAAGCAATACTAAAGCCCGTCAGGATGTATGGCATCCAATTATGGGGCACCGCATTTCAATCTAACATAGAAAACCTGCATTGATTTTGAAGTAAAACACTGCGTATAATAACCAACGCTCTCTGGTCCGTGGCCAACTAACTTTTAAACCGTGACCTACGAATATTTACTGTCAAGCAAGAAATTGTGCGCAATATTAAGTCCTATAAAGAACGCATCGAACAACATCCAAATACTCTTGCTCGGCCATTAATGGAAAACCACAACGAAACGCGACGATTGAAGCGTAAAATACCTCAAGACTTAATCCAATCCCAGTAAATATAACTACTGTCTAACCAACCAGGATGTGACGCTAGTCACATACCGAGTGCGAAGGAGACAGATTGTAGTAAGTCAAAAAAAGTAGCTCTGTTTTTGTTACTTGCCATTTTATGAAATTGTTATTTTGAGCTTTTTATGTCAAACGGATAATTGTTTTCTATTCTGAGAACGAGTTCTTACAAAACATTTTTAAAACATCACATAAGTTGCTTGTCGCTAGTGGGTGAGTGAGTGGGCCGTAACAATTTAATTAAACTTTAACTGCAGTTTGTTTTGTTTGAATTGAGATCAAATCTTATCTTTATTTTATTACCGTTAAATGCTGAACTTCATACGATGGAGACAAACGATACCGCTGGCAGTTATTGTTATAGTTTGAGGTTTATAGTTGTTTTAACTGTCTTGGGTTTGGGACTGTTGACACACACGACGTTTCCTTAATATATGTTACAAGTTTATAAAGTGGTTAATATACTACTTACTAAAGTTGGGTTAACCAAAATAGTTCCTCATCTTTCTCGATAGAAGGATTAACTTCGCGTTTAAAATTGGTAAGATGTATTTTAAAACGTAAATTTACGCCCACAATTTGAACATACGTTATGCAGTACTTTTCTTAGTTTAATTTATGTGAGAGCGAATATGAACGAGCCAATATCGGTTGGCAGCAGTGCCAGCTGGTGGCCTCATAGCTTAAGGGCTGCAGAGTGTTGGAGCTGAATAAACTACGTTATATCACAGACAGTACATCTTTCATGGGTTGGGCCGATGGCATTATTTAGTTACGAACTTGCAGACTGATTGTAACTTAAAAAAATACATTCATCCTATGTCTCCTCTGTCCAATCCATGTCAATAAAAATGTTCGTTTTCTGTCTGTGGGTTGTCTGTTGATTATCTGTTAATACGACATATTGCATCCCAATCACGTTCGACTCTATTTATGTTCCACATACCACAACACATACGACGGGACCAACTACTCCCTGAACTGCCCCGTATCCTACAATTTATTGGCAACATCAACCTTTTGAGATGACATTTTATACGACCAATAAAGTAAGCAATACAATTATCTTTTCTGATTTTGATATCGTCTACTGAAATTGATTGCATCTGGCATTTTATGTGAACGATGCTATGTAATGTATTTGTACGACGATCTCATGCAACGGGGATTTTTTTTTGAGGGAACGACTACCCGCCGGCACAGGATGTTGCGCTTGAGAGAACTAGGGATTTTTTCCCCCAATCCCAATAGTCTTACCGAGTAGTCTTAGCAGTTGAACTACTGGAAAATTTCTTCTCAATAGACTTACCGATAGTAAGACTTCGCTAAGGTTATTTTTTCCATTAGTTTACTTTCAAAATTTATGTTCCCATTAATTAAACGCATTAGATCATCCTGAATAAACCAGTCACATTTTAATGTTCACACAGTTCAATGTGAACATTGACTCTTTCATTCAAATTCAAGTTGTTTTTGTTTGTAAGAAATTTAAATGTTCAACAATTGGTGTAGGTTGCTTTTTTACCAGTTTCACCATTCAATACAAAATTCCACGATTCCAAATAATTGTTGTGCTATGCTGTTGGCCAAATACGCATATCCCCTTAATTATATTTTTTTAAATAAGTTCATATTTTCTAGGTGTTTAGCTTCTCATCCGTTATAAATTTATAATATACAACTCCAATCGTCCAAAATATTTTCAGGTAATAGTGGCAAAATATTGCAAAAGTTAAAAATTCTGTCGGCGTATTTTAGTGCTTTCTTTTCAGACTCTCACAATGATGATTTATACTTTATATATATTTAAAAATACATATGTATTATATATGTATTTGTCATCTCCAGCCTCCCAAGAATTCGACAGGCGCTAAAATCTTGAAAAAATAGCTTGGTTCCGGCTCCTGTCTCCACCGACTCAAAATAATCATGACTGGTATAACTCATGAGTGGAGGCCTTGATGGTTCGTTTGCATAGGACAGAGGAAAGCAGTCATATGCAGCTGGGGTCTCATAACAGTGGTTATGTTTGAGGGGTTTATTGATAAATAGTTCCAGGCCAGAGAAACAAGAATTTATAACGAAAGCCACAAATATTAAGAAAAGGATCGCAGCTATGTTAAATATGTTCTCAAATAAAGCTTGCCAACAATTTCGATGCAAATGGGGTTGTTGGCAGACACATTATATGACTAAAGACCCATAAAGAATTTATTAAAGAAAATAAATGCTACGTAGCGCATGCTTTTTGCATTTAATCCTTTATTGTGGCTTGCTGCATGCGTTTTTAGGGTTACGTACCACTCGTGTTTCTGCCTGTCTACCACAGCTAATTTGCTCTAAATCCACTAGACCGATTAAGTTCAAATTAAATACACATATGTATTTCTGTGGCATAAACACTGACGTATAGCTTAAATAAAATATTTTTTAATTTAAGAGCTACTTTTGGGAAGCAAACTGGGAAATTTAAAAAAAGTTTCGTATAGGGTATTGTGTAACATCTCAAATGAAAGGGCTTGTTGTGAGCATGTCAAATATATATTTTTAATCATTTTATTATCAGTATTTTTAAACTTGTAAGGCATAACCATAAAAAAATTCAAAAGACAGTTCTTAACAAAAAAAAAAAAAAAATAGCTAACTGTATCGTGTAACATAACAAATGAAAGAGCCTGTTGTAAGGATGTAAATTTTAAATTAACAAATAAATATTAACCCCCCCCCCCCTTATCTATGAAACTACAAAGCCTAACATTTCTTAAATCATAGTTCTAACCTATAGATTGCAGGAAAATAATATGAAGTCTTTATTTTGAACATGGCCGTCGTTATAAGGGTCAAACAGTAAATCAAAAAAATGATTTAAATATTTTGGTCTATCATGAAAACAATTTTTATGTAAAATGATGAATTGGTTGATTCAATTCTCAAAACGTATCTCGTTACACAGTTATTACCTCGATTGATTAAGAATGTTAAACCAAATAACGGATATCCGTGTTATCAACTCTGTCAGCTACACACGAACAAACCACACAGCGTTTCCGTTTTAATTAAATAAAAAGAAAAAAAAATGAATAAAATAAATTAAATTAATTAAATAAGAAAACATTAAATATCAAGCGTTATTATAGGTAATTAACAAAGTCAACCATCAAAAATATCCACACTAGATGACAATAGATGGCGGTACTAATTGACTGACGCTCTGACATCTTTACTATTATACAGTTGTGAAGTAGCTGTGTCTGTACATAACAGATATTTATAAAGACTAACCTAGATCGACTTATAATAATCTATACTAATATTAAAAAGCTGAAGAGTTTGTTTGTCTGTTTCAACGCGGTAATCTCAGGAAGTACTGGTCTGAAATAAATAAATATTTTTTTGTTGGGTAGTCCATTAATCGAGGAAGGCCATAGGGTACACAACATCACGCTATGACCAATAGGATCGGAGCAGCAATGAAAAATTTTGCAAAAACGGGGAAAATTGACGCTTACGACGTTGCGCGGGTCAGCTAGTATATATATAATCTGCATCTCGGAAAAGGTTTCAACGATTTTCATGAAAATTAGTATGCAGGGAGTTTAGGGGCGAACAATCGTTTTTTTAGAAAACGTAGTTTTATCCGTGTTTTCAGGCAATGAAAATCTGTTACAATTTCATTAGAATACAAAAGTAAATTTAGCCACCGCGTACAAGGTAATAATGGCTCAGGTATGAAATCGGGCGGTCCCGAAAGCATAAGATCCCGGTTCGAGTCTGGATGATTGTTTTTTTTCCTTTTTTCGTTAAAATTTTTCATGTTTGTTGTTTGATTGATATTATTCATAAATATAATTTCCAAAAAACACGATTTATCAAAAAAATACCAAACAAAGCTTGGTCACCCGGTACTAGTAATTAAAGCTCATAACCCTCTCACACCTACATGTATACGATATCATATTCTTGCAAATTCAAAAACAATAATTGAATAAAACACATTAAATGCTGGCACGATGACAACATATATGCAGTTTACAGTATTTTAGTAAGGAGAACATTGTTGTCGGCGTTTGATTCATATACTTATTCATTAATTAGCAGTACTTTGACCAGTATTTAAGCACATGTCGTTTTTACATTGTAAGTGGATGCTCCTACTGTAATATCTTCTTCTTTAATATTTTTATCTCTTGTTTTTGCATCAGTATTCTAATATAATGTAATGGTAGCAGCACATTACCTACATATACAGTTTATAAACAAAGAAACATTGGCAATTTAAAAAGATTGGTCGCAAGTTTTTATTGCCTCATTATTTTCTTCGGCTTTACCTATCGTTTACGAATAGGCATTACATGTATACATGTAGAATCGACTTTCACAAGTGTAGTATTTTTCTTCATATGTGAATAAGGAATTTTGATTTGATTTTATTACAAGTCAATTATTGCTTGAAGTCAATTGCAGCAGGCCATAAGGTTGCATCGTGTCTAGGTTGTTTACCGCAGACCACAACTACTTAAAGTAATTGTTTTACCTTTTGGAATAATATTCATTGCCTTTGATAGAAGGCTTGCAGAATAATATTCTTGTCAACTGACTGATATTATACCTACTAGGTATTAAAATGAAACAAGATACATTAAACAGACATTATGTTATATAGCTAGTATGTTTATTTTATTATCTAAAACACCAAAATATTAATTAATGTGTTGTATGTAACGTTGAAATTATTGTCATTGATTGAAAATTTGAATTAGAAATTTTCTTTATTATAAAGCTAAGTAGTACAAGTAGGTATTTTAGAAAAACAGGTAGCGAATTCCAAAACATCGCCCCTGGTACAACTTTATTTCAGCTATTAAAATTAGAATAAAAAAATAAATTGTAAACATAAAAAAACCCGCCTGCACAAAAAAGATGGAAACAAGATCCCCTACATAATTATATAATTTTGATGCAGTCGGAGGCATTAATGAATCTCGATGAACTTAGTGAAGTGCCTTTAAGTATAGGATAATAAAAATAATAATAATATCTTGGTACAACTCACACAACGCTATCTGATCCCAAACTAAGCAGAGCTTGTACTATAGCAACCAGACAACTGATAAACATATTATAAATACATACATATTATAGATAAATAACACCCAGGCACAGAATAACCTCTTGCGCAGCAATCGGATGCACCCCCACCGCCCCACAGAGACAGTCATCTTGTTTCCATCTTTTTTGTGCAGGCCGGTTTTTTTTATTTTTATAATTTATTTTTTTATTGAATACTTTTTAGTGGATATAGGATGTAACGGATGTAACAACTAACTATTATCACATCTATTGTCAAGTATTGAAAAATGAAAATATAATGGTTGCTAACCAACTTTTTTAGTATTACAGTCATAATCATATTATACCTTTTTGAAATGCTTCAGATGAGTCCTTTAATTTGATACCCTTAATGCAGTATTCAAAGGAACTTTTTTTTTCACACCTCTTTATTTTGACATCTCACAGCCGCCATGTTTGTCTTTTTTTCAAATGTCACATATCTAAGAACACTTGGGCGATGAAGACGAATCTAACGACGTTTTGTTGTGAGGTATCAGGTAATAAAGAATATTACACACATACATACATATAATACATACATACAAGATACGTGCGAAAAACATAACCCTTCCTTACAGTTGGGTAAAAAAATACTTCTAGTTTCTAATGCTGAAATCTAGTTTTATGCGATTTAAAAAATCATAAAGCTAAGTTGGCCGTGTGATGCCGGCTTAAGAATATTTTTTTAATTTATTTTAAACTTTATGCACAAAGTTGTACAAAGGTGGACTTAATGCTAAAAGCATTCTCTGCCAGTCTGCCTTAGGGTGATGTAGAAATGAAATGTGTAGGTACAGTAACCTAATTGTAAATAAAAACTTCATATTGTTTTTACATAACACACAAATATAAAATAGCTCGATAAAGAGAAATACAATATAACTTTACAATAATATACATACTTACAAAAATACATAAATACATAGATACAGACAAATATTTAACTTACTAATGTTGTGATGATTCAGCTGATCAAGGAACAAAGTGCGTACCTTCCATTTAGTATTAAGGCGATTGGGTGCCATCCTAATTTCGGGGGACAGGGCATTCCAGAGAGAACCAAATTGAACTAGAAAGGAGCATCCGACGAATCCAGAAGAATGAGCAGGACATAAAACTTCTCCTCGCTCTACTAAATTTCGCAACATCGTGGAATCCGCCAGTCTCCATATACTCCCTCTTCAAGCCACTCATCACAACATCAACGGAATTGACACCTGGCTGGATATTATGCTTACTTCTTCTCCTTCTCTTGTTTCTTCTCACGGCCAACTTTCTGCTCCTGGTTTCTCTATTCATGATCTTATCTTCCTGACTTATATTTTAAACCCTCCCAAACTTAAACCAAAACTTTTACTCATGCGTTGTTTTGCTCAGATGGACGTTGATAGGCTGCGTGAGGATGCTTCTGCTGTCGATTGGGGGGACCTAGTGATGTCGAGTTCAGTAGATGATAAGGTTCGCATTTTTAATGAACTCATTACGAATGTATACAACGTCCACGCGCCCATTAAAACAATTAAAGTAAAAAGGCCTCCGGCGCCCTGGATGTCAAAAGTTATTCAGATTGCTATTAGACGCCGTGATCGGGCTTTTAGAAGGTTTAAGACAAATCGATCTGATGTCAACTGGTCGTCATATAAAGCTGCAAGGAATCGGTGTAATCAAATGATACGTAACGCCAAACGCCGACATATTCTTGATAATATTTCTTCATCATCTCCTGCCGATATCTGGAAGTTCCTTGGAACCCTAGGTATCGGTAATGAGCAACAATCCGATTTGCCTGCTACAGTTGGTTTAGATGATCTAAATGATCACTTTGTCACGTCTGTTTCGATAGATTATCTAACCAGATGTCGTACAATTAACTATATATCAAGCTTATCTAAAGTCACTTATGATCCTTTTTATTTTTCTCCTGTTGCACCCGATGAGATCAAGAGAATTATACTCTCCATCAAGTCGAAGGCTGAAGGTTCTGACGGCATCAGCCGCCGTATGATCATTACCATCCTTGACCAGCTTCTTCATGGAATTACGGATATTAATAACTTTTCTTTACAATCAGGACGTTTCCCCGACTTATGGAGTAAAGCATACATGCGACCGCTGCCTAAGATCTCAAACCCTTATCTTCCTAATCATTTCCGTCCAATATCTATTCTTCCTTTTCTGTCTAAAGTCCTTGAAGCCTGTGTACATCGACAATTATCCGCATTTGTACAGCTTAATGGCATCTTATGTCCTTTCCAATCTGGTTTTACATAGTACTATCTCTGCATTGCTAAAAGTAACTGGCGATATCAGTGCCGGTGTGGAGGATGGAAAAGTTTTTTGTCATAGTGTTGGTGGACTTCTCAAACGCCTTGAATACAGTTAGCCGCGATATACTCCTATCAATACTCTCGTATTACAATATTTCATCGGGTGCATTGGAATGGTTTTCTTCATATCTTCAGGGCCGCCAGCAGTCGGTTCGCGGGCGTTCCTCAAGGCGGTATTCTATCTCCTCTAGTTTTCTCCTTGTTTATCAATCTTTTACTCAGGAACTTCGATGTACATATCATTTGTATGCCGAAGATCTATACGTTCTATCTTTACGAGCTATACGTTCAGACAAAACTAGACAATTTGAATCAAGCTATCGATAATGTGAATCGAGATTTGATGGCGATAAAGAACTGGTCGGACGAGTTTGGTCTTTCGGTAAATGCTGAAAAATGTCAAGCAATCGTTGTTGGCAGTCCTCACATGGTTAGCAGAATAGATTTTGATTCATTACCACCTATTATCTTCCACGGCACTGCTATTCCTGTTAGCCATGATCTCAAGGATCTAGGTTTGCATATTGATTCCACCCTTAGCTGGCGGACTCAAATTGCTAACGTCAGTCAGAAGGTCACTGACACTTTGCGGTGTCTTTATCGTCTCAAAAACTTTCTACCAGTTAATACAAAAGTAACGCTAGTGCAGACTTTAATATTTCCTATCATTGACTATGGTCATGCATGCTTTTTCGACCTGAATGCTGATCTGCTCCATAAACTTGACCGGCTTCTCAACAATTGCATTCGATTCGTCTTCAACCTTCGCAAGTACGATCATGTCTCGAACTATCGCTCTCAGCTTAATTGGCTTCCTATCCGGCAGCGCCGTAGTTTGCGTACACTTACAACGCTATATTCAATCCTATTTTCTCCTCATGCCCCTACTTATCTAACGCCTCATATTCAATTTCTCTCCGTGGGTGTCGTCAATCCGCTCGCCAAGGCTGGCGATTATGGTAGTTACCCCCAGGACCTATTATATGTATTTTCTATTAAGCAGATCCGTGCTTAGCAGTAGGACATATAATGGGTTGACGTGTCAAAAATAAATTTATATTTTATCTGAAGAAATATTGACTCGTGCGCTGCGATGAGAGAGATAGAAACAAAATAGCTTCAGAAATCAAGAACAAACACTGTACACATCAGTAAATGTATTCAGTAATAAACAGATTTAAACGAAATAAATGAGACGATAACAGGCGCCGGTGGCGGTACAATGAGGCGGTAATCTTCGAACGTTTTGTCTTTCTATAAAGAAGACGTTTTCGGTTGAATCAAAATTGTTATTGTAATATCTGTGCCGGCATTAACAACTCTTTTATAGCCTTTTGTTACACAACAATAAGGCTTTTAGTTGTTCTTGTGTTTTTTTTGTGAGTTTTGTTGCTAAGTATCAGTAAAGCCTATGCAACACTTTTTGGTCCAATATTTTTAGATATTTTCAGTTTTTGTTTATCAAAATCAACATCAGCCTCCTTGAAGACATTCACTGCTGAACATAGGCCTCCCCTTAAGACTTCCACGACGACAAAATTATGAACTTAAGCCTGTGATGGACTTAACTGTAAATATTTAACTAAAACTAAGTTAACCTAGGCAAAGCTGATCAAAAATCTGTACAGATGTATAGCTTTTTGATCAGCTTATGGCTATACTAATATTATAAAGCTGAAGAGTTTGTATATTTGTTTGTGTGTTTGAACGCGATAATCTTAGAACCTACTAGTCCGCATTTAAAAAATACTTTACTGTTGGATAGCCTATTTATCGAGAAATTTTATAGGCTAATTACATCACGCTACGACCAATAGGAGACGAGCAGCAATGAAAAAATGTTGCAAAAACGGGAAAAATTTACGCAAACAAAGTTGCGCGGGTCAGCTAGTTAAATTATAAAGCCGAAGGGTTTGTTTGTTTGAACTTGGATATCTCAGGTACTTAAGGTTGATTTGAAAAAATATTTTTGTTTTGGATAGCCCATTTATCAAGAAAGGTTATATGGCATGACGCTATGGTCAATAGAAGCGGAGCAGCAAGAAAAATGTTGCAAAAACGGGGAAAATATATTCCTTTTGAGAACTTCCGTTGCGTGCGATGCGTAAACGGTTAAGTAACAATAATGTATGATGGATTTGTTCCTTTTAAACAATTTAAAAAAAAGTCTGCTACAGCAATATATCTTTCAAAGTTGACCCACTATTACTTTTTCACGAATTTATTAGTAATATTCTAATAAACATGGTAATATCATCTCATCCAAATAAATACGTTATTCATCACAAATATTTAATTTTGAACAAAACTGATCTTACTTCATTTGATTTCAATGAATATCTTAGGAGATATTACAGTTTTAAAATATTACGGATCTAGAACTTTGTTTAGGACTGACAACTATTGGCTCAACTGGCCAAATGTGAGTTGTTCGCATCACTGGGGGAGGGGGGCATTGGATTCAATGCCGGTACATCAACCACCACTACCGACGACGGGAGGGCGGGGAAGGTATATGCCTGTTAAAAACATATGAGTCAAATGTAAAAAAAAATATAAATCGAATGTGCCGGGAGGCGAGTCAAGTACCATAAGCCTTTACGGAATGATGTGCGAGGTGTGCGGTTATGTGAGTGCCGTACTAAGTCCGGCGGGTAGCTCTGCGAGGCTAGCCGCGCGACATGCTCCCTATGGAACGGTTATGTTCAGCAAACTGTTTTATTTCATGTTTTGTACCATATACTTTTTAAATTAATTGGTTTGTTTTTTATTTAATTTAAAAAAATATATATTAATATGTTTCTTCAAAATACGCCACACAAATAATAATAATATACTTTATTGTACAACAATATAAAAAACAAAGAATATATTGTACAATATAAATATACAATGGGCGGCCTTTTCGCTACGAGCGATCTCTTCCAGGCAACCTTTGGATGGACAGAGACATAAATACACGAATTAGGTAGGGGTAGTGTACAGCGTAAATAATGCATAATATTAATTTATAGTTATCAAGAATTACAACGAAAAGAAAAGATAGGTAATTAATAAAAATTTAAAGTTTTCTCAGAGAGGTAGTAGTCCTTTAACTTTCTTTTATACGATGTCTTACTATAAGACGAGCCCAATCGTTGGCATCGTTTGGCAGTGCATTTCATAGTCTTGCAGCCTTATCGAGGCCGCAAGACTATGAAATGCACTGCCACACTGCAAACGACTTATCATAGAATTTTGTGGAATGTGTGTCATGAAAGAACTTGAACCGTTTTTTAAGATACAACGGAGTCTCGATCCGTGCGAGCTTCGTACAGTCGTACCATATACATATACGTTAAGCGAACGCTCGGCCGAGCTACATGGTAGGCGGAGTGGGGGGTGTTAGGTTTTATTTTCGTTACGGAATTTCTTGATTCTGTCGCCGCGCTCAAAGCCCGCGATAAAAGCTATGCAATAGTTTAAAAATATATTACCCATTATAGACAATGTTTCTCGTGGTTTCTTCCGCGTGGCAGTCCAAACTTAACGCGGGCAAAGCCGTGGGCGGAAGCTAGTTATTTTATACAATATGGCTACGATGTTGTTCACGTGCTACGCATCTACGAGTGCTACGGAATTGCTACGAAGTTACATTGATTTACGTTTCCAATGTTCCGATATATCGTATATATTGAATGGAGTATCTATTGGAGCCCCTCGTTGTCCAGACAGTACTGGCTGTTACTGCACGACGTAAACAACATCACTCTGAAAGCGTTTCGTTGTTTTGTTTATTATTTATTTTTATTACTTGCTATGAACCTTGTTTGTGAGTTTCCTTGTACACTTTATGTCGTGTGCACTACAGAACACATAAATTTCATCTCGTATATTTTATATACCTATTTGATTTGGTTAAGAATGAATATGTATTCGAACCGTAAATGAACGAGTATCTTGGTCTCAATGATTTAACAGTATTTCGAAGATTATTTAAACACAGAAACACAAAAAGTAATTTAAGATGTCAAAGCGTGCATTTGCAATAAGGTTGAATGTTAATTCCAGCTTCCAATCGAAGCTTTGCGTCGAGTCTTTGTGAAGACTGCCGGCCTTTCATAAGCAACACGTTGAGATGTTCTATTGTTTCTAGAAATTGTCTCAGACGTTGTCAAGTACACTGAAACTGTGAGAGCGGAAAATATCATTTGTTGTGTACAATGAAGAATGATTGTCATGAAAATATTAATCTGTCAATAAACCCATTGTGGTATTGTTGGTGTTTTACATTTTTCTATTGATATAGCCAACAATTTATTATATGTTAGGTACATAATTAAACTTAATATTAAAATATAGCAATAATAGATTTGAGCCAGATTGTGACGGTTATCCTGCATACACTTACCGCACGTTAAGTTTGGAATCCAAAAAGAAATGGAGATGCAAAACGTGCATCAGAAAAAATGTCAAAAGTAACAGTTCAGACAATATCACTATCAGGAAAAAGGCAAGCTCCTCCAATAACGACTCTCCCTCGGGACAATGTGCACAGGCTGTAACTATATCATCATGCAGTAAAACGGAATCGGAAAATACACCTGACATTATCGATTCGCAAGTACTATCATTTTGCGAGACCACGACCGACGAGTCACTTACCTCCCCAGATAAACTATCCAGGAGTGTAAACGACCTACCACTGATATTATCAATCACTGAACTACAGGATACTATAAATAAACTTACCCTAAAACTAGAAAACACAGAACATGAATTAGATAATACAATATTAGAAAAAAATGGTTTACATGAGGAATTAGAGAAGTTGAAAGTTGAAAACAAAACATTAAAATCCTTATGCTCTTCGTCTTCTTCACTCATCCAAAATAGCCCCGCAAGAAGAATTAGAAAATGTAGCTATTCTGCATCACCATCGCGTACACCCATCGACACCTACAATAATTTTAAAAGCTTCAGACTTCAACTTGAAATTGATAATCTCCAACAAAAACTGAAAGAAGCAGAGCTTGAGATTAAGGGACTCACTACACAATTAGAAACCTTGAGACAGTCTTTGAAAGCATCACCACACCTTACACAGGAAATGCACGAGTCAATACAAGAGAAGACATCTAGCCGTAATACTATTCCTCAACGTTATGTTAAAGGAGCAAAAGTTGTATACGAAAGCCCTAAAACAAAAAATTGACTACTTATTTTAACAACTAATAAATTCATGGAGTCATTATCCATGATCGAAAATATATTCTCCGATCATTTCGACTTCTGTCATTATGTAATTCCAAACGGTACTTCAAAGGAACTTTTGTGTGATATAGAAAGCAAACTAAAGTATTTTACTCTATCTGACTACTGTATTTTATTCATTGGTGAAAATGACATTAAATCTGGGAACAACCATATAAATACAATCAAAATGATACAAAGGTCTCTTCTAAAAGTACCAAACACCAATAAAATAATCTGTGCCCCAACTTATATTAGAGGAGCACCCATTTATAATTACAAGGTAGAAATGTTTAATAATCTCCTGTATTTAGACATTCAAAATTATAATTATGCACCTCTCGTCTGCGTAACGTCAAAAACATGCAATTGCCCTAGTCTGTGGTACCGGGAGCCGGTATAGTACACAGACGGGGTATTTTTAGGTATATGCTTTCGTTTTAATTCATTATCTCGGATTTTAATTGGAATTTATGTAATTTGTAACTTAGTACATATTCCTAATGAAATAAACTATTTTTTAAATATTTTTGTGTGTTTTTTTTATTTTTTTATTGTAAGTAAATATATACTTAATGTGGGAGTACCTATATTGTACTCTTATTTACTCCATATATCAGATAAAGGACAATATTTGCACCATATGTTTTATTTTATTTACACAATAATATATTTAGAACAAAATACAATTAAAACATTACCTGCCGTTGTACATTTTTTTTACACAATACCTGTATTTATAAAAGCGACCGCACCGAACCGCAATTATGTACAGTCAAAAGGCGGTGTCGTTTGTAGTCGATTTAGGAAAAAAACTATTGTTATTATAAACAAAGGTTTATTATAGATAATAAGTTCACCTTATCAGCTACATGTAATAAAAGCCGCACATCTGTGAATTGAATAGATTTTAAATACAAAAGGAATAAAGAATGTACTAAAATTTGGGTCGTAAATCAGTCGGTCAGCTTTTAATTTTTTTCAGGTAGAAAAACAGTTCCTGGGATAAAACCAATACTATTTTAAGGTTCTTTACAAAACTCGCTACCTATAACAAAACAAAAAACAATAATGATCCTAAGAAATATTTTCAATACAAGCATTTAAAGAAACACATAAAAAGTAGGCGTTTCGTCAGCCATTTTTGTGGTAATAATAATAATAAATGTATGCAAAACCCTGTCTGTGGAGTATACCGGCTGCCGGTATGAGCATTTCCGCGCTCCGTTTTTATTCAATTCTTTCGTTATTTATACAAATAAACACATTGTACATGGTATCAATCTAAAGTATATTAGTTAGGGCTTTATATTCAAAAGTTTATTTAAGTGTGTATTACTACTACGTTTATATATGACGAAAATAAAATGACGTTCATAGTTCTTTGGGCGTATTGTGCACACTTAGCGCCTTTTTATACAAAAAATATAAATGTAAATGATAAATGGAATACTAGAAAATGGAACATTAATAACCATTTAATATAACTGTATTAAAATAATTATATACTACTGAACAAATTTACATAGTAAAACACGATCAAAGTATTCATAGTGCCCGCTGACTCTCTGCTGACGTTGCGGTATTTTGAACGATGATTACGCGCGATTTTGTTCTGTGTGCCCATTATGTAAAAATCGTATTAGCTTGCCTGTTTCTTCATCTTTAATTTGATATATGGCAAGATAGCCTTACAATATTTAAAAACCTTCAAAAAAAATAAAAACCAAAGAGCGGCTGTCATTTTACCCCGTATCTGTGAAGCATACCGGGAGCCGGCATAGTACACAGACAAGGGGTTTGACGTCTATACCGGGAGCCGGTATAGTACACAGACGAGAGGTTCGACAGTAACCGCGATTTAAAATTGGAAATGTTTTCTTACTCTACTGGTAGAATTAGTAAATATGGAATAAAATGTATTTATGACCACATTATGGATAACATCTTAGCCGACTATTGCTCAAACTATAACATAAATATACCTGGGAATATAAGTACCGATAACCCTAATATTTTTGAAAAAAATTCATCGATTGATGACAATAAAATGAACTCTCAGTTTTTTCTTTGAAACGCACTTAAATATGCTTCATCAAAATATCGCCGGATTAATAAATAAATGTGATGCTCTTTGTATAAACTTGGAAGAACTTAGAGACAATGACAAAATTATAGATATTATATGTATAACAGAGCATTTTATTGCGGCAGGCCATGAACTTCATCTAAATATGCCAAATTACATTCTAGCCGCGTCTTATTGCCGATATAACAAGCGGGGAGGATCATGTATCCTATTAAGACCTGAGCATAAATTTAAAGAAATTGGAGGCATTACGACATTTTGTGCTGATAATATATTTGAATGCTGTGCGGTTGAACTTCTGGACTACAGTATTATCATTGTTTCTTTATATAGGGTACCAAACCAAAATAATCTGTACACATTCTTCCAAAAGCTACAAAATCTTTTAATTTATTTAACTAAGAAAAATTCAAATCATATAATAATAGCTGGTGATTTTAATATTGACGTTATGAAACGTAATAACACCACCTTAGACTTTGAATGCATACTCTTAAATTATAATTTAAAGCTAGCATTATACAAACCGACAAGACTTGTCAGTAAATCGTGTATTGATAATTTCGCACATAATTTTAAAAAGGGCTGCAAAACTGAAATTCTAGAATTAGGCCTTTCAGATCATACTGCTCAGTTAATAACCATTCCTGTAAAAAGAATACCTGCTCTAAACTGTTGGCATATTACAAAACGCGATTATTGCCCTGATAACATTAAAAAATTTAAAATGTGTATAAAAAACCTATCCTTCTCAAATATCTATAATACGGATGACCCAAACCTTGCTTATCAAATTTTTATTAATGATTTTAAACTTTTTTACGATTTATGCTTTCCACAAATACAGATTTTAATAAAACCTAACAGAAAACCAAAATGGGTATCCAGAGGTATTAAGGCATGTAGTAAAAAAAAGAGAAATCTACTTTGGAAACATAGATCTAATCCTACAATTGAAAGTAAATCTAAATACACTAATTACTGTAAGATATTTAAAAAAGTCGTAAAGCTAACACAAAGAGCACAAAATAATTTTAAAATAAAAACATCAAGCAATAAATGTAAAACAATGTGGCGAATCATAAATAAAAGAAAATTAAGTACTCCTAAGGAAAATATATGTCACATAAAAATAAAAGACAACCACTACATCAATAATCCTGATGAAATAGCCAATGCATTTAACAATTACTTTGTTGATAAAATCACTCCAATACCAGGCGCCGGAAAGAAAGTTACTTCTTTAATTAACCATCAATTAAATTCAATGTTTCTCGGACCAAGTTTACCCTGTCAAATCAGTAAAATTATAAAAAACCTAAAAAATACAAATAGCGTAGGTTACGATGGTATTTCAACAAAAATAATTAAGGCCGTTAATGAGTATATCTGTCATCATCTGAGCCATATTATTAATTTGAGTATATCCACAGGTACATTTCCACAAGACCTTAAGCTTTCAGTTATAAAACCCTTATACAAAAAAAACGACAAACAATTAATGGAAAATTACAGACCCATTGCATTAATATCGATTTTTTCCAAAATTTTCGAAAAGTACATTCATAACGAAATAAATAGTTATCTTGAGAAAAACAAAATTCTATGTAATGAACAAAAAGGTTTTAGACAAAGAAAAACCATAAATATGGCAATTTATGAGTTTATTAAAAATGTTATATGTCATGTCGATAAAAGAACTCCCATATGTGCTATTTACTGTGACATGACACAAGCTTTTGACTATGTGGATCATGACATACTTCTTAATAAACTGAATGCTTACGGAATTAGAGGAAATGTTTTTAATTTACTTAAATCTTATCTCAAAAACCGACAGCAAGTAACACAAATAAGTAGAGTGAATATTAACACAAAAAGAGAAGAAACATACACCTCCTCGAGGCGCAATGTCTCTTACTCTGTACCACAAGGCAGTGTGTTAGGGCCTCTTCTTTTTATAATTTATATAAACGACTTACCAAAAGCTACCACACAATCAATGACGTTATTTGCAGATGACAGTACCGTTACAATTGCTTGTAAGAATATTAATCAATATAAAACTGACATTAAAGATTCATTGACATCAATAATTACATGGTTAGATAATAATAATTTAAAAATTAATTTAACAAAAACTAGCATCATGCACTTTGGTCAAAAATCCAATAATTCTCAAAATATAAACTTGGTTCTTGATAATTATAGCATACAGGAAGTTAACACTGCCCGATTTCTTGGTCTAATCATAGACAGTAAATTAAATTGGAAAGAATACATTGACACATTGTGCAAAAGAGTTAGTAGTCTTTCATATGCATTGTACAAACTTGCACAAACAGTAAATACAGATGCACTATTATCTGCATACTATGGTCTTGTTGAGTCGGTCCTTAGGTATGGGATAATTTTCTGGGGTAATTCTACTAATAAAGATATGGTTTTTATAATGCAGAAACGATGTATACGGTACATGTTTGGCATCAAAAGAACTGAAAGCTGTCACCCAATATTTAAACAACATAAAATCTTAACTCTGCCATCAATTTATATATTGGAAGCATCAGTCTTTGTTAAGAGTAACCCTCACTTATTTAGTAAGAAATCAGAAATAGTAAGCCGTAATCGCAGGGATAACAGTAAATTGTGTGTGCATCCTGCAAAAACTGCACTGCTTCATAAAAGCATAATTTGTAAAGCACCAATAATTTATAATAAAATACCAAAACAAATTAAAGAATTGAATATTGACCAATTTAAAAGCACTTTAAAAAAAATTTTAATTGATAAATGCTACTAAAGCATTGACGAATTTTTAAATGATAAATCTTTATAAAATGCCAATTATGTAATAATCATTCAATTCTTAATTTGATTTTCGTTCTATTCATTTAATTTCTAACTTTATTATTGACATGTCCTAATTGAAAATCAATTTATTGTTATGTATTTTTAATTATGTTACCTATTTACATTTTATTTAATTTTACTTATTGACATTAAATGGTTATGAATATCAATTTTATTTATATAATTTAATTATTATTGATACATTTACATGGCAATGAATTCATTTTTATATTTTTTTTAAATGACTACTTTAATTATTTTGTTACTCTTTTATTAATCTAATATTAAAATATTCAATAATACTAACATTTGTACGCCAGTAAATGGCAAGATATGGCTAGCACTAAATATATTTATAAAAAACACCAATGTAATGTACCCATATTTGAACAAATAAATGCTATTTCTATTTCTAAACTACTGTAAGTCACAAGAACTTTTATTTAAATTTAATGAAAATAATAACTTTAAAGTTAAGTTCATATTCATGAGAGGAATGTCTAATGGAATCACTTCTCTTAGTTATAAGTACAGCTTCAACGCGTCAAGCCTCACGGACCACTTACTGCCCCAGTTTCCCTTTTAATAGGGTTTTTCCCAACTTTCATAACGAAATAAATTCCACCCCATATAGTGCACTTAACTTTCCCCTCGAGTCTCGGCGGTTTCATTTATCCTACACAGTCACATAGAGGACGCATATTTTAATCAATGCGCTGCTCTATAATATTTGTTTTATAGTTCGACATTATTTATTGCCTCATTTTATCTACTGCTACTTGTCTGACTTTTATAACTTTTTTTATAAAATTAATAATGGTCTACTTTAGAATTTCCCCGATTATTTTTTACTCACGTAAAACATCACTGAGAATAATCACTACATAGTATAAAACAAAGTCGCTTTCTCTGTCTCTATATCCCTATGTATGGTTAAATCTTTAAAACTACGCAACGGATTTTGATGCGGTTTTTTTTAATAGATAGAGTGATTGAAGAGGAAGGTTTATATGTATGTTTATATGTATATGTATAATAACATCCATTAAATAGTGGAGAAATAAGGAGCGGAGCAGCAATAAGAAATGTTGCAAAAATAAATTATAAAAATAAAAAAACCCGCCTGCACTAAAAGATGGAAACAAGATCCCCTACAGAATTATATAATTTCATGCAGTCGGAGGCACTTTAGTTCATCGAGATCCATTAATGTTTTGATCTTGTTTCCATCTTTTTGTGCAGGCGGGTTTTTTTATTTTTATAATTTATTTTTTTATTTAATACTTTTTAGTAGTTGTAGGATTTAACCGAAGTAACAACTTACTTTTATCACAGCTATTGTCAAATATTGAAAATTGAAAAAACAATGGTTGCTAACTAACTTTTTAAGTAAAACAGTCATATTCATGTTATACCTTTTTGAAATGCTTAAGATGAGCTTTTTAATTTAATACCCATATGGCAGTATTCAAAACAACTTTATTTTTCACACCTTTTTATTTTGACATCTCATAGCCGCCATGTTTGTTTTTTAAAAACGTCACCTATCTAAGAACACTTGGGCGATTAAGACAAATCTAACGACGTGTGAATTGTATAAATTCGTTCAGTGGATTGTGAGATATCAGGTAATAAAGAATATTACATACATACATACTGCCTCTGTGGCGCGGTGGGAGTGTATCCGACTGCTACGCAAGAGGTCGTGGGTTCGATCCCCACCCAGGATAAAACTTTGTGTGATGAGCATGGTGATTTATTCTGTGTCTGGGTGTTATTTATCTATAATATGTATGTATTTAGAAATATATAAGTATGTTTATCAGTTGTCTGGTGTCCATAGTACAAGCTCTGCTTAGTTTGGGATCAGATAGCGTTGTGTGAGTTGTCCCAAGATATTATTATTATTATTATTAATTATAATAATTATAAAAAAAATATACATACATACTAGATACGCGCGAAAAGCATAACCCTTCTTTACAGTCGGGTAAAAACGGGGAAAAATTACGCAGACAAAGTTGCGCGGGTCAGCTAGTAAATAATAAAAATGATTTATTCACTTAGGAAGCAAAATACTACACTTGTGAAAAGCCTGTTCGCAAACAATAGGTAAAGCCCGAGAAAAGAACAGGCAATAAAAACTCGTACTGCGAATGTTAGTTAGTTAGTTAGTTTTACCTGGGCGAACAAGAAAACCGCACTTAGCCTCCTAATTGGGCCATTGTGTGTAAACTGCGAATGTTACTGACTGCTGAAAAAAATTAAATGTATATATTTTTTTATGTTTCACTAAACTGGATATAACACTAGGCAGTGCATGATAATTCTTGCTTACATATTTTTGTGTATTCTCCAAGTGAACACCGCATTCTAAATAAATAAAAAATCCTTAAAAGGTTGTTTGCATCATAAACACGAATTTAGTTCAGGTGATATATAATTCGCATTTTTTTAACAAATAGCATTTCAGTGAGTTTGCAAATATACCAAAGATATCAATTTCATTACACACATTATTATAGGAACACATACGATATAACGGAATATTTAAGTTGCTAGAAAGATAGATTATATTATAAATTAACTCATAAGCAGAGCACAATATCCAGTTTATTAGTCTATAACTACTAACATTATAAATGCGAAAGCTTATATGTATGGAGGGATCTTTGTCATCAATCACGCCAACAACAAGGGGTATTCGGATCTGGATGAAATTTAACACAGAGATAGATTATAGTCCGGAATATCACATTTTTATGGCATAGTCGCATAATGTATCTTTCGCAGAATGTCTTTTACGCAGAATGTCTCTTTCGCAAAATGTATCTTACGTAAAATGTCTTTCTGTTACTTAAAAAAACACGTTTTAAAGAAAAATCATTATACTTACAAGGAAATTTGAAAAAATATTATTTTCACATCGGGATGATACGTACTAACGAACTAGAATCATTTATAGGATTCCGTAACCAAAATGGCAAAACATTTACTACCCTTACAGTTTCGCTCTGTCCGTCCGTCCGTCTGTCTATCTGTCCCCGCTTTAGCTCAGACACCCTTAGTAATAGAAAACTGTAATTTTGCATACATGTATATCTGTGCAAAATTACAGCTTTCTGTAGTTGCGCCGACAAAGTAGTAGTAACATAACATAAACATATCAACCCATATGATGGCCCACTGCTGGGCACGGGTCTCCCCAGTAGAACCTACTGGTATGTAGATCCTGGGGGTAATTGCCATAATCGCCACGCTTGGCGAGCGGGTTGGCGATCGCAGTAAGGCTTTAAGTACGCAGAGGACGCTGCTGCCCGTCCTCCGGAGTGAAATCCCTTAGTCGCCTTGACGACACCCACGGGAAGAGATGGGGTGGTACTATTCTTAAGCCGGCACCACACGGCAAAGTTAGTAACATATAGTAAGGCATAAAAACAGATAATTTAAATTCTTACTGTTCGAGCTCCACTCGCGAATTAACATTATTTGTTTGAAGTTGCTAAATAATTTTAAAAAATATAAAAATAATATTAATGTTTAAAAAATACATTATTTTTTTACAATTATTTAAATCATGTTTATACATTATCATTTACGTAACGAAATTCATCTGTTGAATAATAAAACTTCTCCAAAAGAAAAGTCTTAAGCATCTTTTTAAATACATGTGTTCTATAAATTTCCTTTTTCACAGCTTCAAATTTCATGCAATGTTTCACAATATTTGATTTCGCCTCTATTTTATTACTTAGACCCATTCTCCTTGAACTTTCCCTTATAACTCTCTCCCTAATACTCACAAACAATGGACTTTCTTTGTTGATGTGAGCGTTTGATGTCAACAAGGAGACTCTCGTTCAACCGGATAAACTGTAATTTTCTTCTTTAACCAATCTCAGGCCTAGTAAAATAACTTTACAGTTCACTCAATGTCAAGATTACGCCAAGGATTTCCTGGATGTGTATCTAAGTCAGATTGTGATTTATTTTTTGCTGAACTCAATGTCATATACATACATATCAGCTCGCGACGCGGCGGCGACGTCGCACGACGTCATTAGCGTCGGCGTTTCGTCAATATTTGTAACATTCTGCTCGGTATTCACGCATATGGGCGTCATTATCCACCTTATAAGTCCACAAGTACCTACTATCTTTTATCTCCGTAATATCAAAGTTACTTTACGAAACTACTTCACTTTTCATAGTTTCGTAGTAAAGTCATGCTAGCCTATCTATGTAATGAAGTAAAATTTTAGAAAGGAAATAGGATTTAGGTTAGGTACGTGGCCGATATTCGATCTTAATTGAATTTCAACGTGCAAAAGACGAATCGAATGAGATAGATGGTTGTACTTTCTTTTGCTAAACATTATTAACTGTCTAATCTGGCGGCTAACCATACCAGTGACACGGGTACCAACCCTTATCATGCGCTGAAGCAAGGCACAATGATTCCCATCTTCACTTTTCTCAACCACGGCCCACGGTGATTGATTGACTTAAGCATCTTGCTTGATTTTATGAACAAATGAGAACTTGCCTCATGTTCTATAAAAGGAGAAGTTGTCTTTCAGTCTGGTGTCAACATATCATCACTCATTTACTATCGATGACCTTAACAAAGTTTTTAATTAAACTGATTAACACAACTACGCCTTAATAACTTACACCGCAGCCAAAGTAGCAAGCGTTGTCACACGATAATCTCATAATCTCGTTAAATATGTTTCAGTTGATTAGATGTTGCTGATGTAGATCGATCATTAATTTATTAGCACGCATAACTGTCGGTGAAACCACCTCCGAGCGCTCGGCGCGCTGCCGGCGCCCGCATTTCAACCCTCCCACACCCTCGCACCTCAATTTATTCACATTCACATAGATTGTTTGCAAATCCCTGTTACATAACACTCAATATAGCTTTTAACAAGATTGTATTCAGCGAAATAAATTTGAGTAAATTAAAAACTTTCGTAATTAATTATTTTCGCCCACGAAAAGGAACAGAAATCAAACACAAGTCCAAAAACTCCATCTTTTATCTCTTATCCGCAATTTTTGTAACTTAATTTGTTTGTCAAGTTCACAGTATTTTAATATCTGTGCAAGTGTTTAAATGAAATTCCCATTAAATTGACGTGACCATCAGTCCGACTTAAAGTTGACAATATCTTTAGTTTCAGCTCTACGCTACCTAGTGCTTGTAATTACTAAATAACTAACACTATACTTTTAAACGAGTATATTTTTCTTCAACTGCAATATTATATTGTGTTGCATAAATTAAATTTATTGTCAAAAGTTAATTGTTAAAGTGATTAAATTAAAATGTTTTGATTTATCTGGTTTATGTATGTTATGTGGTTTATGTGAGTGAGTGAAGAAATATTAAATGAATGCGTTGTTATTTAGTAAAATTAGGGTCATTACTTAAATTAACCTACGTAACTACCTACTTATTCTAGTTTAAAAAAATCAATCAGTCTTTGCCAAGAGCAAGTTGTTTCAGAGTAGTTCAGACAAGATACTCACAAATCAACCTGTACATCGTATATATCATCTTCACTATCGATATAATGGAAATCTCTTGTTCGTAAAGTGATGTTCTATTGTATCCTCGCACGTCTGGTTGTTCGATTTAAGTATTTATTGTCAGTTGATGTCTCCTATTTATTATTCCGTTTTAGAAATGAACATGAACTAGGCGATATTATTTAAAGATCGAGTTCTATTTTGATTTTGCAATGTGTAATTTTTACGTTTTGATTGAATTTGAAGGCAAATAAATTTCACAGTCTCACCTTCCAGCTCTATCACCAGACCATGCAAGGTTTCTGTTCTTTAGTTTAGGAGTTCCTATGGCCACTATCCAACTTCATCATCAGATCAGGTCTATGGTACCATAACATTCCGGTGTCATCGGAGATACACTAGTGTACCAAATTTGAGTCCGAACGAACGTCAGGAGGTGGTACCAAAGCTTCCAAAATTTGACCATACAAACTAACATACACACCCGGCAAGAGCTTGTACTAAAAATATTTTGATGTCTGTGAGATTTTCTGTTATTTAAATTTAACGAGTACTCCAAGAGGTAAAAGGTTTTCGCTCCTTAATCAATTAGGTACCTACAGAAGGTTAATATCTCAATTTAGCAATACCGTTACATATTATTTAAAAAGCATGCATTCGCTTTCAAAAACAATTAATTTTAGCAAACATACAATAGCACTATGTTTTTAAAATACTCTATAATGAAGTAATCATAGAAAATGTATGCTCCTCGACAAATAGTAGTTCCAACAGCAAGCGGCTCTAAGCGCTCACTAAATCTACTTTGAGTATGAGTTCTTGCGCTAACATTCAATTTCACTTTCAAATTAGCTCGTCCGAACGCGGCGAGTACGGCGAGTCTTCAACCGGATTACTAACAATTACCGCTGTTATGTAAATTTCTTCACTCTTATTTTTAAAAGAAAGAATACAATAATATACAAAGTAACGTAAACGCACCCATTATCGCCAGTTTAAGCGGAGTTCAGATTGATGTCCAAAAAAATAAGCACATTCCTAATATGTGACGCCAAAAAAAATAGTTTTTCAAGTACTGAAATTATCGATTTTTTTAGTCATTTATAGAAACAGTTATACTAAGAATTACTTAAAAAATTAAATGTTCATTTAAAGAAAAAGGGGCCATGTCCCTATTTCCGATCCAAAATATAGGGTGTGTGCCTATATGACACCTAATACCGACCACTAAATAAATGGAACCGTTAATGTTAAATAAAAATGCTCGCGTACGTTGAACTATTTATATAAATTCTCCAACACAGTACATAATGTTATCAAAACTTAACAATTATATGTAGCGTTATGTCAGTCAAAAAAAAATCTTATTTATACGAATTATGTATAACAAATTACCAAAGGCCAGCATTGATTATATCTTTATTTATATATTTCTTGTGTGCGTGTGTATTTCACTGAACTCCTCCTAAACGGCTGGACCGATTTTGATACAATTTTTTGTTTGAGTTCAAGGGGATTCGAGGATGGTTTCGATTTACAATTTACAAAAAAAAGAGTCAAGACGAAGTTTGCCGGGACAGCCAATATACATATATATACATATACATATACATATATTTATATATATATATATATATATATATATATATATAATTATATATATATATATATATATATATAATTATAAAATATTTACATAAGAACAAAGTTATTTTTATGGTTACATGCTCTTAAATATATGGCGTTAATAGCTCAAATACAAGTTAACATACTGAGGAGCTGAGTTAGTATAGCATCCTGCCTATTAATTGGATGCATTTTAATAAAAATCATAGCACACAAAAGATATGAAAAGTACTTATCAGTGACATGGCTCGTTAATAAGAATAAAATTGTGATTTTTGTTCCTATTACCGCCATTTTTAATATTGATTTTTAAGCTAAATATAATAGTACCTCATTAAATTTAATTAGTATTTGTGTTCCTGAAAGTATTAAAAAATGTGTGGCACTCGGGGACTGCCGCGGTAAAGCTATTGCATAGCATTTTTATCAAATTAAGCAATTAAAAAAAAAAAAAAAAATTTCATTATAAAAAACAATGTTTTTAATTTTTTTTTCTTTAATTTTATTTTTAAATTACAAAAAAAGGTTTTAAAAAAAAATTTTTTGTTTTTTTTTTAGTTATAACAAAACAATGTTTTAAATTTTTTTTATTCTTAAAATTTTTTTTTTTTTAATTTAAAAAAAAGTCTTTAAAAATTCTGCTATTCATCGATAGATGGCAAAACTAAAAAGTATCACTGCTGTGCCCGTCGGAGTGAGGAGCGTGAGTTTTTTTCGTTACGGAATTTCTGGATTCGGTCCCCGCGCTCAAGGCCCGCGATAGAAGCTATGCAATAGCTTAAAATGTTTCAAAAGAACTAGAAGTTACATTAAAATGCTTGACGATATAATCTTCTGCTAAGAAAGAAACAAGAGTATTTACGCCATCGGGAACGCAACACTATGGAAAATGCAGTATCGCCGGCGTCCACGGACGAATTGATTATTTTTTAAATCTTTGAGTTCCGCACACAAACAAGAAATGAACATTTGCAATACAAAAACATGTACATTTTTTCTAAAGCAACCACTTGTGTAACTTTAATACATTACGTTAAAATGATAGTTTTCTGAAAAAGGCAGTAATTAGCGCGGATTTTATGGGGTCGTTATTAGGTGCGATTACGTTATATTTACATAAGCGAAGTTTACCAATAGGTAAGAATTTGTGGCTTTCGTACTTGTATGTTTTTACACATTTATAGTAAGTGTTATACGCTGACACTCACTTTAAATCATTATCATTTATTTATATACAGGGTGTAACAGAAAGGTGTGGTCATATTTCAGCAATGAACAGTGTTAGGTATAAGTGTAACATCTGCGGGGTTACCAATTCTGATTTTATTAGTATGACTGAGATAAAGAATTTTCTTTCTTATCGAGTGCGTAACATCGACATACTGAAAATACGACTTTACCGATAGGTACCCAACACTAACAGATAATCAGCTGTTTCAAATGAACTGCAATGAACTTCAGGTTTGACCTTAAATCACCACCCACTTTCATTTTGTTTCACTCTTTTGTTCCTGCAAAGATGAAACAAGTGATGATGTGTGAGTGAGACAAGTTAGTCTCGTTCTATCATTTTAACTCTCATTCGTCCTTTGGTATCTTGTTTCACTCTTCCGTAGCTTGCCTCTCGTTCTTTATCATTGTTTATGGACGAAGAGTAAAATAAATGCAGTTTTCATTAATAAAAATCATTTATCTCTATCACACAATAATCTATCTGGTCAACTACATTTGTGTGAGTGTGTGTATACCTACACACTCACACAAATGTAGACACACACACAGCAACACTTACCCCGAAAACCAATGTTCGGAGTACCAAGGTAACAGACATTGTGAGGAGTACTTGGGAACAACAGGTATGACGCCTGACGCCCATCTCTTGCTTTAAATAGGGCACTTTAAATTACCTACGTAATAAAATATGATACCTAAGTCATTTTAATATTTTCATTGATTTTGTTGACAAGGTAACGAATTCAGGCAGCATTAAACCGTACATTATTTGTAACTTGAACATCACCGCTCACACCATAATTTAGAACTTTCTTCCCAAATTCCCCGTCTTCCAGGGTACGGTAGGTAGGTATTACATCACAAATAAACAAAGGTACCTACTGACCCTAGACGGCGACGACACACTGTTTACAATAAACGAATTTGTTATTCTTATAGTAACTTGTCGGTGTACCTCAAAGTTGAACCAACTTCTATTATGATATAATGTTTGCGTAAGTTAAGCAACTTTACCACAGTTGGTGCATAGATGGGTGACCGATTTCTAAAATGTTATACTCACATGAATCATCGTTTGGGTCTTTTTTTATTGTCAGAGAACATTTTTTAAATCTATTTACATGAAATCGTTAAAAGAATTACATAATTTCACAAAATCCAACAATTTATTTCATTGTAGGATTAAAATCATTGAGGTATTAATGAATATTTTAATAGTTTTAAATAATACCACAAACAATAAAACAATCTACAATCTAAATCGATATTCATTATTTTGTGTTGAAAAGTAATTCACAAACACACAGACATTCAGGTGAAAAGTTGATTTGCAACAAAAATAAATCGTAAACTCACGGCTCAACTTCGAACACTCATGGCGAAGTCCCGCGTTATTTGTCCCACGCCGTGTAAGTAACGCTTTACAACTTATTGCATTAAACACGAAAAGATTTTTTTCAAAAACTTCAAATGCATGGAAATTAACTTTCCAAACAAAATAATTATTCAAAACAAATATCAGTGCCTCAAACTCAAACTGACCGATTATTGGTTTTATTACCTAGTTAGACAGAGACACCAACATTTCAAGGCCGTGGTGGCGTCATAAACAAAACGTGTGCAATAAATAATTCGGTATTTGACCGGAAGCTCGGCAGAAATATTCGGAAGTCATTGTAATTTCAAAATGAGTTTTTAATACTCTTTTGTTGTTATTATGATTCATAAAATAATTTGATATTGCCATTAATTTAATTATAACTTTTCTAAGATAATTTACAAACATTTTCTTGTAATTTTAGAAGTTTTAAGTTTTTAGGCACTTTCATTCTTTGCTTCATTCTTGGTGTTGCTTATTTATTCCGTCACTGTCCGTCAGTGCTTTCGGCGCGGAGCCCCAAGCGGTTCGATCTATTTCGTTTCTTGGTTTTTGTTTGTCTTTCTTTGTGGAAGTGATGTGAAATTGATAAAGACATTTTGTTTTAAATTAGTAACAGTGAATAATTTCGAAATTGTGTATCAATTGCGTATGACGCGATGGTAATCTATGCGATGTAGGTTAGGTACCAAGTAAGTTGATAGAAACAGTCTGCTCGGTCCTGGACAAACGTACCATAAGGGATCCAACGGTGGCGCGTAATGCGTGACCCGTAACCCGTAGGTACTTACCACTTTCGGCGAACGCAACAATTATTTATTGTTGACCGATAGGTAGGTACCGATTTAGTTATGTAGTGGTACCAGGAATGCGGGGAAGCGTCACCGAGTTTCGCGCCTATTTTCATTATGTAGGTATTATCAATTCGAACAAACAAGTGCGCGTTGAAGTTAGTGCTAAATTCATGTGTTGTGATTTGTGATACTGTGTATTCGTAACTTAAAGTATGTAAATACCAAAATCTCATTCTTATTGAAGTTTCAAAAACGGTAGGTAGATACTTTCCCGAACCCTAAAAACATGAATATCAAAAATGTAGGGATGTAAAAACCGAACGTAGGTACCTAGTACGTTATTTTGTACCGTGAAGTGCATTCAAATGATCGTCCACCAGATGTGATAACAAAGTAGGTACCAACAGCAGTGAGATGGTGATTAACATTAATTTGTCCATTCGATGTGGTCGTCGTGAAAGCCGGTGGCGACGGAAAACGTTCAGAGGTTAGTAGTTAGTTGGTATTAATTTGTTTGCCTGTGTTTCTTTGGTTTACGGACGCGCGGACGTCCGTATGTTCGACGCGTGACGGGTACCAGGCGCGCAGTGATACTTAAGAGATCATTGTGCAGGGTCATCCAACATAATTGAACTCTCTACTACTACTATACTACGATGAAAATCTTGAATGATTGGTTAGTGATGTAGCATTATTCGTGGCGATATTTTTCCCCTTCCCCTCTCGTCGCGAAAGTGTATAGACGTGTCCACTTGTTGTTATTTAATTAAAAATCTAAAAATAAAATAAATAACATAAATAAATCGTGCGAAGTACCAGGCGCGCATAAACTCAAGAGTATAACATAAGTGCAACACTACGCTGTGACGTCACGACGCAGCCGACTTCGTCGCCTCAAGCCCATGTACCAGGCGCGCATGCAGTGAGTAGTAGCGACACGGAAACAAGTTTGTGCAAAAGGGACAGCAATAGTTAACGTGCACCAATTGTCATAATCAACTGACAACCTCGAGTGACAACGTCAGCTGTCACCATTGACATACAAATTCAAACTGTCATCATTGGCGCGTGCGTTTAGTTACTGCTCTTAAGAAAAAGCATGTCTTCGAATCGCACTCCTCCACGTTCACCAACATTGCATTATGTCTCCGAACCAGACCTGACCTCAGCCGCGCAAGATCAGGATCCGAACATAACACAGCGGAAACGTAAATTTGTTCAAGTTGACGACGTTAGTCTTTTTATGGGCGAGATGAAGACTTTATTTTCGAATTTTGAAAAGCAACAAAATGAAAAATACTCTAAACTACAGGCAACAATTAACGAAATAAAGGAGCTGAATACTTCATTAAAAACTACTATTGATTTTGTTTCTGGGCAATACGACAATTTAATGAAGGAATTTAACAAGCTAACTGCTGAACGTAAAGATCACCTGGCATACATACAGTTATTAGAGGGAAAGGTAGAAAATTTAGAAAGACAGGAAAAGGCCTCTTGCTTGGAATTGAAAAATATACCTGTTATTGCACGCGAATCTAAAGAAGAACTAATAAAGATTATTATCGAAACCGGCAAGGTTTTGAATGTATCAATTAGTTCTCAAGATATAAGAGACATATACCGCTTAAAGACAAAGACTGACAGTAACAAACCAATTTTGATAAATTTCAACTCTGTCATTATTAAAGAAAAGATAATTAAGTCTGCTAAGTCCTACAACAGTAGTAACAAAGATCGCAAGTTATCTACTTCTATAATAAAACTACCAGGCTCCGACGTACCGGTCTATATATCAGAAAGCTTAACCCAGAAGGCAAAAAGGCTCTATTATCTTGCTCGAGACTTCGCTAAATCTAACGACTACAAATTTTGCTGGACTGCATTCGGCAAAATATTTATACGTAAGAGAGAAGGTACTACTGCCTATCCTATATATTCGGAAACTGATATAAATAACTTGAAGAAGCAGGATTGACTATGTAATAGTATTAAGTTTTACGTTGCTTTTGTTTCTTTGTTGCTATATTTCTTGTCAAGTGCATGTACTTTTTGTAAAATTTTACACATATCAACTCATATTTTTACATATTTTTCATGGTCTACATTCATACAAATATTTTTAATTTTATCTACCATATATAAACCAACTTCACTAAAAACTACTCAAAAAATCTATCATTTTAAATATACACTACACATCTACACGGCCTACACCACAAATAAGCACAATAACAGTTACTTCACACAAAACCACTACCATTACATCCTACAACATAAACAAACAACTCTGCCAAACTACACTTATTATATTATATATATTATACTTATTATATTATGCTATATGTTGCTTCTACTCCCGCTAATAACATCGACAATAACAGAAAATTATAATATAAAAATCACTACCAAACACTGCATGTATCATGCGATTTGTTCCTGTCAGTTGCGACACATACAACAACTCACTCACAATGTCTGATAACATTAATATCTTAATGGACAACGTTGACCAGATTTCGGTGTCCGAGTCATACATTTGTAATCCAGATCAGTCAACACAATTTATAGAAAATCCAAATCATTACCTGAAAGTATTTTGCCAAAATATTCGTTCCATAAATTGTAACCTACTAAACCTTCAGGCTTTCCTAAGTTGTATACCGTTTGAAAATGATATTATAGTATTAACGGAATGCTGGTTATCTTGTTCCCGGAATTATTATATTCCAGAAATTAAGGGATACACAACTCACACAACCACAAAACACATAAACAAAAGCGACGGAGTTGTTATTTTTATAAAAACCTCAATATTAAGTAAGGTAGAAGAACCGGGTTTTAATAAATCAGCGTCTGGATTAATTGTCAAAACAACCGACACAGCTATATTTTGCATTTATCGGTCGCCATCAAGCGACAATCTCGACGTTTTTCTAGATGCTTTGAATAACATACTTCCTTCTCTTCACACGTATAAATCCGTTATCATAACTGGTGATATGAATTTAGATATTATTACTCCCGATATGCGATCCCAAAATTACCTTAATTGTCTCGCCAGCCATGGCTTTTTGTCCGCACATAAACTGCCCACGAGAGGCAATAATTGCCTCGACCACACCTTTATCCGAACAAAATTGTCTGCAGTTACGTTACTTTTCCAGTCCACAGTTACTGATCATTACTCATCTCTAGCTTGTCTCAAGACCAAACAACTAAGTGCACCTACTATCACTACCACCTCTAAAATAAACTATCTAGAACTAGATAAGTCCATCGAACAACTAGATCTAGATCCTATATTAAGTATTGGAAATCCAAATGTAGCTACAGATTACCTTGTTAACATTTTGTCAAAAGCCATTCAAATTAACACAATTACTTCCAAAACACCGTCACGAAAAAGAATACTCAAGCCTTGGATAACTTTAGGTCTATTGAGATGTATCAAAAACAGGGATTTGTTACACAAAAAATCAAAATTATCACCAAATAATGAAATTTTAAAGATAACCTATCAGCGGTATAGAACTTTTTGTACTAAATTGTTAAAAAAGTCAAAAAGACAATATGATGCTGAACAATTAAAGAAAGCTGGGAATAATACTAAAGCGCTATGGGATGCTATAAAATTCATCACCAACACAACGAAACCTAAACAAAAATCATCACAACTATTAACCTCCTCACACTCAAAAATCAACTCATGTAACGAAGTCAATAATTTTTTTATCAACGTTGGGAAACAGCTCGCAGATAAAATAACTAGCCCTGCTTCACACACTACCAAATCACAAAACACTACACCTTTATCTTCATTCGTTCTAGAAGAAACAGATTGTGATGAAATTATTTTGACCATCAATTCCTTGAGATCGAATGCAGCGGCTGGATGGGACGGCATTTCCTCCATAATATTAAAAAGATACTCTGTTGTTCTTGCTCCCTTTCTCTGCTATATATTCAACTTGTCATTTCGGACCTCTATCTTTCCTACTTCCTTCAAAAAAGCGATCATACATCCCATATTCAAAAGTGGCGACGGTTCCCTATTTAATAACTACCGTCCTATAGCGGTACTTAGTTCTCTCTCTAAGGTGTTTGAACGCCTCATCAACATACGTCTAAGGAATTATCTGGATCATTTTGGACTTATATCATCTCAACAATTTGGTTTTCGAAGAAATAAATCCACCACAGATGCTTTGCACGAACTAACGACCTTCATTGTGAACAAACTTAATAATAACAAAAAAGTGCTTACAATTTTCTTAGATCTCACGAAGGCATTCGACACTATTCCTCTCAAAACTCTACTTTTAAAGCTCGAAGCCATAGGAATCAGAGGCCCTCAATTACAATTTCTTAAAAGCTATCTTACCGATCGCACACAAATGGTCAGAATAGAAAACTATGTTAGTGACGAGCTTTTTATTAATTATGGTGTACCGCAAGGAAGCGTGCTAGGACCAACCCTGTTTCTTATCTTTATTAACGACCTTTGCAATCTTAAAATTCCTGACTGTCAAATTATTTCTTATGCAGATGATACTGCCATCACATTTTTTGCAAACTCTTGGTCGGATCTTCAAATTAAAGCACAGAACGGTTTTTCTTCGGTCCTAAGTTGGCTATTATCTCACACACTCACTCTTAATACTAGCAAAACAAAATATATCACCTTTTCCATAAGCTCTGTCTCCCAACCAAAAACACCACTAACATTAACTGCACACTCTTGCTTCCCGAACACTCAATGTGACTGTCCATGTATTGATCCAGTTGATAATATAAAGTATCTCGGTGTGGTTTTAGATAAAACTCTGAACTTTAAAGACCATGTGGAATCCTTGACTGGCAGAGTGCGTAAGCTCATATACATATTTAGGTCACTTAGACATGTTGCTAGTCATTCAATTATACTTCGTGTCTACTATGCACTTTGCCAATCGATTATATCTTACGGTATTACTTGCTGGGGAGGAACATCTAAAACTACACTTTACCCTCTGGAAATAGCCCACAGAGCGGTGTTGAAAGTAGCGTCCTTTCGACCGATCTTATTTCCAACTACACTTTTGTACAAAAGCTGGAACGTTCTTAATATTAGGCAACTTTTCATTTTACATACTGTACTTTTACAACACCATAAAACACCTTATGTACAAATTTCCAAGCGTCGTAAAGATAAAATATGTTCACATCCTATAGTTAATTACTCTTTCACTAAAAAATTCTTCTATTATCTAGGACCTTTCTTATACAATCTCATAAACAAACATATACCAATTTACAAACTTTCATACCATGAAACTAAAGATGCTATCCGATCTTTTCTGCTCGATAAAAATTACGATGAAACTGAAGCTTACCTTAAATCAACAATGTAGAATCACACACACGTACACGTACGCCCACACTTACGCGCACTCGTACATGCACACCCACACGTACACACACACATGCACACTCTTACTCTTACACGCACACACACACACACGCGCACGCGCTCACACACACACGCGCACGCGCTCACACACACACACACACACACACACACACACACACACACACACACACACACACAGTATCTATTAGTAGTTAAATTATCAATAAGTTTTACCTAGACAGTTATTGTACCTCTACAAATAACAGTGGGGATTCGGCACTGTCTCTCCTTAACACAGGCTTTACGTAGTCTATCTAGGAGGACAGTACTATCACCATTTAGTAGTACTGTAATTATGTGTTATGTACAATATTATTAAGTTGTCCAATGTACTACTGCACCATTTTTATAAAAAATAAAGATTTTTATTATATTATTATTATTATTTTGCATAATAATTTATGGACTGATTAAAAATGACGTAAAATTTTAAGGTTCTTACATTTTGATAAGATTAGGTACACAGGTAATTTATCATGTGTATGTGACGACCCTTGAATATGACCACACCTTTCTGTTACACCCTGTATAACAAGTACAAGGTTGTACGTTATTTCTACAACTATACAAGAATACTCCTAAAATATATGGGAGCCTGTACTAGGGAAAATCTCTACCACAATCAATCAATTAATCCTTTATTACTGAACGTAGTTAATAAATACATTTCATGGTGTTGGTTAAATGTAACTAGCACTATGTTTTTATTCAACTATCGCTAACAAGTGTTCTATCTGATTATAGGATAAATTTTGTAAGTAGTTGTACAATTTCATTTTAACCATTGGAACATTTAGGTCATATATATTATTATACACTTATTTATTTTATTTTAAAGGAAAGGACCCAGAAATAAATCTAATCTGTTTGTGAAGGCATATTTAGATTGTGAGATGGAATTGCATACAATATCTTTAAGTCTCTTAGTAGCAATGAGGCTAACAATGTAAGCAAGCGTGGTGTGTTGTATTAATACAGTGTGTATTATGAAAAGTTGACGAACAGAAAGAACCTTGCAACTTACGTTCTTCAAGGAATGGTCGTGAAATTGTTACTTTAAAAATCGCTCTTTGTGCTCGTTCCATGGTTATCGTGGTTAAATGTGTAAGTAAATAGTTGTTGGTAAACCTAAATAAATAAAGTGCTTTCTCGCTTCACCGGCAAAATGTCTTGATGCGACATCTCGGGATTATGTTAAACACTCTCGGCAATCAGCCGTTCTTGTGCGCATTGCTTCGTGCACAGCACAGGCCATCAAACGAAATTAGTGAGAGGTGAAGTGTACTGGTGTACTAATGTCGTGCTCGTGTCGTCTGTCGGCTGCTCAGTCTGCGACTCAGAACTGATATGAAACACCGAGAGTGCAGAAGGATACTTCGTAATCACATCGCTCACGTGCGCGGAATCCCTAAACAGCTCGGACTATCAGCTTTGTTCTGAACGCGTTCCGAGATACCGTGTCCGTAAACGATGTCTATGTGTGCGTTGCTGGAGTGAAGTACGAATGAAGTCTTCCTTCTGTACTCAGGGTGCTATGGCACCGATGTGAATAGTAGCAGTAGACTGTCATCCGTTCGGGAGTTATTTAATTACGATCTTGTTTCACGAACTCGAGTATTCATTCCAATCCTTTGTATCTCGTCGTGTATCACTTCGCGAGCGTTATTGAGTTATGTAGAATTTAATTTATTTTGTTAAATTGATTCTGATGAAAGCATGAGCAATGTATTAAGTTTTATAATGGTTAATGAAAAATAATTGGGACACGCAGTAATAAAAATATAAGCATATTATGATTATCATTAAAACAATATACTTAAAAAAGTGGAATATTAAGAAAAAGAAAAAAACCTTCATTGAAATACTGTAGATATAATTATTATTCATTAATTATAACGTAAGACAAGAGAAGTTGATACTGAGATACGAATGAGGCCTTATCACGTCAACGAACTAGAACATGGACATTAGTAGTCACACAAACACGAGATAACAAGTCAAATGGTTCCCATTTAGTAAGAATGTATCTATTTATTTGCTGGTTTTTCAGCTTTGTTGGCTATGATTCGGAACGTGCTTCAAACCGGGAAATTAGAACGATATGATACGGAAATGGGGTAATTTTTAGAGCCAAGAATCGTTTTACGATGTTTTGAAGTTTGTAAACATCCTTAATGACTTGTGGTCGAAGTGATTTTATATCAACCAACATATAAAACACAAACAACAAAAGTTAGCTCTAAATCTACGGTAGAAACTTTGGATTTCAATGACTTTAGCTTTAAATGTAAATCAAATGACTGAAAGTCAATCACTCAGATTGTGACAGGGAGAAAGAGAACGTTCGGAGTGAGTTGTTGGTGTGTTTGTGTTATTTATTCGAAGGCGCTACCTCACGTACCGCACCACAGATGTCGCGTCCCTTGAATCTAAATGAACCCACCGACTTTGGGAACACATCAGTTCTCACTTTTACAACTGCTATAAACATTACGGCTGATAAATTTCTTGCAAAGAGCTACGCTCTCTGTGCTCACAATGAGAAGTATCCGACCACAAGCGCTTACAAGCATATAGTCCATGTCTTATTATTTTTCAAGTGAAGCCCTCAGACGCTGGCTACTTAGCGCGAACTCAGGTCGCGACAGCTGGTCTGAGTAATGGTCCCTAATTACCTACGTTCATTGGTATTGAAAAATGACTTACGAAATACAGTAATAATGGCTACGGAAGTCTTAAAGGTACGAGCCTTTTATTTACCCGACGTTTCGATCGAATTGCACTGACCCGTGACTACGATCGGTGCAATTCGATCGAAACGGCGGGTAAATAAAAGGTTCGTTCTAAAGGTACGAACCTTTTATTTACCCGCCGTTTATTCAAGTTCTTAATAATTCACGCGATTAAGTCCCGAAATATATCTAATATAAATGGAACATCATAGCTTAATTCTAAAGATACGAATGTTTGTACCACGGTCTGATGATTTTATTGAAATTTGACTTCATTAATTACAATAAAAAAGGTACTATTGAATGAAAAAATAAACTATCTTGAATCTTTCTTCATACTAAAAAAACGATTTTTGCATCATTAGGAAGAACAAAAAGATATTAAGCTTAACCGAGTAACAAACTGGCATATTAGCTAAATTTATAGTTTTATTTACAGTTAGTGCGGCGGAGGCAAGCGAGAGCGAATACATCTCGTGAATAACGTCTGGTATTAGTCGTCTGAATGCGCGCTGTTAGTTAAGTACTGCAATCATTTCGTATACTTGCAATAGATAGCTGGAGTACGAGGTGAGAATTAAATAAGAGGTAGGTATTCTAATATACCACACATATACATTTATAGAAACCTAAAAGGTTGTAGTGAAACATGTATTTTTTTGCGCGAAACGTTTAATATCCATGTAATACAATATTACGTTCATTGTATGCCACAGTTTCTTATCGAGTCGTGTCGTAAAACTGAAGTGCCAAACCAATTTTGGTAAATGGTTTTCATAAACGTTACACGCATGTTGTTTGAGACTGAGCACACAAATACACACAGGAGAGTGGAGGGGAGTGCAGGCTGAAGCTATCAGCGCAACGTGGGGCGTTATGTGACCGTCAGATTAATTTGGGTTTGGTTCATCTGTAGTAGGCTGCCGTGTTTAGATGCCATTATTATAACTGCGGCTTTGAGTTATTGTGTATCACTTAGACCCAACACTTATGCCCCGAGCTCCGCTCATGTCCATGCCGGTTATAGCTACTATTCTACTTAAGCTCTCTCATTTACGGCGCTGTTAGTAAAACAGAGATCAAACTATATCTACCGTAACACTTAATCAATTTTGATGAAAAGTATAGCAACATTTAAGTCTAACTTAAATGTTGCTATACTTTTCATCAAAATTTTAAAAATTTTTTTCTTAAATATTAGCTTTCAAACTGAAATAAAATAATCAAAAACTATTTACAAAGCCGTCAACCCCGATCAAAGAGACATAAAATAACCCTTCCTTGCAGCCAACAGCAGCAGGTAAAAATGAAGCATAATTTTAGTTTCGTCAAAAAATCTATCCTGGATCAAGGGATCAAGTTATTACTTGATCCAGGATAGATTTTTAATTGAGGATTTTCAGTGTATATTCACTTTACAATTTTATAAAACTTGTAGTAGAGAAGAGATAAGGAGACCGCATCAGATTAAGTGTGTGTTCTACTAACGATGTCCACGACTCCTTGTATAACCTCTGAGCCTAACTAATGTGTAACGAACCGTACAAATGTTTCTCACTGCCATCACTAACTAGCCGGGACAAATAACATACCTCTTCGAGCATCGACTTGCTTGATAGCTTGTGAGAATAAAGCTGCATTATTTTGGCATAAAATCATAGTTTGCTACTAAGTCAAGATATAACTTTATAAGTGATGAATATTTACCATAGTAGGTACCTACAGACTCTGATGTGCCACTCGACCACTCGTGCGTTACCGACCTTGTGTACAGAAGTTAAGAAGGACTCGACATTGAACCCAAAGTTCATCTGTTACTTTGATGGCCCAACTAACTCAAGTTTTGTTCTTTGACTAAAGTTTAATGGCTCTCTTTTGCTCGCGTCATCGTACGTATTTAGGTCTCATAGCGGCCATAACTCTTCGGCGGAAAAATAGGATTATAAAGAGGGCCATTAATTTAATGCAAGCGAACAGCTCGCCGCTTGTGCTTTGAATTTTGAAGTAAAACATATTTTAGGTATCCGATGAAAGCTGTTAACTTACAAGTTATGTGAATTACAGAGCGTTACATAACTTATACATAATAACTACAGCTTTATCCTTTGTCCTTGATACACTAAAGGTAAAGGGTATATGGTATAACGAAGCTCATTATAACACAAGCGTGTTTTATATCAAATTACTAAACCCTAATGGCTATGTAAAGCGTTGTTTGGTTTTTAATATATTGATTCAGAAAATCTACAAGTGGAATGATAATGGGAAGAAAGCGAGAGTTGGTATCGCATGTCCGATGAAATCCGTTCACCAGTTAGGTTTATTACGAGTTAGGTGAAGGTTATTACGAGCGCCTGATGCCGCCTTAGGTAATCTGCCCTATCCGCGGCCATCCGTAGAGGCGCGTCGCCCTGTGTGTATCCAGGGGCCGCGTAGGTGTGAAATGCCCGTAACGCGACAACATCTCGTCCGAGAATTGCCACTGGGCGGGCCACTGACTGTATAACAAATTCGCGAAGGTAGCGGCCCGTTCGCGAAGGTGGCGAGCGATACACGGAGGATTTTTTAGTGGGTGCAAACCCCACACTGCCTCCACCGTCTTCCCAGGATAGTGGGGGTGTGTGTTTTAGGAATTTACCCCGCCAAATAAAAGAAAAAAGAAAGTTATCACGAGCTAGGTTTCAACAACTCTGACATACAGAAATATATAAGTACTTGTTTTTATTTTTCTAAATAGATGTTATAGACATTCTCTTCCTAAGGTTTATTTTCCTGAACCTCGAATAATGTACCACGTAATCGAATAAACGCTCGTCCAATATGTAAACAGTCTTTGCGAGATTAGTTTGCCTTTGGCTACCGATTTTCCAGCCAAATTATAGCAAGGCTAGCTCAATGTTCATAAATTAACTCAAAATGAATTGAACTTTGTCTAACTTTTAATATTATTCTTCATTACGTTGAGTACTAACTTCGAAGCAAACTGATTCAATAGCGCAATTAGTATTTGTGTGCTCCAAGGAGCGATTTGTCCCAAGTGGTAGCATGCTGACTACTTATTCATTTACATTTACAAAATAATACTTGCACAGTAAAGATGCAAACATTGCCTCTCTGACCCGGTGGGAGTGTGTCCGACTGCTACGCAAGAGGTCGTGGGTTCGATTATCCCATACGGGACATCACTTTGTGTGATCCACAAATTGTTGTTCCGAGTCTGAGTGTACTTTGTGTCCGTGACTTGTATGTTTGTGAAGTCCCCCGCGATACAGGGCTAGTACACTACTGCGGGAGCCGTCTTTAAAAAAAAAAACATAAACTCATTCGAAATTCAGTGTCGTCTGACTACGTCACACGCTATACCTAACAGCAACACATTACATACATCATAGCGTTTAAAACAACAATTTAAAAAAAGAAGATAGGCACAAAAAGTAAGCAAGTGAGCAACAGTGAGCGCACCGCACCGACGGGCACTTTCATAGTGGACTTTAATTATAATTCGCATATAATGCAAAACTACTGCATCAGATACATTTAATTTCATAAGCTCTAGAACACATACGTACGACTAAAATTATTTCATAGTTTTAAAATAAATTTTTAATTTTCTCGATTCTCGACATTAGTAATATATTCACGAGATAGAAATTGTAGCAAAAAAAGATTGAACGGAATGTTGTAAAAAGGTTTCACATAAAGTTTCTCAGACCTTTGTGTTCAATAAATCGGTTCTTAATTTCCGAAAACGAAGCAAATGTTCAGAGGGATGGTTGTTTTTAAAGACATTTGTTATAGAAATAAGAGTTTCAATGATGATTGGCGCCGATGAGTCTTGTGGCCGGCAGTCAACGTCCTGTGGCCGACTTGATCATTCATTAGGTATATCAGTATCTGTAATAATTTGGCAAGAACACCTTTTGAAATGTAAAAATGTTATGATCGTCAATCGTTATCAATAACAGACTAATATACATACATACATCATACATATCAACCCATAAGATGGCCCACTGCTGGGCACGGGTCTCCCCAGTAGAACCTACTAGTATGTAGATCCTGGGGGTAATTGCCATAATCGCCACGCTTGGCGAGCGGGTTGGCGATCGCAGTAAGGCTTTAAGTACGCAGAGGACGCTGCTGCCCGTCCTCCGGGTTAAAATCCCTTAGTCGCCTTGACGACACCCACGGGTAGAGATGGGGTGGTACTATTCTTAAGCCGGCACCACACGGCCGAGCCGGCACCACACGGCCGATGATGATATATACAACTTTATCTTTTACAAATTTTTTTTTAGTGGTCGTAGTTTAAATGCAAAACGTCGTATGACGTGACATCGTGACAAGACAGTTATTTCTGTTTTATTTTGTGTAAAACGTCATTTAGTGGGGAGTTGAGTGGAGCCTTGTGCAATAAATAGTTCGTACATTCCGTACGTACCATTTACATTACTGCTACACAAGGCTATGACGCCACAATTAATATATCATACAGATAAGTTATGTTACGTCATCGCTCAGACGTCTAGACCAGACAACTTTATTATCCAGCGAACTTCATTTATCCTCCATGTATTGTTCGTCAGCTACGCAGATTATAATGAATGTTGGCTAACATACATACTCTCTACGTACAGCAGCTACAGAGCTGCAGTTCAATATAGCACAACAAGGTACCTTCACTCAAAGATTTACGTGTCCCAGATTCACTTGACGGATATTGCGGCAAATTGCTGAGGTCATTTCGCGCGAGAGTATTTATGAAGCCGAATTCCTGCCGCCCTCTGAAAGGAAAACCTGATTCTCTTTGATGTTGTCAAGCACCTAGCGCTCATAAATATAGAAGATGGATGTAGTGAAATAATTTGAACAATACATGGCTACTATACATATTTTATAACAATCTGACTTCAACAACCTAATGCAGAATAACAAACAATTTATACATAATAATAATAATAATAATAATATCTTGGGACAACTTACACAACGCTATCTGATCCCAAACTAAGCAGAGCTTGTACTATGGAAACCAGACAACTGATAAACATACTTACTTATATATTTCTAAATACATACATATTATAGATAAATAACACCCAGACACAGAATAAACCATCGTGCTCATCACACAAAGTTTTATCCTGGGTGGGGATCGAACCCACGACCTCTTGCGTAGCAGTCGGACACACTCCCACCGCGCCACAGAGGAAGTCAAAACATCTTACATAGCATAAAACTGAGGCACTTCTTGCTGTTTGGCCTTAGGTACGCTCAGACGTTCTAAAGCGGTGCAAAGCGGTTTTATTAACATTAATATTATAGAGAACGTAAACATCGCTCCTGTAATTTTATATTTAATTGTAAAAAATCAAATTATCTCCGTTATAAGTGATTCACCTGTGAAATTATTTGAAAACCCTAAAAACATATCAGTGTAAAAAAACTCTCAAATTAACTAAGTATAATAACCGTCAAGTGTTTAAACAACAGTGTCTATATGGATTTTTAGATGAACAGAATTAACCATTAATTAATAATTAAAAAAACTAATAATTAAATTAAATAATCACCGAGAAACAGAAAATAAAGTCAATAATAATACAATATTTTTGTACCTATAATGCTACAAAAAACTTATAAATAATAAAAACCAAGCAAGAGCATGTCGGACCACGCTCAGTGTACCCTACACTGGGCATGGTCCTGCTCTTGCTTTCCGCAGCCTTGAATAATTGCATCAGCCGAAGATTATGTTCATGACACTTACGCTTTTTTGTTGAGAAACGCAGTTTTTCGGCAATAACTCAATAACAGTATATCCGATTATGTCCGAAACAATTTTAGTTTAAAGTATTTATTAAGCGTATTGATTCTTTCCAAAAACATTCACATCATTACACTCAATCAAAAAAGTTTATTTGAAACCTTACAGTTTTTTTTTAAAGTACTGGCCAATGATGTGCTACACGTTGAAGTTTGCTAACAAAAAAAATGTTCAGCGTCTGTTACATATAATGAAGTGCCCCCCTAAAAATATTATTTTTATTATTTAGCTATCAAACTAAGTAGCGGCTACTACAAGACATCTTTTCACCATTTCATCAATATTCATTGAGTAGTTTTTGGGTAAAATGCCTGTGACATACGGACAGACAGACAGACAGACGGACATAACGAAACTATATTGGATCCGTTTTTGCCGTTTTGGCTACGGAACACTAAAAACTAGCAAGTCATTTGTACCGTTTGTTTACAATATTTTTAACCAGCCGCCCCACCAAGTACGTCATTGAGCGCATCCTAGATCCCTTACTCCGCCTGTTAATACATTTGCATCATTCATGAAATCCCCTGCTACACGTGTCGAAAACAGAACATTACGTTATTGAAAACAGAGTGCTACCAAGGCAAATAAATTACCCCCAAAAAAGGGGAAATTATTATTTGTTAGTATAGTTTTATAATTTGTATAATTTCAGAGAAGCCTATGTGATCAATTGTCAAAATGACATAATCAGTTCGGTTGATTCTCTCGGATCTGATGAAATACTATGGAGAACTCTAGCCCTATCCACTAATATGCTACCTTCACCAATACAAAGAAATAATGAATGCTGAAATAAAATAATAATAATAACAATTATTTATTTCTTATTCTACATGCATGTAATTTGACATTTGATGAACACAGAATGTTTATTTATTTTTTGTTATTTTATATTATTTTATCCTCTTAAGTTACCTCGTAGGTAATATTGAAGCCGGTTATATTTTTTGGTAAAAAGTTTTTATTTCTCACTATTTAGTGATTGGTTTGTAATTAATTTAAGTTACAATAGCCTTGTGTCAGCTGCTAAACTTCTTTAACGAAACTGCTTTTTCCGATGCAGGGCCGTTAATTCATAATTTTATACATTAGTAACGTCTCGTAATTTTTTTTCGTGTTGTTTTTTTATATCTTATTACTTATTCTGCTATTCGGGACGTAGAAAAATCCAAAAAACCAGAGAGCATAAAAATCGGTTTTACTTACCCAACATTGTATTATACAGAGTGTCCCATAACTATATGCCACACCGAGGGAAAGTATCTTAAAAATTGCAGATAGAAAATTCGAACTGTATTCAAAGATTTTCATATAATCACCTGTATGGACCGGTATTCGAACTTGCAAAATATGAAAAAAGAAACACGCTTTATTTTTACAATACCAATCGAAAGGGTCAATCATTCGGATTATTTTTTCACTGCTACTTAGAACAAATTTAACTCCACAAATGCTCAATGCGTGTCCTGTTCTGAAATACGTTACGCACACTTTTAATATCACTATTTATTGATTTACACACATTTGCGGAATGAATGTTTGAAATACCTAATACGTTTAAGTTCAGTTTGTCACTTGAAATCATTATAAAAAATAGAAGCAGAACAACTCTAGTTAAAAATGCAATAGTTGGGCCTAGTCGTCTAGCCCGTCGTGATAAACTATGCGAATGGTATTTTATAAAATGTAAAATTTATATATTAGATACTATATGTATGTTAGATACTATGTTATTAAAAAAAATACCATTATGACTGAGCAAAAAAACAACATTCTGTATTTTTATGATACCAAAATATCAAAAAAATACTGAATGTTGTTTTTTCACATGAAGCTCGTTCGATTCCCGGTTCAGACAGGCGATTATTTAAAAAAACTTTGAATGCAGTTCGAATTATTTTTTAAATTAAAATTAAATCTTTTTTCAGTAAAATATTCAATCTACAATATTTCCACCCAGTATAAATACTTGACTGCCTCTGCGGCGCGGTGGGAGTGTATCCGACTGCTACGCAAGAGGTCGTGTGTTCGATCCCCACCCAGGATAAAACTTTGTGTGATGAGATGGTTTATTCTGTGTCTGGGTGTTATTTATCTATAATATGTATGTATTTAGAAATAGTAGTAGCTAGTACCTAGTAGTATAATGTTATTTTAATCATTACATTACTGCCAGTATAAAAATACAATAATACATATTTAAAAACTAATATTTGTAATAGTATTAATAGTATGTTTACGAACATCAGTTGTCTGATTGCAATAGTAGAGGCTCTTTGCAGTTTGGGATAATATGGCCTTGGGTGACTTGTCTGGTAATAGATAAATCAGTCAATAAATCGTTCAATGTTATTTTGTTACGGAGATCCCGTTAAAAACACAAATTTAAAGATATGCCAAGCTTGATTGACATATCTAATCAATAGCTCTGATCATACATTATATATTTTTTTTAATGATTTTTTATTTGTTGCTCTACAATCTATCTAATAACAATTTAACCACTATTTTTTTTTTAAATTAATAGGTATTAGATGTACACATGCACGGTAATGTGGGACGCACTTTACCGTGACCCAAAATGTTTCGTATAACCACAGCCGGTGATGCACTCTTTTGCAACTTGGTTGGTTCAGTACCGTGTGTCTATATAAATTCCCGTGACGATCGAACTATTTATATTTACACACCTATAAGGTTGTACGGAACCCTCGGTGCGCGAGTCCCCACTCGAACTTGACCGGTTCTATGTGGTTATTCGACTTTCACGTGAGTCACGTGACTCTGTCAAAACTAATTGTTAGTACCCAGTATTAATACCCTTGAAAAACAGCGTCGTCAAAATATCAATTCAACGAGTTAATATTCGGTATCACGTTCCATTTTATTTCTTTCTGTTTGTTTTAGATTGTGGCTTCCAGATGAACTTGCAATTATGTAAATTTAAAGAAATAACAGTGTTTTGCATGGCTTATAGGATTATGGAACAGGTATTTATTTATAACTTTTTGTGTCGACCAATTTGCATATTTTGAAGTCGGTTTTCGGAAAGTCGGAACGTTATACCTACATAATAGTAATTGTCAATGGAATTTGTAAGAAAATTTTGTTACTTCTCATTTGATCAGCTGTTACTCGTAAAATTGTAAACCCTATTTAACTGTGCTAGTTTTCTTTTTAATTTCACTATGTATACTACTACCGTGATTTTGGGGGGCTCTTGACTCTAACAAAAAATTACACTTTAAAGCTTAATATTTAACAAACGGATCCCTAAATCTAAAAATGGTCTTCACATTCCCTAAACGTTATCAAAAGACCTATCTAATGATAACCCACACGATGGGATAGGTAAAAAAAATAGAATGGAGGTAGGTACCCTGAAAAAAAATGTTTTTCAAGATTTTATTAGGGAAGTCTATTTTTTTACTTCAATCATGGGGTAATTACAAAATTCAGGTCACAAAACTATGCCAAACGGAGGGAAAGTGCCTTAAATATTGTAAATAGAACATTTTATTGAAAATAAACTTAATTTGATTTTAAAAATAAATCCAACTGCATGCAAAGATTTATAAATAGTCGCCTGTCTGAAGCGGGAATCAAACCCGCCTAATGTGAAAAAGCATCACCTGTTTTTTTATGACACCAACCTAAAGGTTCAATCATTTTTTCAAAATAAAATGGTATCATAAATAAAGGGAAGTCTATAACATTTTACGTTAATAAATGAAATCAATTATATATAGGACGACGCTAGGCTCAACTATTGCATTTTTTACAGTGTTTCTGCTTCTTTTTATAATGATATCAAGTTACAAACTGAACTTTTGAAATCGACACTACTCGTACTTGTCGAATCGTTATTTTGTATGGGACGACGCTAGGCTCAACTATTGCATTTTTTACAGTGTTTCTGCTTCTTTTTATATCAAGTTACAAACTGAACTTTTGAAATCGACACTACTTGTCGATTTCAGAAGTTTAGTTTTTTACTATTTGATTCTAATTGGCATATTACAAAATAGGACATGCTTTGAGCGTTGCTTAAGTTAAAATTGTTGTAAATAGCAGTTCGGTGTAATTATTTTACCTTATATTTTAAATTTTATTATGTAATTTAGAACAAAATAACCATAATGATTGACTCTTTCGATTGATATCATAAAAATGCAGAATGTTTCTTATTTACTATTTTGTGGGTTAGATTCCCGGTCCAGGCAGGCGGTTATTTAAAAATCTTTGAATGCAGCTCAATTTATTGTTAAAATCAACATTCATTATTATTATATTATTATTCTATAAGTAAAATGTTTCGTCTATAATATTTAAGGTGTTTTTCCTCCATATGGCATAGTTTTAGGATATTCTGTATATTTTTTGCTTTTTTAGGAGTCCTTTGGGCGTCTCGTCAAAACGAAGCTGCCATGACAATTCCAAGTATCTATCATTTTAAAATTTGTTCTACTAAACGTTTACCATTACTGATATTGTTATTGCTGTTATTATAGCAGTTTGGCCTGATATTAATATTATTTGAAATTGGATATTCTGTAATATTCATAAAATAATTATTGAATGATGTGATTGTGTGATGTGATAAACTAAAGTAAGATTTTAGAAAATGCATCAAGGCAAATTTAATAATACTATCCCAATAATATAAATTCAAATCCAAATATGTCTAAATAGGCACAAAAAAATAATTTAAAAAGCATACCAAAACCCTTTGTATTGGATATTCTAAAAAGGAGTGTAGCGGCTACGAATTCACCCTGGTCAGGAATGTGAAGCAGAGGTCATCTGACCAAGATTAATCTCATAATATAGCGCTACTTAAACTTCGATTCAAAGCTGTAATTATATATTTAAGGACCAACAGCAAACTAAATTACGTCTAGAACTTACCCAATCCATATGATGGGTGTTAATTAAGATTACAACTAAGGTTACAGTAAATATCCCAAACCTAACTCGTGGAATGCGAAAAGTTAGAAACAACGGTAAAGTATACTTTACCGTCAACCCTGCTGGATCGCTGGCTTCACGTACAACCACTCATTCACAGTGGATCAACAATGTTTATTCACGTATTTCACAATTTAATTAGGTCACCACGTGTGGAACCTCCAAGGTCAAGGTCCTGGTTACACCAAATAGGTTACGCGACATTCACGCGAATCAACAATAATTCGTTCAATCACTTAGTCCACCAGTCACATATGCGGCGAATAAGGGCTAGTTTCGGTAGTTACAATAGTTAAAAATGGTCAAAATTATACAAAACACACTTTGCAAAATTTGAAATATTGCTATAAACGACCGAGCATGGCTACAGGCGTCTTTACCTGTCCGCCTGGGCGGCCTCGGTGCTCGGAAAATTTCAGATGTAAGTTTACCAGCGTTCTTGTCTTCACTTCACAGCACTGAGGAATTAACTTTAACTCCTGGTTGATTCCGAAGTGAGGTGCAAGTGTGAAGCCTTGAATGCTTGGAAAATGGCTTGCCTAAATGTTGATTTTCCCTCCAACCTGTCCTCCCAGACGCAGTGGGATTGGCCGCTCTACAGTTCAATAAGGCAGCATCTGTTAAATACTTTTTCTAGTCCTACAAAGCGAGCCTGTCTACTGGCTGTGGGTGAATGGGAATCGGGCATCTGGTTGCAGGCTCTTCCATCGTCCAACTTAGGTACAAAGTTGGACGATACGACATTTCGTATGGCTGCATGCCTTCGTTTGGGTACAATGTGATTCTCCGCATCGATGTCACTGTAGAGAAGACGTATGCGGCCTCGGATACCATGGCCTGTCGTGCAGCAGGAGCACAGGTCGTTTATCCCGCCTTGCAAGCATCAATGACATAACCCGACGGGCTCTTGTCACCGCTGGTGTGCCAGCTGTGATCGAACCAAATGGTTTGACGCGCAGTGATGGTAAGAGCCCGGACGGTATATCTTTGTTGCCTTGGAGGATGGGTCGGCCCTTGGTATGGGATGCAACTTGCGTCGATACCTTGGCGCCTACCCATCTCCCAAGCACGGCGAATTACGCCTGCGCTGCTGCTGCATCCGTTGAGAACCTTAAACAGCGTAAATACAGTAATCTGGTTGGGGATTATGTATTTGAGCCGTTTGGGATTGAGACTCTAGGGCCGTGGGACCCAAGTGCGCGCCTATTATATAAGAAAATTTCCCGACGTCTTATCAATGCCTCCCGTGACCAGACGGCTGGTCTTTTCTTAGCACAAAGAATTAACATTGCCATCCAACGTGGCAATGCTGCCAGCCTTCTGGGAACGTTACCTGTAGACAGCGATGGAGAGGAATTCTTTGACGCCTAAACGGTTTTGCCCTCCTTTTTTATTTTAATTCTGTAAATATCTTGTATAAATGGATGTACCTTAGAATAGTTTTAGACTAAAAGAAAGTAAATAATAAAAGTTAATTATTAAGTGATTCCATCGAATTTAAGAGAAGAAATTAATTATAAAAGGTATTGTTATATAAATATTTTAAATAATTAATTTGAAATGAAATGTTAATCTTTATAGTTAATAATAGTAACTATATGTTATGCTTGTGAGTTGTTTATTTCAGAAAAAAGTGTTAATAGATGCTTTTTAGATTTATGTTTTTATAGCAAACTAGCTGTGCCCGCGACTTCGTTCGCGTGGAAGTTGGGTTTATATTAAGGTAGTTTAAATTACAATTTAACTTCTGTGTAAAACATATTGGAAACATGCTCCACAATGCTCTGTGGCATCTATGGATATTAGAGCCTAGCTTTAATCAGAGCCCGACCTATGGCAGGGCAAGCCAAGCAAATGCCCAGTTCAGCAAAATTTTATGGCGCCAGACCGTTAGAAGACAAATTATAAAAAATCCTACGCTTTCAGCACCTCGACAAAAAAGTATTTCACCAAAATGATTTTCATCACATCAAATATTATTAATATTGAAAACTTCCCCCCCTCCCCCGTCACGCGAGAACTTGGGCGATTTCGGGTTAAATGAAGCCCGAAACCGCCCAAGTACTTGCGCGAAATTTTGTGTTAAGGAGCTTCGATTCTGACTCCGAAAGGTCAAAAATTCCGATTAATTTTAAACCTCCGACTCCAACTTCGGCCCCGACACTTTTAAATTGGACGTTTTAATCGGAGGTACCTAGCCGCTCCTTCAAGATAATTTAAACATAGGTAATAAAGGTCTGATGGAAAAAACTCTCACAGATTCCCTATGATCGCGGGTTATGTCCTGCCCGAGCGATCTTTTCCGAGTCTAAAGTACACCCACTTTGTGCCCGTGTTCTAAAGTCCCCCGCGAAATAGGGCTAGTTATGTTTTTAAAAAATATCCTGTTTTTAAAACATTGCATTCCCGCGGTACTGTGATGCGGGTTCAAACAAACAGACAACATTCAAACGTTTTTAAAAGATATACTCAGATATCTTTTTTGTGTTTAAATACAATTTCTAAACTTATTTCAATTTTTTTTTTCACACACTTTAGAAGATTTAAATATTATTTTATAACTAGCTTTCGCCCACGGCTCCGCCCGCGTGGATGTCGGTTATCGCGATAAAAACTATCCTATGTCCTTCCCCGAGACTCAAACTATCTCCATACCAAATTTCATCTAAATCGGTTCAGTAGTTTGAGCGTGAAAGCGTAACAGACAGACAGACAGACAGACAGACAGACAGACAGACAGACAGACAGACAGACAGAGTTACTTTCACATTTATAATATTAGTAAGTATAGTAAGTAAGTAAGTATTAGTATATATTAGTATGGATGTCTACATTGGTGAATTAAAAAATAGGTGTGCCAACCTGTCGCAAATTAAGATCATCATTATATTCATATCCCTCTACGTAAGAATTTCAGTTTTTTTTTAAATCATTTTTCTTGATTCATTTTAATTTGTATTTAAACGCCATCTATTTTCAAAACTGGATAAGTTTCTTTTAATACTTGATAATTTTATATTAAATTAAATTAAAATTTTCATTCACAACTTGAGGTGGAACTTGGGAAGATTAGGTGGCATATCCTCGGGTTAAGTGAAGTCCGAAGAGAGGGAGAGGACACCATAACCCTCGAGTCAGGCCACCTTATGTACTTCCGCGAGGGAGACCAACAATCCCAAGGTGGTGTTGGGTTTCTGGTAAATAAGTCCCTTTCTGACAACGTTGTGGAAATGTCTAGCGTGTCGAACAGGGTAGCGTACCTCATTATCAAGCTCACCGAAAGGTATAGCCTCAAGGTAGTGCAAGTGTACGCACCGACCTCGGCACATCCAGACGACGAAGTGGAGGATATGTTCGATGACATATCGAGGGCCCTCCACTCCACCACTAAGACCCACTACAACGTTGTTATGGGGGACTTCAACGCTAAAGTGGGAGTACAAAATTGCAGCGAATTGGTAGTAGGATCCCATGGATTTGGAAGCAGAAATCATAGGGGGCAAATGCTAGTCAACTTCCTTGAACGGGAGGGGCTCTTCTTGATGAACTCCTTTTTCAAGAAACGGCCCCAAAGGAAGTGGACGTGGCAAAGCCCCGACATTATGACGAAAAACGAGATCGACTTCATCATGACGGACAAAAAGCATATATTCAGAGACGTCACCGTGATCAACAGGTTTAATACCGGTAGTGATCACCGACTTGTCCGAGGCTCTCTGAATATCGACTTCAAGGCGGAACGTGCCCATCTGATGAGGTCCAGGCTCCGACCTACTTTGCTCCAAACCATGATAGGATCCGAAGCGTTCCAGTCAAACCTGGATAACCGATTTGCTGCCATGGAAACGACAACAGACGTAAACCAGAAGCTCGTAAATGTGGTTCGAATACTCAGGGAAGAAGGTACGAGATTTTGTGAAATGCAGCGTAAGGGCAAGAAGTCAAAGCTTTCGGAAAGGACTTTAGGGCTAATGAAGGAACGACGTGAAAACCCACCCGTCACTTCGTCGGAAAAGCGCGCTCTAAACCAAGAGATCAACAAGCTTATACGACACGACCTTCGGTGCTCCAACACTCTTTTGATTAAAAGAGCGATCGAGCAGAACCGGGGGTCAAAAGTGTTCGTACAATGTCTTGGAAGAAGCCACCTGACGAAGTTGACCACAACAAGTGGAGAAGTCGTTTCTTCGAAGCCGGCAGTCCTCTCTGAAGTGGAAGGCTTCTATGGCCGGCTATACGCTTCGCATGCATCTCGACCTGATCCAGAAAATGAGGGTCCTAGACATTGACGAAATCGTGCTGGCTCTTAGACAGCTAAAAAATGGAAAAGCCCCTGGAGAGGATGGCGTTACAACAGAGCTGTTAAAGGCTGGAGGTAAACCCGTACTGAGGGAGCTCCAAAAGCTCTTTAATGCTGTCCTGTTCGAAGGGAGAACTCCGGAGGCGTGGAGTAGAAGCGTAGTCGTCTTGTTCTTTAAAAAAGGAGATAAGACCCGGCTGAAGAACTACCGACCTATTTCTCTTCTGAGCCACGTCTATAAACTGTTCTCAAGAGTCATCACGAACCGCCTTGCGCGAAGACTTGACGAATTCCAACCACCGGAACAGGCTGGATTTCGGAGCGGATATGGCACCATAGACCACATCCACACAGTGCGGCAGATTATACAAAAGACCCAAGAGTATAATCAGCCCCTGTGTCTAGCATTCGTGGACTATGAGAAGGCCTTTGACTCGATTGAAATCTGGTCCGTTCTGGAGTCTCTGCAGCGATGCCAAGTAGATTGGCGATATATCCAAGTGATGAGATGTCTCTACGAAGCCGCAACAATGTCCGTCCAAGTACAGAATCAGGAAACAAAACCTATACCATTGCATCGAGGAGTGAGGCAAGGGGACGTTATCTCCCCGAAACTGTTCACAAATGCAATGGAGGATATGTTCAAGACACTGCACTGGAAAGGGCGGGGCATCAACATCAATGGTGAATACATCTCTCACTTGCGATTTGCAGATGACATTGTCATTATGGCGGAAACGCTGCAGGACCTGCAACTGATGCTGAATGACCTGGCTGACTCCTCTGTACGCATCGGCCTACGGATGAACTTGGATAAAACCAAGGTCATGTTCAATGAACATGTACTACCGGAACCGATAGCGGTGCACGGCGCCGTTCTCGAAGTAGTTCAAAAATATGTGTACCTCGGGCAGTCATTGCAGTTAGGTAGAAACAACTTCGAGGACGAGGTGAACAGGAGAATTCGGTTGGGTTGGGCAGCGTTTGGTAAGCTACGTCAAGTCTTCTCATCGTCGATCCCACAATGTCTAAAGACTAAAGTCTTTAATCAGTGCGTCCCACCCGTCATGACATACGGAGCCGAAACGTGGACACTGACGGTACGGCTAGTCCACAAGTTCAAAGTCGCTCAGCGGGCTATGGAACGGGCTATGCTCGGAGTTTCTCTTAGGGACAAAATCAGAAATGAGGTGATCCGGCAGAGAACCAAAGTTATCGACATAGCCCACCGGATTAGCAAGCTGAAGTGGCAGTGGGCTGGCCATATTTGCCGAAGAACCGACAACCGTTGGGGTAAACGAGTTCTTGAGTGGAGACCACGGCACGGCAAACGAAGTGTAGGACGCCCTCAGGCCAGGTGGAGTGATGATTTACGCAAAACGGCTGGCAGGAGCTGGATGCGAGAAGCCGAAGATAGAACAAAGTGGCGTGCAATTGGAGAGGCCTATGTCCAGCAGTGGACTGCGATAGGCTGATGATGATGATGAAAATTTTCATGCATGTTAAACGTAGGTAAGCAAGGTATTTAACCTTAAATTATTCACGCGATTAAGATCCGTAATATATATATTTTCATAATGTGCACAAATCGCGAAAGTTTATCAACATTTGGTAGGTAAGCAATTTTGGCACTCAGAAGAAATCGAATCACAGATGGCGCCACGTGTGTTGTTTTGATAGTGTTATATCAAGTAGTTATTGTTTATTTGTAATGTAATATTGTTTTTCATTTCTACATTCATAACATAATCACGATTCATGCAAAACAATGATAAAGGTGCCTATTGAAAGTGATTGATTAATATGAAAATTTGTTAAACAAAGTAAGCATGTTAAAGTCGAAAATAAAATCTTGTATAATAAGTATACATTTGGAAAAATACTTTAAAAAGAAAAAAAATAATTTATAAACAACACAAAAAGAGACCGCACACACTTGAGACTCGAACCTCCAATCTCGCTCGTTCAATACCGCCACTTGTGCCATTAGACCACCTCAACCGATACAATAGTGATTAAAATAGGTGATCTTAAGAAAATTGAAAATCTTGTGTTTAGCTCCTTAAAGTTTTAGCGTGAAGTTACTGTTTCCATGGGTTACAATTGTAAATAATGTATTATTGTGGAAAAAATTGTGAAAAACCATAATGTTTCGACCAAACATACGTTGCTGTTCGCTCCCCATAGACGATAGTGTAATGATTCATAGTGTAAGTAATGATTTGAATAGTATTTACAATAAAACTGCAAATTTTTATGAAGATCCGTCAAGTAGTTATTGTTTTAGGACGATAAATAGCTACAGATATTATTCGTTATTGCTTAGCTCCTATGAGAAATAGCGTGATAAATTATAGCCTATATGTTAATCCAGACTTATTAGAATACACATACAAAATTTCAACCGAATCTGTCTGGTAGTTTTTGCGTGATGCGTGTTCAAACAAACAGACAGACAGACAGACAGACAGACAGAGATTTCTAAAAATGTGGGAAAGTGTTTAAATACTCTTTTCGAACATTTCCCAATATTTTTTTTTACTATGTTCGGCCATGTACAGACACGTGAAATTTACAATTTTATTATATGTATATATTAAGTTAGAATAACATTAATTTATTAGTCACTACGCAAGATTGTGATATAAATACGGTACTGTAATAAAGTACATTATTAGTAAAAAAATAATCAAGTAAAAAAAATGATATCGCTCAAATGACCACTTCCACAATTGTGCTCGATTTACAGCATTTCGAATTGTTGCTCGCGGATCTCTATTTGTTCATCAATATTAGCTTTCAAGACAGCTTGCACGTTTTGTGGTTTATTGTGGTAAACGCAAGATTCAAAATCTTCAACGGGAGATCTCTCGACCCGGAAATGGGTATCTCAAAATCTTCATCGTTTCCAAACCTACTCGTATGTGAGGGGTTGCTCCATCCTTGTTGACTATTTACCCGACTACACGACTCCAAGGAGGGTAATGTGTTCATCAGATATTAATATATGAAGAATATCTTGTTTCAATCTTTTTTTAGCAGGCGTGTGTTTGATTGTTTTTTGTAAACATGAATAAGTGTGACCGTCTCTTGCCTGTGACATCTATTGAAAGCGGTGATTAACATTGTCTCAATAACTACGAAATAGTATATTATTGAAGCTATACCTATTAGATATATTGCAGAAGATAAATGCGCTCATTACGCTTAGTTTTGCTTAGACTCAGACTACAGAAAATTGTTTTAAAACTCATCATCAGTTAGCTCTCTAGATTTACTAAGTTTTATTCCTAGCGTTTTATTTTCTTCTTAAGACTGTGGAAAAAGAAACGTCTTTAGGTTATTCCAACGGAAATATTTGTAGAAATAAAAGTTTATTTGTAAGGAAATGACTCGGAAAGAGACCGTTCCGTCACTAATAAACCTTTCAGCACTCGAGGAGCTCGTTGGACGCTTTTTAATTGGACTTGCCGTCGGTTTAATTGCGTAGTCAGTGAGCAGGAGCGGATGATTGACACGAACGAGAACCTTTATTATTCTGTTACGAGTGAACGCGTCAACAGACACTGATACAATTTACAATTTAATACTTTATGCAAAATATAAAACAACTATAAACCAACCACAGCAATTTAAGTATTAAGTTGCTGCGCTGTAGTAAGTACTAAGTTGTACGCTGCAGGACCTACAACAGATGTTGAATGACCTGGTTAACTCCTCTGTACGCATCGGCCTACGGATGAACTTGGATAAAACCAAGGTCATGTTAAATGAACATGTACTATCGGAACCGATAACGGTGCACGGCACCGTTCTCGAAGTTGTTCAAAAATATGTGTACCTCGGGTAGTCATTGCAGTTAGGTAGAAACAACTTCGAGGACGAGGTGAGTAGGAGAATTCGATTCGGTTGGGCAGCGTTTGGTAAGCTACGTCAAGTCTTCTCATCGTCGATCCCACAATGCCTTAAGACTAAAGTCTTCAATCAGTGCGTCCTACCCGTCATGCCATACGGAGCCGAAACGTGGACACTGACGGTACGGATGGTCCACAGGTTTAAAGTCGCTCAGCGGGCTATGAAAAGGGCTATGCTCGGATCAGAAATGAGGGAATTCAACAGAGAACCAAAGTTATTGACATAGCATACAGGATTAGCAAGCTGAAGTGGCAGTGAGCTGGCCATATTAGCCAAAGAACCGATAACCGTTGGAGTAAACGAGTTCTTGAGTGGAGACCACGTCTCCACAAACGTAGTGTAGGACGCCCTCAGGCCAGGTGGAGTGATGATTTACGCAAAACGGCTGGCAGGAGCTGGATGCGAGGAGCCGAGAATAAAACAAAGTGGCGTGCAATTGGAGAGGCCTATGTCCAGCAGTGGACTGCGATAAGCTGATGATGATGGCAAATTAAGCGTATGGTTAAGAGTCTCACCCAATTTAATTCTAGAAGATAATTGGTATCTTTTTGTTTATCAGTTTGTCATTTATGTTTGATCTCACAGAATCATAAAACAATATGATGTGGGTCTATTGTATATATCTAATATTATAATATCTCTATGTAATATGACACGTGTCCGCCACATCTCGTGGGGTCGGTATAATGCCGCCTCGGGGAACTCGCGACCCTCTTCGTTCATAATTTAATATCGTTGAGAATCTCTAATGCGATATAAATTTACTTTTTTATATTTTTTCTTACGCAACATCTCCTAAATATTCATGGTAAATTAGATTTCATGCTATCTTCACAAATTAATGTTACCTTATTATTATTATTTCGTTTGAATATGGTTTGTAAAAATGTTTATTGAAAGTGTTATTATTTTTTACCCGACTGCGGAGGTTCAGCATATGCTACACGGTATTAAACGTTTGAAACAGGGAATTTCGTTTGGCCTGTGAATGCCGTTGGCAGCAGGGCTTGCGTTGCAAACTACTTGCAGAAGCGTTGGTTTAAAACTTGTTTGAAACCGTTTAGCCGCTTGTTTAAGACCTCGCAAAAAACGACAGTCACGCTGCAGCGGCGAGCGCAGACGCACGCATCGACATCATTACAGAACTTCTCGAGTTATACAGAGACTTACCGTGCCATTGGGACTTACCATATGAGTCATTTATAGACTCTGCTAAAAAAATGCATGGAATATTTTAGCCACAAAATAAAAAGAAATTCACTCAACGGCTAACGCCACGTCTGCAAAAAAAAATTGACAATCTTTGAATTTCTTATATTTAAGGGAATTCAATAAGGAACGTACTTACTACCTACTTAACTTTCAGCCATCACTTTGAATAAAAATGCAGTTAAATATTTACCTTTTTGTACATATTCATATTACGCAGTGTCCACCTATCTACTTTTGTAGTTTCTGTTTTGTTCATCTGATACTTATTATGACTTAGTTATTTAATCTATACTAATATCATTAAGTTAATCCATACTTAACATTACAATACGAAAGTATCCTTGTCATTATTTAGTTAAAATTTTGTGCAGGGAGAGTTTGAACCTTGGGAAAGGACATAGGCTAGGTATTTTTAGTCGATATACCGTGCGAGCGAAAGTTAGTAATTGTAAATTTAAAAGTAACTCTGTCTGTTACTCTTTCACGGCTAAACGGCAACATCGATTATGATAAAATTTGACCCTGGAAAAAGACATAGGCTACTTTTATTTGTTATACGACGTAAAAATGTTCCGTTTTTACTAGATTTGAAAATCTGAATAAAAGAAATTAGAATAAAATATGTGAAAATGTTTTTGGTTAATATTTTGGAGCTGCTTGGTTGTACAAGTTCCGAAAGTCTGAATACGAGTCGCGCGCCGACCGTTTCGCTATTCCGTACAAACTTATAGGTATGTAATATATCTTCCATCACGGGAATCTGTCTAGAGTTCTACACATACGTGGTTGCAAAAGAGGCACACCAACTTCTTTTTAAATGTATCAAAATGGTGTGTGAGATAGCTGTTTTGTTACCCAATCAGGTAAAAAGCAACGACTCACGTCTACTACAACACAACTACTTTTAACACAAGCACACATGCATTTATATTATATTGAGAAAACGAAGAAATACTAATTAAAACCTTCAGTATCCAACGTTATTGCTAAGTTGCTTAAATGAATTTATATGTATGATTTTCAGAGCTTAGATAAAATTCGGTTTCCAGTTAGACCTCATTTATGTTATATACATATTTTAACATTTTGTTTTTGATGAGATTTATCTAACAAAATACTATTTGCAACCAGATAACCGATGACCTACTCGTAAACACGCTTATATAATAGTTGGCTATAAAAGAGAGAAAGGGTTTCAAAACCCTTTTAAGACGAAGACAAAGGTCATCAAGGAGACTATGGCATTTAATGAGTGGGCTACTGTTGGCATTTATAAGAGTTATGGGGGCCGGTTATATGAGTTGTATGGTATGAAGAAATATAATTGTAATTCTAACTTTATTGAATTTGTTAAAAAGTACTCTAAGATATTTAAAAGAGTATGTAACGTGGCAAAGTCTTTGTTTGTGAAAAATAAAATTAGACAATCAACAAACAAAGTAAAAGCTACATGGACGGTCGTTAACAAGGCTACAGGCAAATTTATACAACATGATAAAAAAATTGCCTAGAAGATAATAGTTTAAAAATTGAGAGGAAAATTGTTGTTGCACAGGCTTTTAACAACTTCTTTGCCAGCATATCTGTAACTACTACAAAGTCGTTAAATTCTTCAGCTATTAAAGCGAAAAATCTGGTGCATACATGTATGCCACAGCGTAATGTTATTTTTGCTTTTTTATATTACTCCTCCGCATTTTTGTTAGTTATATTACTCCGGCTGACATTACCGCTACCTTTCAAACACTACAATTGAAAAATACAGGCGACCTCTGAGGTATATCTGTAAAAGATGTCAGAAGCGTAATAGATATAGTAGCACCATACGTATAGTACGATAATCAACAGATGTATTTTTTTTTATAATCTTTTATTTCTGGGGCTTTTATTCTAGGAACATGTCAGCCCCGTAAGGCTTATTTTTAAAGTAGACAACATTTCAACGAAGTAAACTGTGCACTCTCTCAGGTAACGGAATGGTTTACGCTTAATAACTTAGTTCTAAATGCCAAGAAGACTAAATGTATAAAACTTGCTTTTCTTAATGTAAAGAATCTTGAATCTGCAACCGACACTGTATTTTTAGGGATAACGCTACATAATAAGTTGCAATGGGGTGCACATATATCTCGTCACGCTGGTAAACTCAGCTCGGCTGCTTACGCTGTTAGGAAGGTACGTGAACTAATAGACGTTGACACTGCCAGACTTGTTGACTTGTGACTTTTATATAGTGGCACCTGTATATACAACATTAATAACATCAGGGGTAGTAAATGTGTAATTACCGAGTCGGGTGTATCAGATCACACCGCGCAAATTATAAGGTGTCCTGTTAAGGCGTCTAGTGTCTTTCCGTACTGGTACGTATTAAAGCGGAAATATATAGCGATGAGAAAACTTCAAAGTTTGAAAAATGCTTACAAAGTTTGCTCTTTAATGATATTTTCAACATTAGTAACCCAAATGAAGCATTCAACAACAAGTTCCATAACAGTTTTAAATGCTACTATGATATGTGTTTTCCGCTTACGAGATTAAGAATTAGTGTAGAAAAAAAAGTAAATTGGCTAAGTAAAGGAATTAAATTGTGTTGCCAGCGCAAACGTCAAATGCTTTGGCAGTTTTGTAAAACTCCCAATTCTAAAAATAAAAATTGTTTTAAAATGTATTCGAAAAGGTTAAAAACTATAATTCATCTAACAAAAAAGGCACCAAATAATCATTTTAAAAATAATGCTCGGAACAAGAGCAAAGCCACCTGGCAATTATTAAATTTTAATAAAAGTAATAATAAGCTGATAGAAGGAATAAATAGAATTAAAATTTGTAATGAATTTATAAGTAATCCACAATGCTCAAGATTTTAATGACTACTTTATTGATCAAATTGACACATCAAATTTTAACAGTAATAATAATTATATGACATTTTACACAAATTGCAATTCAATATTCTTAACGCCTACAATGGGGATAGTTCATATTTTTTTATAGTTAAACAATAACATTAAACATAACCTTAAGCTTCAACAGACATTTGATTTGTAATTGTATTTCTTTATCTTTTCAAAACATTACACACATATCATGGATTATAGAAATTACTTTGTAAGAACCTAAACCTAACTGTAAGTACGATACTTAAAACACCCAAAACGAACTTTTTGTTCGTACTCGAGAAGATTTGCGAGAAAAGTGGTGTCTGTAAAAGTGGTGTACTTAATAGGTTGCACTGATTTTGTAAGGTTTATTTCAATAGGCTATGTAGGAAAAATATCCGATAAAGCCATTGTTCAAAATAGTTATCTAATAAGTGTTTTAAATAAATACTGTTAGTTTAGCTGACAGAGGGCTCAAAGAAATAGAATCTTTGTTAAGTTCACACAGTATTAAATATTTGAGACCACCAAGTATACAGGCACAAAGCCAACTACTTCTGAAGTACTTCAGACTAAAGTAATAGCAAGCTTAGAGTCCATGTTGAAAGAGTAATCAGACATGTAAGAGAGTATGGTATATACTATACTTGAATAAAATTGTTATGATAGTTTGTGAGCTGATAAATTTATAATGGGAAATAATAAAAAGTTATTTAAATATCAATGTATTTTATTACTTTTTAGCAGTAGTAATTTTATTTGTGTATTGGATAATTGGAGTATAATTTAAATGTAGACTCCATAATAGTCCATCCAAACAACATGAATGTTCTTTGTTGTTTCAAATAAGTAAAGGATCTGCCACATAGAACAATTCTTTATTTTTCTTGCAAGCCATCATTTGACACATAAATTGGGTTTTATTTTATTTTATTTTTTGTTTGTTTGCCTGAGGTCTAAGGAACTGTCTTGATTGATTGACACTGATGACAGATATAGCATTTGACAGTATTTTATATTTTTCGATTGTCATTTGAGGCAAAGGTCTACAGTTTGTATGCCAGTGATGACGTCATAGCAAATAAAAACAATCAAGACTTTAAAAAATAATAAAACATAACCACAGTGAAAATAACATAATCCTTCAAATAAGTTTCTTAGATTCGTCTATATTTTCAAAATATAAAATAAAACATAAAGGTTAATAATTTTGGTCCATCCCCATTCCTAATGACATTATTAAAATAATTAGTTCTTTAAATAATACAAATAGTTGTGGATACGATGGTATCACAACCAAAATAATCAAATCTGTATCATATATCATAGCGCCCATACTCAGCTACATTTTTAACGCATGCATAGAATGGGGCGTATTTCCAGAGCGACTAAAACTCTCTGTAATAAATCCTTTACATAAGAAAGGAGGACCCAGTTAATTACAGAACGATTGCCTTACTTCCAATATTTTCAAAAATATTGGAAAAAGTCATTTATAATAACATGTACTAATTTTTAGAAGAAAATAATATTTTAGTTAATGAACAATACAGCTTTAGAAAAAACAAAAATATTAACATGGCAATTTATAAATTAAATGAAATAAATAGAAAGCCTGTAGCAGCTCTATTCATGGACATGAGCAAAGCTTTTGATTATGTCGACCGCAATAGACTTTTAAATAAGCTAGAAAGATATGGCATTAGAGGTAACGCTCATATTTGACAGATAGGAAACAAATCACATCGATCAATAAGATCTATATTAAATCTAAAACTGAAAAATCATACATTTCCGGGCAAAGACTAACAAAGTACGGAATACCTCAAGGTAGTATACTGGTACCACTAACGGCAAATAATCTTCGGAAAAACCTAGACAAAACTAAACTAATGTCATTTGAACAAAAGACAAATCACGTAAAACCACGAATAACAAGAAATAATTTCTAGGGCTCGAATTAGACAGCGATATGAAATGGAAAACTCAAACGGATAATGTTACCACAAGACTAAGTCAGTACTCATATGCTCCGTAGAATTTATCTAAGATTGGAAACCAGGAGACTCTACTCTACTTACAGCATATCATGCATACGTCACATCCACGATGCAATATGGCATCATATGCTGTGGCAATTCTACAAATATTGAGACTGTATTTAAGGCCCAAAAGAGATGTCTTAGATCAGTATGTAGAATAAAAAGTACAGACAGCTGTATACCTCACTTTTTAAGGTTACGTATATTATGTATATTATGTCATGTCTATATATATATATATGAAGTAGTAATGATTGTTAAAAATAATCTTCTCCTATATGACACACTAAACAGTACAAGAAATAGCTATAAAATTCGACATAGATAACATAAAAAGGCAATATACGATAAAAACTTCTTAGGCATGCCACCAAAAATATATAATAAATTACCTAAATATATCTTGGAAACTAGATACCTATATAAATTTGTGTAAGAATAATGTAATTAATCTTTTAGTAAATAAGGCATACTACACAGTTAAGGCTTATGTGTCGGATAATAATATCAGCATTTAATATTGTTTAATTTAAACCTTATTTTTATTATTTATTAATTTAATCTATTGAAATTGAAATAATTTGAAATTTTGATGTATTCAATTCTGACATTCTTAGATAAATGTAAATCAGCTAATTTTGTATACCATATCGGTAGGACATAGTACACTACACCATGTAACTAATCCCATCTGTAACTTATATAAGATCCACAAATAAATTAATTAAAATAATGTTTATTACAGTCTATTAACTCCACAAATAGTGCAACGATAAAAATTCTTCAAAATTTACACGTTAATCCGTCGCACATTATACACTGGCAGAATTGTCGACAACGGCATCGTTGCCACAATAAAAAAAAACATTAATTTACAAAATAAAAACCAAGATGTAGGTGTTGCAATTAAATAAGTTAAAAATAAATCTACGTGATAAATGCAAGTATAAAAACAAAGAAAACAAGGTAGTCACCAAGTCATTAGAAGGTACCAACTGTACTCAAACTCGTCACTATGCAAAAAAAAAGATGAACAAAACATTAATAGGGAACAGTTTACACAAAGAAGTTATTTACGAGATGAAGTCTTGCTTCAACCCTACATCACCGGCGCCAGCCCGCGTTGCAGGCTTCGCTGCAGTCAGAGGATGCTTCTCCATCAGAAGATTCAGCTCATCCATCGATGACAACTTGTGACGGCTGTTGTCGGGCGCTTTGGTGGTGATAGCGGCGTCCAGTGTCCAAACAGCCCTCATCCCAAAGTGTAAACGAGCCCGGCTTAAGACAGCCTGTCGGGCTTTAGTTAGGAATTCCTGAACCGAAATTGATGAGCCCTTCAACGCAGACTTAGCTCTCCAAACAGCGGATCTCAGAGCTGTACTGGCAAATCACACAAGTATAGGCCGTGCCGATCTCGACTCTGTGCACCAATACGATGGACAAACCTTATAATCACACTGCGTTATATCTTTCACATAGCAGTGCTTTGCTTCGCGATGTCTCCATGTTATCAACAATTCTGAGGCATTCGTTTACTTGAGTGCGAAGCAAAGCAAGTATATCAAACATGAGTTCTCGGAAGGTGCAGAACTCCTCAGCAACTTTAGCGACGGTATCCCGGGACGATGCTCCGCTGTTGCTGTGCCAACGCGAGTACTAGGTTATAGTGTTAAATATGTTGGTATGGTGTGGTATGGAAATGTTGCAAAAGCAAGAAAAAAATAAATATATATATATTTTATTTATTTTTTGTTCATTGAGGATTTAAGTACGCAGTGCGACTATGTCAATCGCATCGTGCTTACACAAATAACCCTAAATTAACTTAACTAAGAATATCCTACTTATCTAACATTACAGCAAATAACATTTTCGCCGACTTAAATATAGGATTCCACAAAACATTCCTTTTCTCTTTCTTTTTCCATTATGAAACATTCCTAAACCAAGTCGCAAAAGATTAAGAACATGTATAAGCATTTGCCTCTTATCGCGGTATCGTGCACACTCCTGTAACACATGTAATATATCCTCTATTGTGCCACAAACCTCGCAATTAGGGGTTTCAGATTTTCGCTTTAAAAAACGCGAACTACGACGACTAAATGTAGCATTAGCAAACCAGGGTACACGAGGAGGTTTACTTTGTAAGCCTTTGTACCAGAATCCTTTAGATTTCAATCTCTCATCGTAATATTCTTTCCAGAGATTGTGACATTACGTTCTGTACTTAATTATCTGTCTGTATATAAAAAAATACCAGTCACCGTATCTTTCTTGGAGTTCGTTTATGACATTGTACTTCAAAATATTAACATTGAAATGTGACTTTGGGCTGTTTACACAATTTAAATTAAATCCTATAATATTATTGAAATTTTTCCAGAGTGAACAAATCAATAAGTTTGGAGGAAGAGATCTCCTCAGACTTTAGCATGAGGTGCGATGTAACTAACAGAGGATTCCTTTTTCTATTCCAATTACTGTGTTGAGCCATCTTACCAAGATCTGGTAAAATATTCCGGGTAAAGTCATTGATTCTATTTTTCAAATTCAAATAATATTTGGATACCAAAATCGTCGTGTAGGGGAGGTATGCTTAACTCACTTTCCATCACATGAATAGGAGTAGTTTTTATAAATCCGCCGATAATTCTTAAAGCCATACTTATAAACTAGATAATGTACAGAACCAACATTATCAAGTTTATAAGTATGAGTAATTGAAGCTTTATCGTAGAGAAAGCATCCATAACCTATCCTGCTTCGAATAAGAGTCATATACAATCTACGAATGTGTTACGGATGTACACTCCACGATGATCCTGCAAGAATTTTGAGTAACTGAATTTTTTTTGTGAGCTTTTATATAACTCGTTGATATGTTTGCCCCATTTTAAGCATTTATCGAGCCATACCCCCAAATACTTATAACAGTCAACAAACACTAGTGAAAAGAATTTACATTAATATTAAGGTCCATCGACAGTCTTTTACGGCCTCTACTAAACAGGCAACATTGTATTTTGTGACTTGAAATATTTAGTCCTAAGAGTTTCTTAAATAAAATAAATAGAGTTATGGCTATTTGCATGTTATCGATACTATCTTTGAGCGTATTATAGTTGCAATATAGGACAATCATCAGTCATCAGCGTATTGACATACATACACATTTTGAATGTGTCGATAAAAACTAGCTGTGATTATATTAAAAAGTAAAGACCACAACGGGTCACCTTAAGCAATTCCTTTACTAGTTCATCTAGTGTATTGTATGTTATTTTCATCGCCAGCAATTACTAGATGCCTTTCTTTTAAGAACTCCCAAATATATTTACATATTTTTATCCCAATTCCCAAGTTGTTAAATATATAGATAACACGATCTATGAGAATATTATTGTACGCTCCTTCCATGTCTAAGAATACGGCAAGTTAGGGGTGTTCAAAGTGAAACCTAATTGTATTTTAGTGTATAAGCCCGTTAAGCCATCGAGACACGAGTGAGATTTTCTAAAACCGGTTGCACTAGGTGATAATATTTTTTTATTTTTTACAAACCATTCTAGATAGCCGTTTTAAAATAATGGCATAAAATATTTTGCATGGGCAAGCCATTAAAACTATAGGCCGGAGCTTACAATTAAAACCACTGTTAGATTTAGGGATTGGTATGATGTGAATCATACTCCACTTGTACGCATGAATTTTTGAAGATCATTAATAAGCAATTTTAACAATGGTAGGTATATTAGTGATCAATGAATATTTTATATTATCAATCCCGGGAGAAGTGTCTTTAGGTTTCAAACAGGTCTATAATTTACAATTTACAGGTGATTCTACATCACTGGTTAGGGGAGTTAGGGTCAGATCAAAGTCCGGTGCATTGAGACCAATTGCTCCACTTTTTTATCATCTGATGAGAATAATCTGGATCGCTTTAAGCCCTTAAAACACCGCATTTCCCTCCACATATCAGAAAAATTCGTTGTATGGTCGTTACTGTTACAGAATTCATACCAATTTAGGGACTTGGCCCGTCTAATTTGTCTTTGAGCTGCAGAGATTTTTATTTTTAATATATCTAAGTTTTGTGGTGTGTGGTTTTTTCTACAGAGTGTTAATGCTAACCTTCTCTCCGTAATTATTTTTGAAAGCTTCTGATTCCAATAGGGTTTCGGTTCACAATTATTTCCTGGATTTATACAGCATTTGGGTAATGGGATTGATATATCAGCAGCCTTACGTATTTGCTTAGTCAAAAAGTTATACATGGTTTGAACGTCATTCGAGAGGTGTGGTTCTAAAAATAGTGTTGAAATAGTTTCCCTATATTAAGGCCAATCAGCTTTTTCAAAATTTCGTTGAGATATAAAATAATAATATCCTCATACTTTATACAAATTTTAATAATTAGATGGTTGCTGCCAAGACACTCGCTACTTACTGACCAAAAACTATTCGTAGTTTTGTTTGCACTGCAAAAAGAAACATCGGGAGAGGTCATTTACGTTCTGTTGGACCAACTTGCATAATGGGCGTTCAAATCACTTACAATTATGGAGTTTTTTGGTAATATTGGAAATATGTATTCCCAATCTGCTTGAGTTGTTTTTATCGAAGAAGGACAGTAGATAGATATTATATGATTAACCAGTTTGCAATTGATAATTTTGATATGGATGATTTCTATACCGGAAGTACTTACAGATACAGGTATATTAACGTTTTTATTTACTTGGATTTGTGTGATATAATTGCGACCCCACCATACGAGTCGTATCTACCTGTTCTGTAAATATTATACCCGGACAGATTTAATCGAGTTTCAGGCTCCAACCACGTTTCGCTAAGTACAGCTACATGAATATTTTCTCTATTTATTTCAAACGCATTTAATTTAGGCTTAAGGCTCTGTGCGTTCCACTGAACTATATTAATATTGAAAAAGGTTACCTCGTTAGCCATCTTTGAATAGTGTAAACATTGTACTTGCTATATCGCAGGTCTTAAAAAATGTGACAATATAGGACATAGCTTCTTCTAATAGCATTTTCACGAAATCCTTAACCTTATCTTCAAATAAAGAATACGATGTAAGAATATCTTTACACATAAATAATAAGTTAGTAAATCTAGACAGTTTTTCTCTCCTATCCTGTCTTCTACGAGAGTCTTCTACTAGGTCCTTCGAGCTTTCGTCTTTTGGAATTCTTGTTGCTTTTTTCAACTTTTTTTTTGTTTTCCTTTTTTGTTTTTCCTATTTTAGTATTTTGCCATACCAATCATTTTAGGTAGCACCTTTTTTGATGTGATACAAAGTTCAAAATATTTCGGCACTTGAGTATTTTTTTAGAATATCGCACTATCGTTTTAATTATTTGACCTCGTGAAATCCATCATCTTCTACATTATTTTCCTCGCTATCCTCTCGTATCCTTTTCTCAACACTTCGCTGTATATTATTATCTTTTCTTTTATTATTCTTCACTCCAACCTCTAAGTTAAGTTCAACATTTCTTTCTCCCACCATTTTCTTCATTCTATCTTCACTTAAATCACCCTTATCTAATGACGAAACACTCACAGATTTATGAAATATATCCGTTGCCATCTTTATTTATATCCATGTAGGTATTATTAGAATAGTGACCCTGAGACTAACGAAAGGCGTCCGTTCGACCCAGCCGTCAGCGGGACACTAAAAATATTTAAATAGCACTAATGTGTCTACTTTTTCTACACCTACCCTTTTTTTGTTATGCCAAAACCTACCCTCATTGAAGTAGGTCAAATAGTAGTAGTACTGTTGGCACTTATTTTCCTTCCCTGGGGAACGCCAAAGCAGATAGAGACTTGCTTACTTACGTAATTATCTAGTTTAACTATTTGAGAACAATTGTTGAGGCAATCCTTTAATACCCCTAACGCTAAGGGGATCAAGCTTTTTCAACAAGGTTGGAACAGAAACAGTGTGTGTGGCTTTGGCTAAGTCTAGAAATACATAAAGCCTTCTTTTTACAATGCAGTTTATTAATTATAAAATCTGCGAGTTGCATTGGCAGTCGAGTTTATACACCTAAAACCAAACTGTGCTACTGACAATAATTTGTTGAATTCATAATAGCTTCATAATAGTATTTGAGAAGTTTGGATAATATTGGCAAAATAGCAATATATAGATACTTATTGACACAATCTTTTTCACCATTTTTTCAGTATTCAGAAAAGTGTGACTTAGAAAGCGTTTTACTACATAAGTGAGTTATAGATTTAGTCAATATGTCCTTATACATTTATAGAATATTGGAAGAAATCATATCTAATCTAACAGCACAATTGCTTTCAAGATTGTCTAATAAACCGCCAATTTCTTGGAAATCAGTGGGCAAAAGTGCAAAAGAGTGAGGGACGGACTTTGTGCACTTAGGTAAGTCATAAGACGTATTTGGCAATGATTTTTTCGGCCAGGGATCTGCCTATCTCCACAAAAAAGTTTTTAACTTGATTTTTTGCATTCTGTGGGTTACCTGCACTAAATAATTCACGTGAAGACTCCTTAGGCTTGACAGAGAAGAGGATTTCTCCAGTGATTTGCCATAACGTTTTTTTTCTGTTATCCTTAGCATTTAATAATTTTAAAAGAGAGCAACAGTGATTTTTGTATCGCTAGTAGGTGATCCTTAGTATATTGTGGTTGGGCTCTTTTTTCAGCTTTATAAAGAGATTGTCTCTATTTCTCAAACATTTAAGGATACCAGGTGTTATCCATGGATTTAACAATCTTTTTCTATAAGAACAATTACATAGGACTTTGTATGGCGCACTTTCATTTCTCGAAGTGAGCTGATAAAGAAATATGTGGCTTTGTTAGCATCTTTGGTGTTATAAATAGGACTTAGGTCTAGACTTTTTACCTCTTTGTCAAATTCCGCGATATTTAAGCAGTTATAACAACTTGCAGGTTTTTGTTTGTAAATCTGGTTGATAAATAATACAACACTATCATGATCTGTCAAGGATGTTTGGAGTGCAAGACAGTGAGATAGTTGTTTGGTCCTAATCCAATCCAATACACAATCCAGACATGTTTTATTATGTGTAGGGATACTGTAGGCAGGTAAGATGCCATTAAGTGCCAACATATCCAGATATTGGTACTTATTACTGTCTGTACTATTACTTGCTATATCTATATTGATATCGTTAAATATCATTATATTTTTGGTAGAGGAATGTAAAAGCAACAAACTTTGCGAAGAGTCAATGAAAAGGTTTACATGTTTATACCCAGGTGGTCGATACAAAGATATTGCGATTGTATCAGGATGCATTTTTATTGGATAGTTGCGTAAAGCTTTTTCCTGGCGTTGTGGTTTATTATAAAAATAATTTATGATGATAAACATAAATTATTTTTATAATAAACCACAACGCCATTGTTCTGTGTCAAGTTGTTTATTGTAGGCAAATAGTTGTAACCATCCAAATTTGGTATAGCCTGGGTAGCTCTAAGCCAACATTCAGTTAAGATAACACAATCTCAGTCCACCCTGGTACGTGCGAGAAGAGAAGAAGTCCAGAAAAGTTACGTTTTATACTTCTTATGTTTTTTTGAAGTATTTTAACACAACGATCTCTACCAGTCATAATTGATTTACAGGATTTTAGATCACATACTGTTGACTCGGCAATTTCAAAATTATCGATTACATTATTGATTTGATTTAATTCATTGAATTTTATTTCGCTTTGTTACTATGGTTAAACTAGTAATTTGACAACGAAAATCTAAAAATATAATAATTCAATAAAAAAACTATAATTAAGAAATCTAAGTCTTATGAAATAGAAAACATGCATAATTAAATTAAACTCCGTTTCTTGTGAATGTGATAGTAATGCTGATTTTATAAGTTTCTCCAAATTAGCTTCGTTTTCAACACGTTTGTTAGACTCGACGGTTTTGCGTCATAAATACACTTTTCTATAGGAAGTCTAGCAGCTATCATAGTTGTTATTTTACCTACGTGCCAACGAGCCTTTGGTGCGAGGAAGTCTGCTACATATTTTTTTTAGGAAGTCCTGTGAGATTTATTGAGACGTATTCAGTCTAGTGAGATGTATTCAGCCTTTGACTTGGTTATTTTCCTTTGTTAAACCACCTAGAAGCTATAATGACGCTTTTTTTCTTGAGAGTAGAGGTGAAATCTACGACAATAAGACCAGTGGAGTGTAAGAAGAATTTGAAAATGTTTGTTTTTCAATCTTACTTGATTAAGAAAATTGCCTGTATTAACAAATAAAACTTCACTCACTTGTACCACACGTAAACACAAAGGCCGACAATCGCTACCGCTTATGTTCTTGGGCCAAGTGCATCGATGACGCAGTGTGACGCGCCGCATGCAGAGGTAGCTGGAGTGTACTATGCGTTTCAAATGAGAAGATAATTGCGATCGCGACCACTTCCCACTGTACTTGTCAAAATTGTACCGCTAGCAGCAAATACTCCCAAGTCGGGTAAAGTTCGTATGTGTATGGTTATAATGTCTTGGGACAACTCACACAACGCTATCTGATCCCAAACTAAGCAGAGCTTGTACTATGGAAACCAGACAACTGATAAACATACTTGTATATTTCTAAATACATACATATTATAGATAAATAACACCCAGACACAGAATAAACCATCGTGCTCATCACACAAAGATTTATCCTGGGTGGGGATCGAACCCACGACCTCTTGCGTAGCAGTCGGATACATTCCCACCGCGCCACAGAGGCGGTTATGGAACGGACGTAATATTTATTTTCTTTGAACCATGTACCTAATATTTTCCTTTATGATAATATTATTAGTAGTCTTTATTATTTTATAAACACTAAACAAAAATAAGTAAATAGGCTAAATGTAAAAAAAAGTCAGATGTGATCTTTTTTTAACCAAAACATATTTTTAATAGTAAATAATAAAATACAGTGCTTATGTATAGTTAATTAGAGTAGGTAGGTACTTCTGTGTAATACTAATGAAGGTGTCACAGAAGTACCTACCTACTCTAATTAACTATACATAAGCACTGTATTTTACTATTTAATAATTTTGGTATGTTTTAGTTAAAGTTATTTTTAAAGTGATTGGACATACCGGCTTTAAGCTATTATTATATTCATTGTATGACGTAAGTATTAGTATTACACCGAAGTACCTACCTGAAAGACTTATATTTTGCCTATTTACTTATTTCTGTTTGGTGTCTATTTAATAATAGCGAAAACTATTAATATTATAATAAAGAAAAATATTAAATACCTAATTCAAAGCAAATAAATATTACGTCCGTTCCATTACCATACACATACGTACTTTACCCGACTTGGGAGTTTTTGCTGCTAGCGGTACAATTTTGACAAGTACAGAGTGAAATTGTCGCGATCGCGATTATCTTCTCATTTGAAATGCATAGTAGTTGTGAGCTTCGGTACATAAATATTTAAGCTCAAAGGTCGCGAAAATCAGTTCTTTGGAAATATATTGCTTTCTGTGTCTTAAACCGTATTTGCATTTATTACAAAAGTTGTAGTGTTAAAATTCTCTACGAATGTCGCCTTAAACAATTTTAAACGTTTAACCGTGAGATATAACGCGAAAAGTGCGTGCCTTAACGCAAAGTCTAACGCGAAAGCGCACTCCATAATACAGTGTTCATAATTTAATAATATTAATGCATACATGAACTATTAACATTGCACGACAAACAAAATCTGTATTACGGATGTAAAAGTTCAAAAATGAATATTAAAAAACACTTCTACATCGTGCGTAAAACAAAGTTGTTATGACAAAATTTGGCAACGGAGCGCGCTCCGCCTGCCGGCCTCTCAAAGGCTCTCTAAACTTTTATGACAGTCGTAAGGGCACCGAGACAAGTTGGGGTATAAGTGTTAAACTTACATCTCTCTGGCGCTCTGGGACTGTACCTACTCAGGTAACCTTAATGGTAAGCTCAGTAGGTAGTGTTACTTTGGCTATTATTAAAGAACTTTGATCTTAAGTTCTAAGGCTAATTTATTTGTTTGAACGACCTGGGGGTCAATTCAAATATTTAAAGTAGTGCAGTTGCAGTTCAATTGCAGTTAAGTTTCGATTAAAACTCCCATTTTTGTATTCTTGTAACTTTGGGATCTATCTCAAATACGCTTGCATCAAGTATGCGTCTCGAGAGCGCAATAACGACATTTTAGTACGGTGCGAAAGCGTTTTTGAAATTGATCCCAAAGTTACCAGAATTCGAAAATGGCTGTTTTAATCGAAACTTAACTGTAATTGCACTGCAACTGTACGTGACGCTTTTAATACGTGAATTGCCCTCCTGGTCTCCTTTTATGGTTGGAATTTGGTATAATATCGGGTTATAGTTGGTCGAATGTTTAATTTTGGTAATGCAATATTTGCCACTCCACAGCCCAAAGTCATGCTAATTGTGATTGATGGAGGTATCTAAAATGTAAATTTGTGTTAAAACTCAGCAAGTAGTATTTTAACATTCAAAATAAGCCAAATAATTGTTTTAAATAATAGTTGCAAATGTATACCTCTAGGTATAATATCACTAGCTTTGACCCATGGCACGGCTCGCGTCGATATCGGTTATTTAGTTATCGCGATAAAAACTATCCTATGTCCTTCCTCAAGACTCAAATTATATCCATACTTAATTTAGTTTCCATTTAGCAGTTTATGCGCGTAAACGTAACAGACAGACAAACAGTCTGTAATAAAAACTGAGACGACGAACTTATATAAACTGGTTAACTTGAAGAACTTTGAAAGGTACAATATACTAACATACCTAAAACACACTCTTGGTTGTAGTCGGTGTTTGTAAACATTATACAGATAGGAAATTCATAAACTTTTTATAATATTACAGGTTTTGCTCGCGGCTCCGCCCGCGTTGATGTCGGTTATCGCGATAAAAATTATACTATATTTTCGCATTTAAGTATATGTTATAGCTCACACTTCGCCTAAGTCTGTCGGCAGCAACGATCTCCATAGTAACCAAAATTATAAAACAAATAACAAAATGGCAAGCTACGACAAATAATGACTTTTATATTAAAATGTTTATTATCATTACATTATTGTACATTATTGTACATCAATGTAATGTGTTACATTATTGTTAATTTCGTAAGTATCTTCAATTAAAAAAAAACAGGCTTTATTATATTAGTTATGATTAGGATGCCCGCGTGGATGATTTTAGCACGTGAAGGGCTGATTATCGCTTTCAAACGCTGAAAGACGTACTTCTTTACCTACAAAGTAATTTTTTTATAGATTTAACTCTAAAACTGAAGAAGTTACATACAAACCTTGCAATCCCTATTTCCGTTTTGCATTATTTTATGTTATGTTGAACGTTGACAATCGCACTAGTAAGAACTGAATGACAGCTGTTAGACAAATGTTTCTTTAATGGTGGTGTATGTTTACTAGTAAGTTTATCGCTGGTACCGGCTTAAGAATAGTACCACCCCGTCTCTTCCCGTGGGTGTCGTCAAGGCGACTGAGGGATTTCACACCGGAGGACGGGCAGCAGCGTCCTCTGCGTACTTAAAGCCTTACTGCGATCGCCAACCCGCTCGCCAAGCGTGGCGATTATGGCAATTACCCCCAGGATCTACATACCAGTAGGTTCTAATGGGGAGACCCGTGCCCAGCAGTGGGCCATCATATGGGTTGGTATGTATGAATCTTGGTAATTCAACATCGGAATGTTTATGCCTTTGTATTTTGAAACCGCCAGGATAAATTTTAATGTGATCTAACTCTTGTTAGTGACCCCACTTTCGCCCTAAGAACTCATCTATATTTTATCTGTTAAATTATTATTTTAACAAGGGAAGGGATTAATCGATGCGATCGAATGTCTAAAGACATACGACTGATGCATGTGACGTGCCAACCACTTCCTTCCAGAAACACAAGATGCTGTTTCTGTAAGTTATTTCGAAATCTCAACTTGAACTATTTCGCAATGTACTATTTTATCCAATCATGATACCAAGCAGGCAGTGGTATCCTTGTGGTTAAAGGTACAGGTTGTATAAAACGGGGAAGACAGAGTTGGGCACTTTGCAAGCGCGTTGTTTTTAACGTGATTAAACTCAGTTTGTGCGTTGGGCTTGTTTTGTTCTTGTTGTTGAGGAAAAAGGTCTGCGTAATATAAAAGTTATACGAGTATTTTGTAAGGTAGTCCAATATACCATCGAGGGGAGTGTGGGCAACAACTATGAACATTTATTATGAATGTGTGTGAGTGGGTATTACTTAAACTTTATCAATCAATACCGCCGTCTCGCCGCGTTAAATTGCGCCTACACTAACTCATTCCAGTGCTCGTAAAACATGTTACTACGATGCTGGGCATACATAAAATATGATTTTCGCACCTGCCGGTCTACAGTTGGAACTTGTTTATTCAAACGGTAGGTAATAAAAATACCTGTAGGGTAATAAATAACTAAATACGGAGAAAATATAACAATTAGTGCGCAAATTCTATTTAACAAAAAATTTTTCAACGCCACAACTAACAACACATTTTTATTGTGTACATTACAATATTGATGATATTTTTCACCACGTTACACACACACACACACACACAACAGGTTATGCTCAAATTGCATTGAGCTTCGTTTTTATGACACTGTTTGTATATGTAGATGGGCATAGGGTTCCTGTGACACAATTTTGACTAAAGCGTCCTACTTAAGGTTGGATATCATTATTAATGTTATGGCAAAATAAAAACAAAATTCAAAATTATTTTGCTCTTTATGCACTTAGAATGCAAAACAACACTTGTGATACGTCGGGATTCTACATGTACATGTAATTCCAAGTTCGCAAGCAATAGGTATAGCCGGAGAAAAGAACCTGGCAATAAAAACTAGCGAAAACTCTTTTCAAATTGCTAATTTTACAATGTCTGTATGTTTATAAACTTGATATGGGGTTAAGGTCCTGCCACTAATATACTATAAACCACATTAAAGGACTGATGCAAATTATTAAAAAACTTTAATCAGCATTATCTATACTTATAATAAATCTGTAGAGATGTCAATTCTGTACATGAAATATATTTCCAAAATAACTATCAGGGGGTGATTAGGGATCGATACTGATGCCAAAAATGCAATCAGTAAAATTTTTGTCTGTCTGTCTGTCTGTCTGTATAACTGTTATAGAAACAAAAACTACTGGACGGATTTTAACGAAACTTGGTACAATTATTTTTCATACTCCTGAGTTGGTTATAGTATACTTTTCATCACGCTACAATCAATAGGAGCAGAGCAGTGAAGGAAAATGTGGGGAAAACGGAAGAAGTTACTCCATTTTTTAAGCTTCCGTCGCGTGTGCAACCTTAATGGTTAAAGCTACACAGAAATTATATATGACGGAAATGTTCTCCTTAAAATTATAAAAAAAATATCCTACGACAGCATATGTCTATCTTTTATGGTTGACTCACAATATCACGTGTAACTCCCGATAGCTTAGCAGTTCGAAGCTTTCTGATTATATTTGTCTACTCTTACGTTTATAACACTCTCAGTCATCCCTAATTAAAAAAGTTAACATAATTTAACTATTCCATAAAAAAGAATCATAGAAATCGGTATAGAAACACCAAAGTTATACATGAAATACGCTAATAATAAGCCATTGCGCGTGAATACTGAATCGTGCTTTCTATCTATACATATAATAAAATTGTAAATTTCACGTGTCTGTACATGGCCGAACTTAGTGAAAAAAAATATTAGGAAATGTTCGAAAAGAGTATTTAAACACTTTGCTGCATTTTTAGAAATGTCTGTCTGTCTGTTTGTTTGAACACGCATCACGCAAAAACTACTGGACAGATTCGGTTGAAATTTCGCACGTGCAATCTAATAGATGCGGATTAACATTTAGGCTATAAATTTCCCATAGGAGCTAAGCAGTAAGGGATAATGTCTGTAGCCATTTTTCGTCATAAAACAGTAACTACTTGACGGATCTTTATGAAATTTTACAGTTTTATAGTAAATACTATACCTAGGACATTATTTACACTATGAATCATTACGCCAACGTCTATGGGGAACGAGTAGCAACGTATTTTTTGTCGCATCATAATGGTTTATCACAATTTTTTCCACAATTAGACATTATCTTTAATTGTAACCCATGGAATACATAACTTCACGCTAAAACTATAAGGAGATATACACAACATTTTTAAGTTTCTTAAGAACAGTTATTTTGACGTGGTATTTAGCGAACAGTATAGCCTCGAAGCTATGCTAGCGGTCTTTGACGACGAAGTCTCAGGCTCGTATCTGATATCTGATTATGTTCTTTTTGTATTTTTTTAAAATTGTCTTTGTCCTTTTTTAATATTTTTCTCAATGTTATAGTTATTTTTTCGACCATAGGTAACTTATTTGCTTTGGTTAATATTTTTTTATATTAAAAATCAAGTGAAATATGCACTTATGTAAGATATTTATAGGTATTGCATGCACTGCTGAGAGTAATGAATTAATCATAGTAGAAATGAAAAACAATATGACATTACAATTTAACAAGTATTCAATATTTTCCAGAATTGATGCGTTCGTGCTCAAAAAAAAGACATTACACACGTAAAAAAAACAATAACGCCATCTATGAAATCAAATTGGTCACCGTGATCAAACAATTCCTTATTTATGAAAACATTTATCAGGGTATAGGTGCTTGCGATGACGGATCCGTTTCTTGCTGAGTGGCAACATTCTCCTATTTATTTAATTAAATTGCTTAAATTAATAAAAAACATTAAGTATTAGAAGAAACTTCACTGGTTTTAAAAGTAGATGGCGTTGTATTCAATAATGTTAACTTAGTAAAAGAAGTTTTAAAATAGTTTTAAAAAGAAAAATATTGCTATCATTTTTAGAAATGTTTGTCTGTCTGTCCGTTTGTTTGACGCATCACACAGGTGCATCGAGGATCATGTTTTGGGGTTATGGTTGGATATCAAGTCTTCATCAATTCAACGATAATGAATGACTCATCGGCCAAGTGTGAGTAGTTCGGGTGACGGGAGGAGGGGGGTCATCGTCTGTCAACACGGAGTCTGGGGGAAGGGGTGTCCATGTCTTTTTTTCTTACTTGCATCTTTGTAACATATAAGAGAGGTACTCTCTTATATGTAAAGTGGGGATATGATTTTTATCTCACCTACCCCATCGTGTGGGGTATCATTAGATAGGTCTTTTAAAAAGCGTTTAGGGTTTGTGAAAACTATTTTTAGATTTAAGGATTCCTTTGTGTAATATAAGGCTTTATAGTGAACATTTTTGTTAGAGTCAAGTATTTCCCTGCCAACTAAATGGTTGATGTTGGGTATGTGAAAAAATTCACGGTAGTAGTATAAATACTAAAATTATAAGGAAAACTATCGCAGTTAAGTACTTAGGCTTACAAGTTTACGATAAACATCTGATCAAATGGGAAGTACCAAAATTTTAGTACAAATTCTATTGAAAATTATTAGGTATTAAGTAGGTATAACGTTGAAAGAATGAAACAAAAACAACAGAAAACCCACTTCTTAAGCCGCACACCAAATTAACTATATAAAATAATAGAATAGAACGATTTTTATTTAGTACACAGAAGACACATGTATAGACATTATTATAATTTAATAGGAAAAGTCCTGCAGAAGATAAAAAAAGCAATAAATAAAACAGTAAAATAATAAAAATAACAATAGACAAAAAGAAAAGAGACACAAATACCACACAATAATAACAGAAAAACACAGTAAACGAATACCTAAAGAGTCTGTATTTGGTACTTATTTATTTTCACAAAGCTTTTGAGTGTTGAAGCTATCAATAGATGACTATATGATAAATCTCCGCTGCGGCGATCGCGGCTCTCCCGACAGGACTGTTTCCAACATATTTACACAGAAGTTATTTCGTAACATAAACTACCTTAATATGAGCTCGACTTTCACGCGAACGAAGTCGCGGGCATAGCTAGTATTAAATAAAAACTAAAATCAGCCTTAGTGGGAACAACATAGTAGGAACCATCTACTAACAACAAAGGTAAAAACTATATGTGCGCCAAAGTACTGATAACGAATGATTAAATATAAAATATTATTTCTGATATCCAAAGAAGGAAAAGACTGTTGATTTGTTGTTGTGAGAAACATACATATATAATCGTGTTTAAAGGAACGTATGCAGGAGTGCCTAGATAGGTTTTATAAGCTAATATTGTGGTGAATCAAAGTATTTTGGAGTCAAATAAATCATTAAATTATACAATGATTTTCCTAGACTTAGACACGATTCAATTTTCGATTCAATGGATTGCTAGTAATGTGGGACCACAATCCCACATTGCTAGTTATCTTTAAAAAAAAAAAAATATCATATGTAAAATATTATAGAATAAAAAATTTGATCTGTTTTTATTATATTTGCAGACGCTTACAATTTTCATCATCATCATCATCAGCCTATCGCAGTCCACTGCTGGACATAGGCCTCTCCAATTACACGCCACTTTGTTCAATCTTCGGCTTCTCGCATCCAGCTCCTGCCAGCCGTTTTGCGAATATCATCACTCCACCTGGCTTGAGGGCGTCCTACACCACGTTTGCCAAGCCGCGGTCTCCACTCAAGAACTCGTTTACCCCAACGGTTGTCGGTTCTTCGGCTAATATGGCCAGCCCACTGCCATTTCAACTTGCTAATCCGGTGGCCTATGTCGATAACTTTGGTTCTCTGCCGGATCACCTCATTTCTGATTTTGTCCCTAAGAGAAACTCTGAGCATAGCCCGTTCCATTGCCCGCTGAGCGACTTTGAACTTGTGGACCAGCCGTACCGTCAGTGTCCACGTTTCGGCTCCGTATGTCATGACGGGTAGGACGCACTGATTAAAGACTTTAGTCTTTAGACATTGTGGGATCGACGATGAGAAGACTTGACGTAGCTTACCAAACGCTGCCCAACCCAACCGAATTCTCCTGTTCACCTCGTCCTCGAAGTTGTTTCTACTTAACTGCAATGACTGCCAGAGGTACACATATTTTTGAACTACTTCGAAAACGGCGCCGTGCACCGCTATCGGTTCCGGTAGTACATGTTCATTGAACATGACCTTGGTTTAATCCAAGTTCATCCGTAGGCCGATGCGTACAGAGGAGTTAGCCAGGTCATTCAGCATCTGTTGTAGGTCCTGCAGCGTTTCTGCCATGATGACGATGTCATCTGCAAATCGCAGGTGAGAAATGTATTCACCATTGACGTTGATGCCCCGCCCTTTCCAGTGCAGCGTCTTGAACATATCCTCCATTGCATTTGTGAACAGTTTCGGGGAAATAACATCCCCTTGCCGCACTCCTCGATGCAATGGTATAGGTTTTGTTTGCTGATTCTGTACTTGGACGGACATGGTGGCGGCTTCGTAGAGACATCTCATCACTTCGATATATCGCCAATCTACTTGGCATCGCTGCAGAGACTCCAGAACGGACCAGATTTCAATCGAGTCAAAGGCTTTCTCATAGTCCACGAATGCTAGACACAAGGGCTGATTATACTCCTGGGTCTTTTGTATAATCTGCCGCACTGTGTGGATGTGGTCTATGGTGCCATATCCGCTCCGAAATCCAGCCTGTTCCGGTGGTTGGAATTCGTCAAGTCTTCGCGCAAGGCGGTTCGTGATGACTCTTGAAAACAGCATAAAGACGTGGCTTAGAAGAGAAATAGGTCGGTAGTTCTTCAGCCGGGTCTTATCTCCTTTTTTGAAGAACAAGACGACTACACTTCTACTCCACGCCTCCGGAGTTCTCCCTTCAAACAGGACAGCATTAAAAAGCTTTTGGAGCTCCCTCAGTACGGGTTTACCTCCAGCTTTTAACAGCTCTGTTGTAACGCCATCCTCTCCAGGGGCTTTTCCATTTTTCAGCTGTTTAAGAGCCAGCACGATTTCGTCAATGTTGACTTCTGGCAGGTCTTCGGTGTAGTGGCGTGTTAGAGTGGCTCTAGGACCCTCATTTTCAGGATCAGGTCGAGATGCATGCGAAGCGTATAACCGGCCATAGAAGCCTTCCACTTCAGAGAGGACTGCCGGCTTCGAAGAAACGACTTCTCCACTTGCTGTGGTCAACTTCGTCAGGTGGCTTCTTCCAAGAGATTGTACGAACACTTTTGACCCCCGGTTCTGCTCGATCGCTCTTTTAATCAAAAGAGTGTTGGAGCACTGAAGGTCGTGTCGTATAAGCCTGTTGATCTCTTGGTTTAGAGCGCGCTTTTCCGACGAAGTGACGGGTGGGTTTTCACGTCGTTCCTTCATTAGCCCTAAAGTCTTTTCCGAAAGCTTTGACTTCTTGCCCTTACGCTGCATTTCACAAAATCTCGTACCTTCTTCCCTGAGTATCCGAACCACATTTACGAGCTTCTGGTTTACGTCTGTTGTGGTTTCCATGGCAGCAAATCGGCTATCCAGGTTTGACTGGAACGCTTCGGATCCTATCATGGTTTGGAGCAAAGTAGGTCGGAGCCTGGACCTCATCAGACGGGCACGTTCCGCCTTGAAGTCGATATTCAGAGAGCCTCGGACAAGTCGGTGATCACTACCGGTATTAAACCTGTTGATCACGGTGACGTCTCTGAATATATGCCTTTTGTCCGTCATGATGAAGTCGATCTCGTTTTTCATCATAGTGTTGGGGCTTTGCCACGTCCACTTCCTTTGGGGCCGTTTCTTAAAAAAGGAGTTCATCAAGAAGAGCCCCTCCCGTTCGAGGAAGTTGACTAGCATTTGCCCCCTATGATTTCTGCTTCCAAATCCATGGGATCCTACTACCAATTTGCTGCAATTTTATACTCCCACTTTAGCGTTGAAGTCCCCCATAACAACGTAGTAGTGGGTCTTAGTGGTGGAGTGGAGGGCCCTCGATATGTCATCGAACATATCCTTCACTTCGTCGTCTGGATGTGCCGAGGTCGGTGCGTACACTTGCACTACCTTGAGGCTATACCTCTCGGTGAGCTTGATAATGAGGTACGCTACCCTGTTTGACACGCTAGACATTTCCACAACGTTGTCAGAAAGGGACTTATTTACCAGAAACCCAACACCACCTTGGGATTTTTGGTCTCCCTCGCGGAAGTACATAAGGTGGCCTGACTCGAGGGTTATGGTGTCCTCTCCCTCTCTTCGGACTTCACTTAACCCAAGGATATGCCACCTAATCTTCCCAAGTTCCACCTCAAGTTGTGCCAGATGCGAGTCTAGCCGTAGCGTGCGTCCGTTATACGTCGCCAGGGTCAGTTGGTTGTGGTGGCCTTTCGTAGCCCGGAGATTCTTAGCACCCCCCGCCACGCCGTTACCGTGGACGGCACCATGTCCAGGAATAGCGTGACTGCCGGGAACTGGGGGCCATGGCCTTAGTGCTTTGTGCATTGGGGGTAATGCCCATAATCGCCACGCTGGGCAGGCGGGTCGGCGATCGCAGGGTGTAGCTCTTGCATCAGTGACGCTGCTGCCCGTCACTGACCTATTACTTCAGCTACGCCTTAAATTGGGATGGTTATACCGCCACCAGCCAGTCGCCAGAGCCTCGTTCGTTGTACAGCAGGATGTACCGCGTGCAGGTGAGGTTGGCTTGGAGCGAAAGATGGTGATGCGCCCCCTTACATCCCATCATCGTTTACAATTTTCATGAACAATGATTTCACCGATATTCTTTATTACCTCAGTTTCAACATATTTCAGATGTTGTAAATCATTTCTGAAATTGTCTTAAGTTAAAAAAATGTTATATCAAAAACTTTGTTAATAGGCCTACGAAGGTAAGCAGCTGTGAACTATATTATTATCGACTTGCAAGCACTGACGCAGTTTTGGACTCTTGAACAGGTTCTCTCTTTTTTAATATTCTACTTCCGATGTAGGGTACAAGCCCTGTGTCGCGAGAGACTTTACAAACATATAATTCACAAACACAAAGAGCACCCAGACTCGGAATAATAATTTGTGGATCACACAAAGTGATGTCCCGTGTGGGAATGGAACCCACGACCTCTTGCGTAGCTGTCTGACACACTCATATCGCGCCACGGAGGCAGTCAAAATGCAAATGTTATGTATTCAACATAGAACACGCTGAAACAATATTATGTTTTATATAATAATCATAAAAATAATCTTTATTTGCAAGAACATTGTTACAAAGATGGAATGAGGTCGTCTTAAAATTAGATGTGTACATCATGTTCTGCCTAAATCGGGCATGCAAATGTCAAGAACTCTTCACAGTATAAAAACCTCTATCTATCGGCCAAGTCTTGAGACTTTTAACAAATTTATTGTAGGGCAGGTCCTTTATATTGGATATATTTAGGATATTATTTAGGTATGCGATTAAATATAACTCCACACATTGCAAGACAGTTATTTTTGTAAAGCTCAGTTCTAGGAATTTTGGGCAAAACAATTCTGTCTGGATTCCTAGTGTTTCTCAAGTACATGTCTTTGGCTTTGATAAACAGATTTTTATTTAGTTTTGTAAATTTGGCAATTTGAAATATATATAATGCTTGGCAATGTAAGTACCCGTAATTTTTTGAAAAGAGGTTTGCAGGATATCCAAGATGCTATACCACAAATTGCTCTTATACATTTTTTGAGCTATGAACGGCCTGTTTACTTCGGTAGAATTGCCCCCCAGAATCAAACCGTAATTAAGTACAGAGGCTATATAACTATGGTATGCACTCATGACCGTATTCTCAGATAAAATTCTTCTTAAATTAGCTAAAACATAAACAAAACAATTTATTTTATGACACACTTGGGCTACATGTAACTTCCAATTAATATTTTTGGACTAAACTATACCTAAAAACATTATATTTCAGTTTAGTTCCTTTGTCAAATACTTCAATCCCAAGTCATTAAGCATTACGTTCATTTTTTTGGGTTTACGCCCGTATGTTGTAAATTGAATTTATTTAGTTTTCGTAAGATTAACATTTAAATTATTATCATCCATCCAACTCACAACAGATTTAATAGATTTACTGATGTCAGAATTATATAGTTCAATATTATCAATGTCAGTATTATTCAATATTTCAGTATTATTACCATAATAATAATACAGAAATACCATGGCAACCGCAAAAATGTCTGTCAGTTTTTTCTTCAGAAAATATTTTAATATTGCATTAATAAACACTACAATAGACAGCATAAATAAGCGCTAATCACATGTAGGCTTAGGATGCCGCAGGTTATAGCTTGCCATCGTTCACGAACACCGGGAGATCACTAGGTTTAGATTTTACCAATACTAATTAAATTAAAATCTTAATTTCACCACAGATAATTTAATAACCGAAATAATACTAGACGCGTCTAAATTATATAGCTAATAATTGATTCCACATATCACTATATGAAAAAAATAAAATGATCGGGTCGGAAATTAGCGATTCGTCGGGCACGTGGTGCGCAAACGGCTCTCGTCGGCAAACTGCCTACAAGATGGCCGCCCCGCCATCACGTCCATGTGACGTTCCGCAAGAATGATCAACTACCCTCATTCTTTTCCGACGTAAATGACAGTGAATGTCAAGTGTTGCCATATGTTGCGCCGTCACACACAATGAAGAGCTACAAAAAAAAGTGTGATGTGGATAAATGTGTAACCATAACAATCGTGTTACTTTAAAATATTTATACAAGATGATATGGACAAGTGGCAAAACAAAGGCTCGCCTTCCATCTAGGATGTAGGTGGCGCTACTGTATATATTAATTAAATAAAAATAGTTATCCGAGTACTTATCATCATTCTTTAACTGTAATCTATAAACAGTGCAACTATCTACCAGTGAAATTGAAATCTTACAAATTCCGTAACATATAGTGAAGAAATAACACAAAAAAAAAATTACAATCCTGGTGCAAATCTTTAAAACAACCCCGATAAATTAATAATTAAACATTTCCTTACAATAATAACAGTGTATAAGTGTATTCATAAACAAATCGTAGTGAATAAAGTGTAACAGTGCAATATTTTAACAATAAACCTCAAAGTAAATATGTTAATTAGCAACATTTGAAATTTTTAAATAAACCCAGAACTACATGACTAGCGACATCTATTGAAAGTTTACGAAATCACAACATACAACAAAAACTGTCGATAAAACAGTCTCATCGAGATAAGGTAGTCAAGTTTTTTGAACATAAATGCACATGAGCTCATAGCTCGGTCGGTAATACTCCGACTTTAAACTAGTGGGACGCGGGATCGAACCTCGGTTTCAGTGTTCACGTTTTGTGAGTAATTTCTCAATATTATAACATGGAAGACGAATATGTAAACATAACATAGAGGAGGCCGAATAGACCTGTGACTACTAATGTTGTTGAGTTTGATATGGATATTTCACTAGCAATTATGTTTTCATAGCAATTATGTTTTCATGACGACATAATTGCTATGAAAGAAGAAATTAACATATTAAAAATGGACCTGCAAATTGCAACTACACAAATTGATTATTTGAATATAGAAAACTACAAACTAAAACAGCAGTTAAAAATTAGCGAAAATAAAATAAATCTTTATAAATCGGTGGGAATACAAGAACGCGATAGCAACTGTGTAACTCCCAAGAAATTTTATTCACCTCAATTGCAACGTAGGTTCCGCACAATAAAACTTAAGTCTGGTATACCTAGTACATCACAATCAATTGCTAACGAATCATCATTAAACGGTATAAATAAATCTAACGAGGTTAAAAAACAACATCTATTTGAAGAAAACGCCGAACTAGAAAGCGGCATCAGTAATATTAGTCAATCAGAAAACAAACTGAAACTTTGACTATTACTGAAAATAACCATAATAAAGTGCGCTTAGAACACGAAGAGAGGTCCAAGCAGAAACAAAAAGTAGTCGTACTTGCAGATCAGAGGGGCAAAAACGTTCAAAATATTCTACAAAATCTTCTTGGTGACGAGTTCATAGTTACAGTATTTTGGAAGCCGACAGCAAAACTTAACGGCATTACTAATACGATAAAACAAGAACTCATGCATTTAACCACAAACGATTACATTATAATTGTTAGGGGGTGTGAATGACTGTAACCCATTTGAGTTCAAAAGTGCTTTAATTACATGGTTACCTACAGTATGTAATACGAACGTTATAATAACGTTAATATAATATATAAGAACCTATATAAAAATAGGTCGGCACCTTAATGCTATGAAACTTAATTACGAATTGAAATTTATTTGTATCAAATATGAGTACGTGACTTATATAGACATGAACTATATTAACTTTATCCCTAAATATATTTTTTTACTGTAATATTGTGTCGCAACCTATTAAAAGATATATTATGCATCGACTATTCCACTAAACGTAGCAATTACAATAATTTGTTGAGAAATAATTGCATCAAAGTATCGAAGCTTGTTGATAAGTGTACGCAAACTTATTGTGATGTGAAACAAAGAAACTTGACAAATGGTGAAAGTAACAATTACTATAATCTTATATCTGGCACGGAATATAGAGATGATCGACTAATTCACAGTAATGCAAATACTAACACATTTTTTCGTTAGTAAATATCTGAATATTCTGCATCAAAACATCAATGGACTTATAAATAAATCAGACCTCTTGTGTGTACATTTAGAAGACTTAAAAATAGTCAATGTAGTGTGTGTTACAGAACACAACATGACCGAAACTAACATTAATCAACTTATAATTCCAAATTATAAATTAGCTTCACAATACTGCCGGAACAATAGACATGGTGGATCATGCATATTAATAAAAAGATGTCTTAAATTTAAGTCTATTACTGATATCAAAGGGTGAAGCATTGAAAATGTAATTGAATGTAGTGGTATAGAGCTCATAGAATTCAAAATAATTGTTATCTGCATTTATAGACCGCCAAGAACCGATCTCAACTCCATCAATTTATAGTTTTTAAACTTTCGCGATTTTTATACATATTAGTTATATTTCGGGACTTAATCGCGTGAATTATTTAAAGGTACGAACCTTTTATTTACCCGACGTTTCGATCGAATTGCACCGATCGTGGTCACGGGTCGACTGATGGCAGCTTAGCGATGTCTCCGTGAGGCGCGGGGTTTTTCAACTACCCTCACCTGGTCTTGATAATTTTGATAATTTGTACTGTCGGTACTTCTACACACTACACTTACAACGTCTTTACACTGAGGCGCGGTGTCTTTACGGCTACGATTACATTTGTCGATAACAGGGTTCCAAGATGGTGAGAGCCGGTATCCATCTTCTCGGTTGAAGTTCTTATACTTCTTGATCTCAACCGCCTCGCGTACTATCCTGGAATAATAGTGGCGATCGGTGGAAAGTACCTGTGGCTTATGCAATTCTATCCAGTGATTTGGTCCTGATTCCAACAAATGCTCAGCGATAGCATTAATTATCAAGACCAGGTGAGGGTAGTTGAAAAACCCCGCGCCTCACGGAGACATCGCTAAGCTGCCATCAGTCGACCCGTGACCACGATCGGTGCAATTCGATCGAAACGTCGGGTAAATAAAAGGTTCGTACCTTTAAATAATTCACGCGATTAAGTCCCGAAATATAACTAATATCCATCAATTTATTTTTCAACAAACTTAATTTTATTCTCAATAGGTTCTGTTATAATAATAAGTATAGGATTGTCATATGTGGTGATTACAACATAGACATACTAAAAAATAGCACCTTAGCAATGAGGTTTAAGGAAATAATCAATAGTTATAATTTAAAATTTGCAATTAAGGAACCAACCCGTAAAAAAAGCGGTACGTGTCTGGATAATATTACACATAATATAAAAGGATGTATAACGGAGACTTATGAATTTGCAATGTCTGATCATAACACTCAACTTTTAAAATGCCCCATTAAACACGATTTTTCCTTAAAATATTGGTTTAATACGAGACATAACTATAATTTGGATAATATGAAAAAATTCAAATCGTATCTTGATAGTCTGGCGTTTAGTGAAATATATCAGAGCAACAATCCAAATAATGCATTTAACTATTTCCATGATTTATTCAAACTGATTCACGATCTGTTTCCCTATTAAAAAAATCCGCATATCGGCGATTAAAAGACCTAAATGGATTTCAAAAGGAATCAGACTCTGCTGTCGCCGTAAACGGCAACTATTATGGAAATATAGACATATGCCAAGTACTGAAAGCAAATCAAATGTAAGAAACTACTCTAAAAGACTTATAAAGATAATAAAATTAACACATAAAGTACAAAATAACTATTATATTAAAAACGCTAGTAATAAATCTAAAGCTACGTGGGCAATTATTAATAAAAGTAGAAAAGTAGACCATGACAAATACGAGTATATAAGGCAAATCTGAATACAAAATAAGGTTATTGATAATCCACAGGAGGTAGCTGACTCATTCAATAGATATTTTATTGACCAGGTAAACTTATCGAGTACGCATATGGATATTAAGGAAAAATATAAATTCAAATTAACCCACAATTATAATTCATAATTTTTGTCACCAACGACACCAACAGAAATATTAAAATACGTCGCAAGTAGTATATCACCATTGCTTAGTATAATATTTAACTTGGTTTTGGAATGTGGTGTTTTCCCGGATAAATTAAAAATACGTATTATAAAGCCACTGTTCAAAAAACAAAACAGAGAGGACATGGAATGTTATAGACCAATTGCACTTCTACCAGTTTTCTCTAAGATTCTTGAGAAAGTTATATATGTTCGCCTAAACTCGTATTTGGAGAAAAATTGTGTTTTTACCAATGCTCAACAGGGTTTTAGAAAAAATCATACCATCAATATGGCAATCTACAAATTTTTAGATCATTTAATTAATTGTGTAGATAGCAAAACGCCTGTGAGTGCAATGTATATGGACATGACCAAGGCCTTCGATTATGTTGACCATAAAATTTTGCTACGTAAGCTAGAGGCATACGGGATTCGAGGAAACGTGTTGGATTTGCTAAATTCATATATGCATAATAGATATCAGCTAACACAAAATAGTCGAATATCGTCTAGCACTAAAACAGAATGTTTCTATTCGTCTAGTTTAAGAGAAGTTAATTACGGAGTCCCTCAGGGTAGCGTATTGGGTCCCCTATTGTTTCTTGTGTACATAAACGACCTGCCACAGTGTACCAAACATCCAATGATTTTATTTGCAGATGATAGCACGATAATACATAAATGTGAAGATATTGACAATTTTAATTAAGTTATTATTATTAAATTGACAATCACGGTTTCGTAGACTCAATCCTAAGATACGGAATTATATTCTGGGGAAATTCTAGTGGCAAAGATATGGTTTTTAAATCTCAAAAAAGATGTGTACGTGCTATGTGCAACTTACAACAAACTGACAGTTGTAAACCTCACTACAAGGAACTCAGAATACTTACCGCGCCTAGTCTTTATATTTATGAGTGTGCCGTCTTTGTCAAAAGTAATATTAATAATTACGAAAACTGTAATAATAGGAGGTATCCACATAAACTTCGAATACCCAGCTCTCGCACTGCGCTATCTAGTAACAGCGTCATCAGTATAGCCCCGAAAATTTATAATAAGTTGCCCCATTCAGTAAAAAACATCACAAATATTGACAAATTTAAAAAAACATTAAAACTTCATTATATTAGATAAAACTTACTATTCTGTATTAGAGTTCTTAAATGAAAAAATGGTTTGAGATGTGTGACATGGCTGGTATTAGGTAATATTTATGACATTATATTTTTTAATTAAAATTTTGAACTTTCTAATATTATAGATATTATTATTACTATTTTTATGTCCAAATTGATTAATAATGTTATGTACCAAAATAATAAATTTGTACGCCTGATGCATGACAGGGCATAGCGAAACCTATACTGTATACTAACAACTAATTGTAACCTATGTTCCACGAATAAATATAACTTGAATTGAATTGAATCTCCGGGCTCGTTGCCCAGCTCGGGCTTGCAGCCGCCTGGCCAGGATCATGTTAGGTCAGACAGTACATCGGCTGCGGTTGCAGTTGCGTCGAGCTCGAGCGACGAGTTTTTCTCCCTGGTGGCGTCACCAACACCTGCGCGTCGTCGAAGAAGAGGCCGGCCCCCGGCAGGCTTGGGACCCCGCGGCTCACCGGCTGCGAATAGGGCCCCCGCTGCTGGTGTTAATGTGCAGCGCATGCGATGGACGGAATCCATTAACGAAACCGTCATGCGGGCATATTTTGCGGCTAAAGAGGGAGGCACTAACCTCATTGTGTATCGTAGTCGGATACTTGCTTTCTTACAGACCTTTGAACCATCTCTCAACGTTTCAGTTCAACGACTGTCGGATCAAGTGCGTGTCATCCAGCGGAATCGTATGCTGGGGGATGACGTACTTGAGAGGCTACGCTCGGACGCATAGTGCAACCGCCTCGTACCTACCTCATCGGATGTAGGAAACCGCCGCCGCTACATCTTCAGTGGCCCCTAGGTGCACCGATGAGAAAACGAATGATGTTATTACCACTGTGAGTACCCATTGCAATGATTTATTGAGGAGCTCTTTTGAGGATGCGCTTCGGGAGTATCGCTCCACTCAGTCAAACAGGCCACGTCTACCTTATTTGCCCACACATAGAAAAAATATAGCGCTGGTGTGTGCCCTGGACTCACAGTTGAGTAGTTATTTTGACTCGTGCAACAGTTTGGCTGATCCGCATTCAATTATGTACTGCGCCGCCATTGCGGCATGTCGCGTAGTTCGTGTCAAGTTTCCCCAGGACACGACTACGCGACCAAAAGCAGCCAAGCCTGCGTGGCAGTGCAGGATTGAAAGGCGTAGTGGCGAATCTAAGGCACTCATCGGCAAGCTAATATGCTTTAGGTCGGGCAATACACGCCCAAAGATAATGCGCTATGTGAACCGAGCGTATTTGGGGACCGGGAGCGCATTGACTACTACTCGTACAAACAAAAAAATTATGCATGGGCAAACCGTATTCGTCTCCTGTATCTAGGAGACGTGTGGAGAGATACATCCAGAACTGCATGTTCAAAAGTGATCAGAAGTGGGTTTATCGAACATGGGAGCGAGCGGATCCCGGTGGTGACGATGGGTGCTTGCTGAATGATGATGCCATGGGGACTTTCTGGCGCAACATCTGGTCGGTACCCGTCGTCCACACCGAAGGTGATTGGATGCGAGTTGTTGAACGAGCATGTGAGCCAATTGAAGAAATGCCTTCAACTAATATCGTTGTCAAAGACGTAGCCCTAGCAGCCCAACAGTTACCAAATTGGAAGTTACCGGGTCCCGATGGATTGCACAACTTCTGGATTATGCGGCTACGTAGCTCACATGCTTGCTTGGCCTCTCGGTTCCAAGCATCATTGGAGTCCTGTTCGTTACCGGACTTTATGACAAAAGGCATTACCCACTTGCTCCACAAGACCGGTAGTACCATAGACCCCAAGAACTATATACCAATAACGTGCCTTCCAACGTTGTATAAGTTGCTTACATCCATTCTGAGAAACAAAATCAATAAACATATCGAAGACAATAACATCATGTCACTATCTCAGAAAGGGTGTAGGCGTGGGGCCCGTGGTACTAAGGAGCTTCCCCTCATAGACATGACCATTAGTGAACAGGCTCACCGTTGCCGCAAGAGTCTGTCGACATGTTGGTTAGACTATAAGAAGGCAAATGACTCTGTGCCACATACATGGCTCCTGAGGGTGCTGGAGTTGTACAAAGTTAATGCAACTCTGTGTACCTTCTTGAGGTCGTGTATGGGGCAATGGAGAACGGTCCTTCACTATCCAGTTTGTCACCGGACTGTGGGCAACGGCGAGCCTGTGAGGATCGTGCGGGGGATTTTCCAGGGCGACAGTCTGAGCCCATTGTTGTTCTGTCTGGCTCTGAACCCACTCGGTACCCTACTGGAGGATTCAGGACTAGGCTATAAGTTGCGGAGAGGTAGTCGGGGGATATCTCACTTGCTATACATGGATGACCTTAAGTTATTTGCCACCAGCAGTACACAACTGATGGATCTGCTGCAGGTAACCGAAGCCGTCACTAGCTCCATCAGGATGAAATTTGGTGTCGATTAATGTGCGATTATGCATGTAAAGCAAGGGAGAGTGGTGAAATCCGTGGGAATACAGCTTCCGGATTCTACTCAATTTCGATCACTCTCCGGGACTGACACCTACAAATACTTAGGTATGTCAGGTATGTAAATACTGTTGAAGTAAATGTTTTTAATGGTGTTTATGTACACTGTCGGGATTCCCTGGTTTCGTAAGCTTTACCATATGGCTATGTAGCTAATGCTGTCAAATGCCTTAGGATAATCGATAAAAGCCATATATAGCGATTTGTTGATTTGCTTGACTGTGTGAATGTGATTTATCGTGGAGAAGTTTTTCCTAAAGCCAGCTGGTTCCTTCGGTTGGTTTTCATCAAATATGTTGCTTATTCGGTTTAAAATAAATTTGGAAAAAAAATGATATATGTTAAACAATAAGACTTATTGGTCTGTAGTGCCCTATGTCGTCTTTTTGTCCTTTATTATGTATGAGAATGATGTGGGATGTCTCCCATTGTTCTGGAACCTGTCCCTATCTCAGGATGCCGTCGAAGATTTTAGTTAAAATAGGGACCAGTTCTTCTACGGTTCCTCTCAGTAGTTCGTTTGTGATTTTATCAGGACCTGGTGCTTTGTCTAACTTTTGGCTTAGTATGGCTTTCCCAGTTTCACTGGGTAATATGTCAGGTTTTGGGTTCACTAAGAGCAGATAATAGTTCAGGGTTTCTCGACTTACATGTGTAGTGGTGTCTTGGTTGGAATATAGATTGCGGTAGTATCTACTGTTTTGTAGCTATTCTATTTTATGTTCTTTCGGCTTGTTACGTTTTTTTGGTTGTTTTTTAATTTCGGGATCCATTGGTTTGATTCTCGGAGTTTTTTTAGAGCTTTTTTACTTCCTTCTGTCCTCGCTATATGTTTTTCTAGGGTTTGCAACCTTTTGACTTTCCTGTCCTGTCATGCCTTCTTTGATTTTTTTGCTTAAGTTAGTTATTTTTTGGATGTTCTGTATTTCTTATTTTGCAGTCAAGTAAACTTTTTCTATCTTTTATAAGTTGTAGTGTTGAATAACTTAAATTGTATTTATGTTGTGTCCTTTTTTGGTCTCTTTCACATGTAATTTTGTTTTGTAGTTTGTTGTAACTTGTTTTTACATCTATTGCATCGGTTTTTAATAGTTCTCTGCTGAGTATTGACAAGGAATTCTCCATTGTTTTGTTGAGTTTTGTGCTTCATGTCAGGAGTGTGTCATATATAGCAAACTTTCTGGATCCTTTGGGTGATATAGTCTTGAGTGACGCCCTTACCATGCGGTGATCGGTATTAAAGTTTAATTTTGATATAACTGCTGTGTTTCTAAATAGATTTGGTTGGCTTCTTATAATATAATCTATTTCGGTTCTATGATTCCCGCCTGGAGAGATCCAGGCCCACTTATTGTTTTTGTTTTTCTTAAAACACTATTTAGGAGGGTTAGATTGTGTTCTAATAAGAATTCAACCAGTCTTTGCCCATTTTTGCTTCTTTTGCCATTTTTAATTTTTTTTATTCCCACTTGCGTATTAAAATCTCCCACTAGTATAATAATGATGATGATACTAATTATGATAGACAAACCCACATGATTAAGATATCATGCGACTCGATTACCTCAGCACCTTTGCTTCGTGTCGTTCCAACTCACACCGTCAGCGCTTCTGCCTCGTGTCGCTACAAGGTGACATCGTTAGCGCATCTGCCTCGTGTCGCTACCAGAAATGGAGAAACCCATTGTATATTTCAATAATTAATCTTTTTTAGACTTCACTTCAGATCTAACATCGATCGTAGGCACTAGAATAATTAGCACATAGTTTCTTGTAATTTCTTTATTTTAATTAAATAATTGATTTAATTATCTTCGTTTCTTATTCTATATCCCTTCGGCTGCTACATACGTAATTTACTAGTAAACAAGCACATGATTGTTCTCACACATCACATCACCATATTATAAAACAAAGTCCCTCGTCGCGTCAGTTTATAGTATGTACTATGTTCGCGATAATCTTAAAAACTACGAACGAATTTTCTCTATCAATCAAATATATTTTTCGGATGCTTTACACTCGTAGTGAGTGAATAAATGGTAGAGAGAACTCTGTGTGAAGCCGCTAGTATTATAATTATATGCATTCTTGGAGAGAAACTTATTGACATTATATTGTATAGTAGTAATTATAAGTAAGTTGGTATCTGATGTTGGTCTTCCATACGCCTATCGCGTATCAATAGCGCAGCAATTATGTAGGATTTACTACGTGGTGGCTACCCTAGGATAGTCTTGGTTTAACAACAGTAAATGATCTATTTACAAGTGAAGTCGATTAAATACTTGTGAATACAGGACACACATACAGAGTTTGCAATTATTTAAATTACACGATTAATATTCTCTTTAGACCATGTTGTTTGGTCTCAACTCAACATTGTGCCTCTTAAGATCATTCAAATGCGTTGAATTGAATTAATTGTATAATTTTGGGAATTGATTGTAAGCTGAAAAAGTACTTTAGTGCAGTGAACTAAGATTTTTTTACAATTTAAATGAAACATGCAGTTGCAATCAAATTGCAGTTTTGAGAGTAGGTACGGTTGTAACGTAGTGTCTATTTGAAACTATGGCAATTCTGTGAACCAACAGTACATGCGAATATAATCGCATCACACGGTGAATGCGCGCTGCAATCACTTTATCGAGTTCGATACAGTTAGATCGATCTGCTCGCAGCGTTGCCAGCTTTGATCAAATAACAGAATTGGGTGCGTATAACCGTACTACGTACTCTGTGAAGCAACTTGATATTAGATAACTGTGAATAGAACAATTTCCTACACGTTGAAGTTGGCAACGGTCACAACACGGTGTCATGTTACTTTCACCATTTTTTGTTTACTTCATGGAAGACCAACATCAGATACCAACTTACTTATAATTACTACTATACAACATAATGCCAATAAGTTTGTCTCCAAGAATACATATAATTATAATACTAGCGGCTTTGCACAGAGTTCTCTCTACCATTCATTCACTTACTATGAGTATAAAGCATCCGAAAAATATTATTTGATTAATAGAGAAAATTCGTTCGTAGTTTTTAAGATTATCGCAAACATAGTACATACTACAAACTGCCGCGACGAGGGACTTTGTTTTATACTATGGTGAAGTGATGTGTGAGAACAATCATATGCTTGTTCACTAGTATCATCATCAGTGTTGTGTTAAATATTATTAAATTGTTAATTGATTTTTCAGGCGACCTGACGTCAGTTTTGATTAAATAGCGAGTGTATTGACTCACATAAATATGGCCGCCACAAGATGACGTTACTATCGTTTAACGTGTACGTTTGAAGTGCCGATAGTGGGGCAGTGAATCTCATTAGACAGTCTTAATCGAGCGGTCGCAGCGACAACACGTATTTCGATAGGCTTGTCCCTGTTTTTATAGTCGTATGTGCAAAGTGTTAGTGTGGTTATTAGTGTCAGTGATACAGTGGCATTCATGTAATCAAAATGATTAGAACTATGACGGAATTTACCTTGCTCGGGATACCACATTATGATCGATTACGACAATGTTAATTCGAATATTAAGCCGCTAATAGCTCACAAGGCCTGGCGCTTTATCAAATATATCAATGTGTATATCATACTGCTTGAAATGTTTGTTTAGAAGGTTACCTGCCCACCATATAAATCAGTTCACCCTTACATAGTAAAATAAATATTGCTTGCTTGCTTGTTGCATCAAAGATCAACACATTAGAGCATCTCCACCTCACGCATTTGGCTGTTTTTTTCGAGTTCGTAATAAATTGTCAATATAAGGATCAAAATCGTAGCTAAAATCACTGGAATAGTTGAAAGACGCAATACTTAATGTTTTATGAAAATCTCAAAATGTCTTCACTATTTCATCATCATGGTATTAAAAAATAAGATGAATAGTATTATTTGATACTAGTTGCAATGATTAGAATGCAAACTGTAAAAGTTACTAACATATAAACGTCGCTATATTTCAGAAGCAATCGTGAAACCGAACGTTATTCATTAATATGTAATCACTAGTTAAACAAATTGCGAGGTCCGTAGGCGAGAAATAACACCACAATAGACACTACCATGCGTATATTTTCGTCTATTTAGCACCTGTGGCGCCCTCTTGTGTTGTACCACACAATCTGCCTCTGTAACCTCCTCCTCGACGTCACTGCTCCGGAAGCTGCACTATCTTCCGGTACCTTTAACACACCGACGCCACACCCGGCGCACTAGCTGTAGGGTTGTTCTGAACGGCGATCCACCGATCAAAAGGCATCGGTCTCGCAATCGTGAGGTTGCGGGTTCGAATCCTACCCATTATACTACCGACGTGAACCCACTCCTAACACAAGCCTATGAGCTTAGCTGCTAGTAATGCTAGTAATGTGGGACCACAATCCCACATTGCTAGTTATCTTTTTTTAAAAAGAAAGAAATAATTGTTTTGTAAATCCATATTCCAAGTACTAGCGCTAAAATGTATGACACTACTGAAGAGGACCGGATTATCAGTCAGTTGGTGAAGAGGATTAGAACCCACACAGTATTATGAGTAACATCGCTGCGACAGTCCGCTGTGACCACGGCCGGTGCAACCTGGTCGAAACGTCAAGCAATTTTAAGGTAAACAATGCGCGTTAATTCCCGTGTAATAAGTAAGTAAGTAAGTAAGTAATTTTATTTCATTAACAATATACATTGTGTCGAAATATAGGTACAGTTAATTACATGCAAAAGTGAATTTCATGATTACAATACAATTTTTTTCCGAATAATATTCTTAATATAATAAGCTTCATAATAAGTTAATAACATTCATAATAAGATCATAACATTCATTAATAAATTAATTGTTTGCCAATGTCCTGAAACTATAACTCAAAAACAATAAATTATAAATAAAAAAAAATAAAAAAATTAAAAAAAAAGTAAAAATTATGTCAAGATTTTATATACACAATGAAAAAGATGTCGAAACTTAAATATAATATTAATAACAGAAACAGTCTTTTTTACAGTAGGTACATATTAACAAAATTACTCCTATATTATTCAATACTCCCAGTGTATTACTTGCTATCTTTTAGGAACTCTTCTACACTATAGTAACACTTAGACAATAATAGTGTTTTTAATTTATCTTTGAAAGAGTTAACATTAAAAATTGTTTTAAGTTCAGCTGGGAGTTTATTATAAATATTAACAGATTGCACTTTTGAACAGTGTTGCACAATGTTTAGTTTTGGCTGTATAATACTTGGCAGATCTTTTCTGCGACTATTTATTCTAACATCTCTTTCTACCTCAGTTACGTACTTGTGAATGTTTTTGATTAAATTAGTTAGAACAATCAATATGTATAAGCATGGAGCTGTAAGAATTTTTAGATCTATGAAGTAGTTTCTACAAGAATCAGTTTGTTTTAATCGTGACATTGTCCTCAGTGATCTCTTTTGTATTGTGAAAGCTGCCTTAATATTGTATTTATAACTGTTACCCCATAATAGAATGCTATATCGTAACTTTGATTCTACCAATGCATAGTAGATCATTTTTAATTGTTGTATTGATAACTCGTCTCTGAGACTTCTAATAGCATAGCATGCTGAGCTTAAAGAATTGACTATTGCTGCTAATTCTAGCTTCCAGTTTAGGAAAGCGTCTATATGTATGCCCAGAAATTTTACACTTTCAACGATTTCGACTCTATTTGATATTGACATTGCGCCTAAGCATTTGTCTTTAACTGTAGATTTAAAAATTACGCACTTGGTCTTGTTAATGTTGAGTTTCAGATTATTGACAGAAAACCAATCCTCAAAAGCAGACATAACGCTATTTACTTTTGTCTCTAATTGTTTTACATTTTCCGCAGAAATTATTGCATTTGTATCGTCGGCAAAGATTACCACACGCGTATCCACTGTTTTATTTATGTGTTCAGCTAGGTCGTTAAGAAAAATGATGAAAAAGATAGGACCTAACACCGATCCTTGAGGCACTCCTGTGGACACTGTTGATAGGTTTGATTTATGTACTGTTTCTTTGTTATCAGTTATCATTTTCATTTCAATGTACTGTGTTCTGTTTGTTAGATATGATTTAAATAGTTTCAATACATTCTCTCTAACACCATAATGCTCTAGCTTTTTTAATAAGATTTCATGGTCTACTGTATCAAAAGCTGAACTGAGGTCAAGGAAAAGTCCCGCAACTTTGCGTTTTTTATTCAAATAACTAACAATATCATCAACTAAAGTATTTACAGCATCAACGGGGCTTACGCTTTTCTGGTACCCAAATTGGCGGTTGTTTAGTATGTTGTGCATGTTAATATGTTTCAGCAATCTATTTTTAATGATTTTTTCAAATATTTTGGAGAAAACTGAAAGTATAGATATCGGCCTATAGTTGCAAGGGTCGGTTTTGGAGCCTTTTTTAAATATTGGTAATACCTTCGCAATTTTAAATTGATCGGGGAAAACGCCAGTCGCTATGCACGTATTTAAAAGTTCACTGATTGGCTTTGCCAGTATATCAATGTTGTCTTTGATTACTGATAATGGTATTTCATCGTGACCGCAAGATTTTTTGGACTCCATTTTATTAACTAGATTAAAGATTTCATTCGGATACACCGGATCAAAACACATTGCGTTCTCTACCCTCCTGGTATTGTCAGTTAGATATTTAATAGCAATGGTATAATTATATATATAATAAATAGTTATAATCATGCAACGCGAAAGTTTAAGTGTATTTTTATTGTTGATGTTGGTTGTTGTAAAATGTTTGATCTTTTATATTTATCTGTACTTTAGTATTGAAGCAACTGTATTTAAAAATTTACGAATGTCGCAATAATGGGTCTATACCCAACCATTTCATTAGTGCTACCAACTTTTTAGTAATATATATACACATAATATGCATAATTCGGAAGAAATTACCAAAATAATAGTGAGAACTGTATCAAATTCATTGTGTAGTTTCAAAAATTTAAACGTACCTAGGGACAGACAGTGGAAAGCAACTTGTTAATAATAATAATAAAAATGATTTATTTACTTAGGAAGCAAAATACTAAAATTAAATAAAATAAAAATAAAAAAGCCTTTATTAATCCTTAAAACTTGAAATACAAAATAATTCATGCATATACTTATCATAAATTACAATAGATTTAAAATTAAATATACCATACTTAAGTTAAATGTAATAACAAAAAATCTATTTCATAAATAATGTCGTTTCAATTTTTAAATAATAATTCTTAGTTCTAACAAATAATTTTATAATGAACTAGCTGTCCCGCGCAACTTCGTATGCGTAATTTTTCCCCGTTTTTGCAACATTTCTCGTCGCTGCTCCGCTCCTATTAGTTGTAGCGTGATGGTATATAGCCTATAGCCTTCCTCGATAAATGGGCTATCCAACAAAAATATTTTTTTTTTCAAATCGGACCAGTAGTTCCTGAGATTAGCGCGTTTAAACAAACAAACAAACAAACTCTTCCGCTTTATAATATTAGTATAGATTTGATTAATTTATAATAGGTAGTTTATATTAGTCCATGTTTGTTTATTTAGTGATAGCATAGCAAAATACTACACCTGTGAAAAGTCGATTCTACATTTACTTGTAATGCCTGTTTCCAAACAATAGGTAAAGCCCGAGAAAAGGACAGGCAATAAAAACTCGTGGCCACTCTTTTCAAATTGCCAATGTTTACAATGTTTCTCTGTTTATAAATTGTATACGCAGGTAAGGTGCTGTCACCATTATATTAAACACCATATTAGAGGACTGATGCCATAAAAAAGAGGTCATTAATATTAGAAGAGTACATGAGATTGGAAACATCAGCCTCAATAGGCAAACATAGGAGGAGCATCCACTTACGATGTAAAAACTTAATGTGCTTAAATATTGGCCAATTTACTGCTACATAATGAATAAGTATACAAGTTTTTCAAAAGAAAGAAAAGAATGGACGTAATTTATCACGCAGAATCTTTACTTACAAAAGTAAATCGATTTCTTAACTAGTACCTAAGTAACATTATCAAACTGTGACAACAATATTCACCTAGTAAAATGCAATAAACTATGCAACAAAATACATTAATAGGGAGCAACAAATTACATCTATTTATTTTTATCAGTTATTTAAATCACCGATTGAATAGTAAGCTCTTTGTATAAGATGTCTTTTGACTACATTCTTAAATTTATTTACTGGTAGACTCGTGTATATCACTATTTTTGTTATATAAATGTAAGTTTTGTTTTACAAGCATAAAGTATATAATATATATTCTGATGCAACTGTCATAATGCCTATCTCTTTAAACTTTTCTCTAAAGCAAACTCGTGCTCCTAGTTGATATATCACACGCACTGCACGTTTTTGAAGAATAAAAATAGTTTGTATATCAGACGCCTTGCCCTAAAGCAATATGCCGTAGGACGTAACGCTGTGAAAATAACCAAAATATACTAGTCGAGCTGTTTCTACATTCGTAAGCTGTCTTACTTTGCTGACAGCATACGCTGCAGAACTGAGTTTTATTGCGAGACATGATATTTGGGTGTCCTACTGTAACCTACTGTTTAATATAATTCCCAAAAAAAATATTCTCCTATTAGTATTTTTCACATTTGGCAAATAAAACTTAATACATTTAGTTTTTTTTGGGATTTAGAAGTAGGTTGTTCGTTGTAAACCAATCTTGAACTAGTGCGAGTGTTCTATTTTTTTTATCAAAACTTTCTAGTCTACGATTAATTTTAAAAATTATAGATGTGTCATCAGCAAATAAAATGATGTCACAAAAGTTATTAATATAAAATGGTAAATCATTAATATATACCAAAAATAGGAAGGGACCGAGTATTGATCCCTGAGGTACACCCATATTAACTGGCGATCCAGACGACCTTACTCCGCCTTTATCAACATATTGAATTCTTTCCCTCAGGTAATAATTCCTTAAATACCGTAATGCCTAAGTTTCAGCAGAAGTGTCATATGCGCCTCACAATCAAAAGCTTTAGAAAGATCACAGAACACTCCAATCAGACATCCTGTAAATTTTCCTAGGCACTAAAAAAATGTTTCAGTAGCTTAGAACCTGTATCAATTGTAGAGCGACCCTTTGTGAAACCATATTGATCGTGATGTAATAGATTAATAAAATTAAAGTGTGATTCTAACTGCATAAGTATGGCCTTTTCGAAAATTTTACTAATAGCTGGCAAGATGGATATTGGTCTAAAATTTCTTTTATTCTATTAATTCTTTGATCCGGATTGAAATAAATGGTATTACTTTACTATGTTTCATCAGATCAGGAAACATGCTGGTATCAACACATAGATTAAAAATTATAGATAAGTGTGGCGCTATGCCACTAATTATACTGTGCATTAATTGTACTGAAATACCCCATAAACCAGCAGATTTTTTAAAATTAAGTGACTTGAATATTTAAATTATTTTACTGGGGTGTATATATTTAAAAGCAAATAGTACAATGCATTTATCCACATTATTTCTCTAGAGAGATTCGAGCTGGTTGTGGTTAGTGGTATGTCAGCAAAGAAATCATTGAAGCTTTGTGCTAGGTCTAAATTATCAATAATAGTCTTATTGTTAATTAATAATTCAAAGCTTTTATCCTGAGGCTTTGCCTGAATATTACAAGTGGCTTTTATTTTATTATCAGATTTTTTAATATTTCTACTAATATGTAAAGGTTTGGCACATGCAAAAGCTTTTTTAAAAGTTTTTGAATAGTTTCTCACATACTGAATAATGTTTTTAATCAAAATTAAATTGTTTCTTACCATATAACTCGTAAAACCTAGCTCTATTTTTGTAAAAGCCGGTTGTTGCCCAATCACAAAAGCTAGATTTTAGGATTCCTATAATTTTTTTGGATTTAAATATATTATTGTATTATCATTTGATTATATTAAACACTGAAGACTAAAGATAGTTCGGATGCGAGTGGCTGAAATCTATACTGGCAATATAAGCAGTAACATTAGAATTGAATTTTTCTTAGTGAACGGTACTGATTGGCCTACATGTGATCTTATTTATTTTGGCCACTGTGTGTGAGGGAAAAGTTACTTTCTGCCCACAGTGAACTCATGTTAAATTACTCAATATTCAATCAATCAATCAATAAGCCCTCCATCCTGAACTTCCGTCTGTTTTGAATTGTTTGTTTTCCTTTTTATTTTTTTTAGAGGATATCTCTAAGATCAGTGTACCTTTTGGCAAAGGCCTCCTCTAACATTTTCCATTGTGTTCTATCTCTGGCAACCCTTCTCCAGTAAGGGCCCACTGTAAGCTTCAGCTCATCTTCCCATCTCATATGTTGTCTTCCCCGCTTCCTTTTTCCATCTCTGGGATACCAGTCTGTCACAATTTTACTCCACTTTTCTTGAGTACTCCTTAACATGTGGCCTGTCCACCTCCACTTTAGTTGATCTATCTTCGTAAGTACATCTGTAATTCATGTCTTGGCTCTTATATAGGTGTTGTGTTTCCTATCTTGTTTCTTGATGCCTATCATGCTTCTCTCCATTGCTCTTTGACAGCATTGCAGCTTGTCTCGGTGGTGTTTTGAAAGAGACCATGTTTCGCAGCCATAAGTAATACAAGGCAGAATGCAAGTGTTGTAGACTTTCCGTTTTGTACCGACGCTAAGGTCATTGGCCTTCAAGATTTATTTAAGTGACCACAGTATTTTTTCCAGCCATTTGCTATTCGTCTTTTGATTCCCTTGTCCGTCTGATCCTTGAACGAGATGATCTGTCCCAGATATATGTACTCTTCCACGTATTCGAGGGGTTCGTTATTTATTGTTATAACTCTGTTATTAGTGTTTGTCAGAAGTTTGGTCTTGGTTATATTTATGGATAGCCTTATTTTCTCGCTTTCCCTGTTTAGGTCTTGGATCATTTTCTCCAAATTTTCAGGATTTTCTTCGACGACGACAATATCGTCTGCGAATCTAAGGTGGTTTAGTCTTCGTCCATCTATGCTTAAACCAAATTGTTCCCATTCCATCTTTCTGAATATATTTTCCAATACTGCAGTGAAAAGGGGGACAGTGGATCTCCTTGCTTCTAAAGGTCTCCCCTAAACTTTCTAGTTGTATTCTTGCTTTAGTGTTAGAGTAAATATTTTTGATGGTTTTTATGTACTGTGTGGGGATTCCTTGGTTTTCTAGACTTTCCCATATAGCTTTATGGCCAATGCTGTCGAAGGCCTTGGTGTAGTCAATGAAGGCCATATACAGGTGCTTGTTATGCTCGTTATATTTTTCTATAAGTTGTTTAATAGTGTGTATATGGTCCACTGTGGCAAAGTTTTTTCTAAAGCCCGCCTGTTCTATTGGTTGATTTTCGTCTAGTTTAATACTTATGCGGTCTAGGATGATTTTGGAGAAAACCTTATAGACGTTGGACATCAAGCTTATTGGTCTATAATTTCCTATGTCTTCTTTTGGTCCTTTTTTATATATTAGGATTATATGAGATGTTTCCCACTGTTCGAGAATGAGTCCTGAAGTTATAACATTGTTGAAGATTTTAGTCAGAATAGGAGCCAGCTCTTCTAGTGTTCCTTTTAGCAACTCATTTGTGATTTTATCAGGGCCTGGTGCTTTGTCTGATTTTTGGCTTAATATTGCTTTTCTGGCTTCACTGGGTAAAATTTCAGGTTCTGAGTCTGAAGTGCATGGGTGTTATCATGATTGGAGTATAGATTATGGTAAAATTTTGTAGCTGCTTTATTTATTTCTTTTCGGTTTGTGATATTACAGTGGTTATTTTTCAGGTTTGGTATCCATGGATTTGAGTCCCGTAGTTCTTTAAGAGCTTTTCTTGTTCCTCCAGTAGCTAAAATATGTTTTTCTAATTTTTGTAGCCTCGTGGTTTTTCTAACTTTTCTGATGCCTTCCTTGATTTTCTTACTTAGCTTGGTAATCATTTAAATATTCTGTTTTTTCATTTTGCTGTCAAATAGACATTTTCTTTCCTGAATTAATTCTAGTGTTTTGTTCATCGTGCTGGACGTTGTAAAGTGCTTTCTAGGTTTTTTGGGTGGTGTTAATTTGAGGGATGCTCTTATCATACGATGGTTTGTATTAAAATTTAGCTTTGATATCACTGAAGTGTCTGTGAATAATTTTGGGTGACTGCACGTAATATAATCTATCTCGTTTTTGTATTTACCATCTGGGGAAATCCATGTCCACTTATTTTTCTGGTTTTTCTTGAAGATACTATTCATAAGAGTTAAATTGTGCTCCAGTAAGAATTCTATTAGTCTTTGCCCGTTTGTGCTTCTTTTGCCTTGGCCAAAGTTTCCCTGTACATATTCATCTTTGTTTTGCTTGGTCCCTACTTGAGCATTAAAATCCCCCATACAAACAATTATATTTTTTGAATATTTAAATATAATTTGGGATAGGTTGTTGTAGAAGGTAATGTGTTCTGTTTTGACAGCTTGTTCGGTTGTTGCATAGGCTTGTATTATTGTCCATGTTTTTTCATGACTGGGTATTTGAATAAATAAAATTGCAATTCGATCCGTAACTCCGATGAAGTCCAGTATATTGTTTCTTAGGTGTGTTTTTATCATAAATCCCACTCCTCTTTGTCCCCCAGTTTCTCCCTTGTTAAACATTATATATTCTGTATGTTCTTCTATTGATTCGCCAGTTCTTTGCATTTCACTTATTCCCAGTGTGTCCCAGTTGAGTTCTTTTAACGCTTGTTCTAGCTCTAATAAAGATTCATTTGTTCTTAAAGTCCTGGTATTTAATGTTGCAATGTGCAGTTTGTTGCTTTTTGTTAGAGGGTAATGGTCTCTTTCTCCTGCGGTGACCAGCCGTGGTGGGAGCAGTGGTTGTTGATTTTTGTTTTGGTGTTGTTTTAGTTGTATAATAGTTTGTTGTGGTTGACTTAGTTTAGTTAGTTGCAGTTCTTCGGTTCCAATTGGTGGTGTGTTAGTTTTTGTATGTGATTTTCCCTGAAACAGAATGTGATCTATCCCGCAGGTACTGAAATGCATCTTTCTTCTGCATCTTAGAGGTGTTTGTATTCTGCTTGTTAGGGCTAGGAGTTTCGTATCTTTTTCTTTTTCAATTTCTGTATTTGTATTGAGGTTTTTATTTACAGTTTTTGCTTGTAGAACGGCTTTTGGTAGATCGTGTGTAATGTAGGTGCCTGATTTCATTTTCTTTTTATTTTTTAAAATCTGGATTTTTTTCTCAAGGGTTGTGGTAGCTAGGAGGATTGGTCTGATTTTGGCATCAGCGTTTCCTTTTTTACCCAGTCTCTGAAGTCTATCTATTTCCCCTATTTCTAGTTTCACCTCGATTTTTCGCTCGTCGACTCTCGTGCGGTGCGGACGTGTTGCATTGCGCTGTGTCAGTTTTAGTATTTGTATTTGTGATTGCTTGTTGTTATTATCGGCCCCTCTCGTTTCTGCTTGGGGTAATTGCCGTATAACCCAGTGGCCATCTTGGCAAGTGTCGGACCTCTCAACTGTTTGTGAAGTGTGTTTGCAGTGGCGCCAAGTGACTTTAAATCAAACTTGAAAAATTGCCTTAGAACATTTACACAAAGTGAATCGGTGCCGTGGGCTCGATCCCGAGACCCGCTGCGTGCGGAGCCGCGGTTGGTTCAGCTGCGCCACCGTGACTCGTGCCGGCGTTGCGAATTTACTGACTACATTAAGAGTTCGATATCAACATTGAATAATATATTTTATTTTTGCTTTTATTTGCCTTGGTTGCTTGAATCTTAGACAACAAAGCCTGCAATGAATTGTCACGGATGTACGAATGTACTTATCGAAAACAACTATTTGAAATGCAATAATTGCGGCTCCAAGTACTGCTACAATTGCCTCAATATTACTGCTGAGTCGAGTAAACAACTAAGTGCTCATCAATTGGCTTCGCTCAATTGTCCTTCTTGTTTAAATGTAACTAGGCGAAAAAATTTAGACGATACCCGTACGACTCGCAAATATCAATCGCCAAACGCCTCTTTGAATTCTTCATTCACCCAAGTAACTGGGGAGACACATGTTGCTATGAATACTCCTGCAGGCGCCGGCCAAATCAACGACCCTGTCTCTCTTGAAAGCATTAGCAAACTCATGGATCAAAAACTTGCCTTAAACTCCACATTTATGTTGAATCTACGTGCTGCGCTCAGAAAAGACATGGAGGATATGGTTGCCACAGAAGTTGGACGCGCTATTGAATCTTTGAAGACTGACTTCACGGCAACGACTGACTTCATTACTTTAGAACAGAGGGATATCAGGACCAATATTACTGATCAAAGTGACAGGATAAAACAACTCGAGTCCCAGCTTTCTCATTCTCGTAATACATTAACGAAAATACAAAGTCGTATATCAACCATGGAAAAACTATCACGCGACTTAAATCTTGAGATACATGAAATACCAGAAAGTAAAAATGAGAACCTAATGGCATTATTTAAGAAGCTTTGCGAGTGTCTGCATGTTTCGATCTCCGACAGTGATATTAGGGCTTGTCGTCGAGTTGCAAAAATGAACACTGCCTCTAAAAGACCTCGAAATATCCTTGTGACACTTTCATCGCAGCGCCTCCGTGATGTTCTACTGTCAGCGGTAACGCGCTTCAATAAATCTCATTCTGAGGATAAATTGTCTACAACCCACATTGGTGTAAGCGGCTCAAACAACAGAATATTTTTGTCTGAACATTTGTCTCCTGAAGCTAAGGAAATACATAGTGCTGCGCGAAAGTTTTGCAAAGAAATGAACTTTAAATTTGTCTGGGTGCGTTATGGACAAATCTATATCCGTAAGGACGAAACGAATCCTGCCATTTTGGTAAAAAATGTTGATATGCTTAAAAACTTACATTAGCCTTTACTTTATTTGTCAAATAAACATTGTATTTAAATTATAAGTTCAGTTTACTTTTTAAAATGCTCAACATTTATTATCAAAATGTAAACAGAATACGAAGTAGATTATCGCAATTTAGTTTAAACTTGTTAAATTCTAATTTTGATATCATATGCTTAACTGAGACAAATTTGAACAATAGTGTATATGATGGTGAGATTGTTGATGCTCGCTACAACGTTTTTAGACGGGATCGTGAGGATACTTTCTCAGCCAAAACAGAGGGAGGGGGAGTCTTAATAGCTGTGCAAAAGAAATTTCGTGTAATCCGCCAAGTATCATGGGACAGTAAATTGGAGGATGTCTGGATTACTATTATTCCTAACTCTAATGACGCACCTCATCTTAATGTCTGTGCTTGTTATTTGCCACCTGATCTTAGCAATGTTAACTTGGAATATTTTTACTCACACTGTCAAAATATAATGCTTACTGCTCGAGCATCTGATAATTTCTTACTAGTGGGAGATTTTAATACCCCTGACTTTTGCAATGCCTCAAATGATTTTTGCCAGGTATCGATGATTTCGTCTACACAGAATAGAAAGCTTCATATGTTGAACGAACTATTACATGTATGCAATCTAAAGCAATTCAATACCATTACGAACGCGAATGGTCGCTTGTTAGACTTAGTTCTCTCAAACTCTGACTCTGTTACTGTCGATAGAACTCTCGAACTGAGTCTATTAGATAAACACCATCCTGCTATTGTCATAGATATCTCATTTCATATCTCAAAGGGACTTCAACGGCGCAACACTGAGTTAATAAATTTTAATAAAAGTAACCTTGAAAAAATTAAAGATGAATTGAAATCCATAAATTGGCATCATAGTTTTTCCTCTAATGACATTGACGATTGTACGGACGCTTTTTATAATATAGTATTTGATATAATTAAAAGGAACACACCAACTACATGTATTAAATCGTCTTCTTATCCTATTTGGTTCAGCAAGTCCCTAATTAAGTGCAACGCAGAAAAAAATAAATACCACAAATTGTTTAAAAAATACGGAAATCCCCGCGACTATGATGTTTTTAACTTACTTAGGAGTAGGTGTAAAACTCTTACTAAGGTATGTTATGATAAATATGTTTTAGCCACTGAAATTTCTCTAAAAAATAACATTAAATCTTTTTGGCGATTTGTAAATAATCGAAAAAGTCATGTTTCGATCCCATCTACTATGACTTATGATACAACTTCATCGTCTAGTGGTCAAGAGATCTGTAATCTTTTTTCTTGCTACTTTGGGTCAGTATTTGATCATAATTCTAAGACCTGTAGCAGTAATAATATGGAATCAGATACTGTTTATGGGAACTGTCTGAGCTCTTTATCTAATATCTCAATTGAAGAGAGGGATATTTTAATTAAAATAAAAAAACTAGATATTACAAAGGGAGCTGGGCCAGACCTTATACCGCCTTCATTTATTAGGTGTTGTGCTGATGAACTATCACTTCCCCTTTGTATAATTTTTAATAAATCGCTAACTAGTGGCACTTTTCCCATGCGATGGAAAACTGCACATATAATACCTATACACAAAAACGGTGATAAATCAAAATGTGAAAATTATAGGCCGATTAGCATTCTATCTTGTTTTGCCAAATTGTATGAATCTGTAGTATATAGTAATTTGTACAGTCACTTCAAACCAATTATTTCTGACAAACAACACGGGTTTGTTAAGAGCCGGTCAACAGTCACCAATCTTCTTGAATACAAAAATTATCTATGTCAGGCTTTTGCAGTGGGTGGCCAGGTAGACTCAGTGTACACTGATTTTTCGAAAGCCTTCGACAAAGTCAATCATGAACTGCTTTGTCGAAAATTGCTGGCATACGGTATCCATGGGAACTTGTATCGATGGGTTTGCTCATACTTAGACAGCAGAACACAATTGGTTGCACTAAAGGGCTACTTTTCTTCTCCTACAGTTATTACATCAGGTGTTCCTCAAGGATCCCATTTAGGACCCTTATTGTTTGTAGTATTTATCAATGACCTAATACAACATCTGTCTTGTAACTGTCTTTTGAATGCCGACGATTTAAAAATTTTCAAAATAATTGTAACTCCAGAAGACTGTTTGTCTTTACAGGAAGATATAAACAGTGTGTCAAAGTGGTGTAATAATAATAGTATGTACTTAAACATCAATAAGTGCTCTATAATATCGTTCACTAACAAACGTAATAAAATAGTATGTGACTATAATATTGAAGGGCAAGTAGTGAAACGACTACAAGTTGTCAAAGACTTAGGTGTTCTGTTTGATGAAAAGCTTTCATTTCGTGATCACTATAGTCACATAATATCTAAAGCTAACCAACTCCTAGGCTTTGTCTTGAGAACTACAAAAGATTTTAGGATACCCCACAGTACACTGTACCTATACTTTGCCCTGGTCAGGAGTATATTGGAATATGCTAGTCCTATATGGTCACCAAACTACAGGGTTCATATCAATGAAATCGAACGCATTCAAAAAAAAATGCTTAGAATAATTTGCTATCGCCAAAATCCTGGTCGCTCTAATTTAGGCTATGAAGACAGACTAAATAAATTTAAAATTCTAACCCTTGAATCAAGACGAATTTATTTTGACTTAATTTATTTCTATAAAATTATACATTCTATAATAAATTCCACAATTTTACTCTCTCATGTAAGTTTTAATGTTAAATTTAGTGCTCGCAGGTCCAATGATACTAATTTATTTGCCCTACAAATTTACAAAAACAATATATCGTATTTCAACCCATTAACGAGAATGGCCCGGCAATATAACGACATTGCAAAAACTAACAAATTCATAGACATATTTGACAGCTTAAACAAATTTGTTAAAAATATGAAAGACATCCTCCATAACAGTTCGAACTGTTATGCTTTAGACCACAGTGAAGGTACCTAAGATGTGCTAATCACTGACCTCAATGTTATGAGCTTGTTTTATTGTTAAAAAATTTTACTTTTGCAGTATGTACATATGTTACGTTATGATCTAGATCAGATTTAAGAAACTTTGTAACTTAGTTTTATTTTACGATTGTAATGTGTTTTGTGCATCTAAATAAATAAATAAATAAAAATAAATAAATTTCTTTTAATGTTGACGTAACGAGAGTAGTTAGGTCTTCATGATTTTCTCCAATTGGCTCTGGGAGCCCATCAATTAATATTTTTACGCTTGCTGTTCGCCTCGAGATTTATTAACTTCTTGTTTAGTTTATCCACTTCATTTTTTAGGTTTTGGTTCTCCTCAATAATCGGTTTTATTTTTTCATCCACTTTTTGTAATATAACTACAGTGACATTCTCCGTTATAACATTGGTTTGTATTTTTAATTGTTCTGTCATTTTCGTAAGGAGCAATGACATTTCTGGTGACAGCTCGGAAGACTTGATTTACGGAGAAACGAAACGCAATTTCTTTTTGTAGACAAGTTTTCGAACGTACACTTTGTGTTGTTTGGTTGGTAGCACTACACTATGACAGTTTTGCTGATTGAAATGTAACCTCAAAAACTGGATGGCTAGAAATTTATTTTGAGATTGAATCAGTGAACTGTTTTTTGTTGTTATTTCATTGTTTATCGATGCACACATGTACAGAATTTATTTGGATCGGCACTGATTTGAATCACGGATGTTATTTTGCACTGTTTCTATTTAAAAACTGAGAGCGTTTAGCAGCACATATCGTCGCAGTCGTAGAACAATGACGGATATGATTTTTTTCAAAATTTAGTTTTTTACACTAATCGACTTAAAATGTATTACTTTATAAGAAAATGAAACATTTTTTAAAATTTCATTATTTACAACCAAGATACAGAGTAGAATACAGACGGTTTTGATTATTTAACATAAAATAATGACGGATTAATAATCCCGTCACTATACGTCGCTGTTCACTGCCCCCCGCGCCCTCTCCGCTCCCGACGGATAGACACAATCGGCGATGTTCTAGGACAAGGTCACGCGCTTACGCACGATGCACTTGTTTATTTATATTGTTATGCAATATTAATTATTTCATATTAAAAGATAGTGTATGTGTGTAAGAATTTATTATTCTATATATAGTATGGCTTCGAAAAGGTCAAAACGTATATTAGCATTAGTTAACAACAATAGTGGTATTAGACATAATAATACTGAACACCAATTGCCGGATGAAAATGATATGTTATATACAGAAAGAGATCAGAATAAAATGGAACGGTGGTTAACAGGTAAGTTTTTATTAGATTTAACTTTAAATTAATAGAATTTTGATATGTTTATGTGAATTTAAAATCTAAAGTAATGTCTATTTGGATAAGAACGGCGGTTCTTCAAATCCGTCGTTGTTCTCGGGACATTAAAGTATGTTTTTTTTTGTCTTAGATTTTTCGTATTTACTATTAAAATAAAGTCAACCGTTCACCTGTGATTAAATCGCTTGTTTTCATATTATGTATTTTTTTCGTGTCGATTAATAAAATACGTCGATATTCTACGTACCTACAGTTGGCGTATGTTGAAAGCCGTCGTTTTTTTACGGATAGATGGAAGACGAATATACATATCCGACGTTATTCGTCGTATAGAGTATAATATACGTCATTATTCTATTTTATATTGAAGGGATCTTACATTAAATTACCAAAATTCTCACATAACCATAGTTTACATAATTCTATAATTATTCCTAGGTAACTTTATCTACGGTTTTATGCTAAATACTTTATTTTTTTACAGTAGAACGATCTTCGTCGCCACTACCACATGGGGCAGACACGTCATTATTATGCCACCCAAAAATGCAGGAAGTATGGAATGACGTCTTATTGGCAGAATCAATTGAATATCACCAAAATAAATCATTTCCAACTAAAACACCGTTAACGCAACAAGAAGAATCGCTCACATTGGCTGTTGCGGCAAGTAATTCATCCATTCCATGTTCCGTTACCACATTAATTAATCAAACATTTGATTCACCGTTACATAGTATAAATAGTGTATCTGAAAAAAATGTTAATGACTGTAATGTGATTAGAGAAGACGTTTATATACCAACAGATGTTATGACCCCGGTTTCTATACCTCATTGCCTATTGTCCGTAAGCTCTCATCACCACAATATTGATTCTCCATCGCCATTGACTCCAATTTTCAATGAATTAAGTGTGAATTCACCAGTTACTCATGTTATGGAAGAACCTTGCGAATCAGCTACATTAAATACACCAGTCCCATCCCCAATCAACCGACATGCTAAGTGTAATGATCCATTTTGCTGCCAACATGAATCAGATGAGATTGGAAACTCACCATTGAACACTGTCTCTGACGTTTCTAATCAACCGTCTCCGGCACCCATGACTTTGATCAAAAACAGAGGAAAGAAAAGACCAAGAAACTATGAAGAGTGGGGGGATGTAAGTAGGAAGAAGCTTATGAATGCAGGTAAAACGTATTGTACAAAGAGAGGCCAAACTGTTGGAGCAAAATTAATGGGTCCATCATGTGACTGTAGATTAAAATGTGCTACTAAATTTTTAACATCAGAACGCTGGAATATATTTACAAAATTTTGGGAACTAGGTGATAGGGAAAAACAGTGGTTACATATTGCAAACTATACCGAAAAAAATGAAAAAAGTAGGACATTCCGAAGACAATTAAAGCACAATAGACAATTTACATATAAATATTATTTACCGAAAAAAGAAACAGAAAATGCCACTCATCAAAAGATCGCTGTTTGCAAAATCATGTTCCTTAATACTTTGGGTACAACTGAACGCATGACAAGAACTGCTTGGCAAAAATATGATGGGATGACATCTGTCACGCAAGATATGAGAGGACGTCACAACAATCACAAAAAAGTAATCGATGCTGATATGACAGCATCAGTATGCGCTCATGTCAACTCTTTTGTGCCTATCGAATCACACTACTGTCGGCAATCATCAAGCCGATTATATTTAGATGGTAGTTTAAGCATTGCTCGAATGTTTAACTTGTATAAGGAATGGCCCGACTTAGAAAAATACTCTAATAATGTTACCACTGTTCGTCAATACAGAGATATTGTAAACCGACAATTTAATTTGTCTTTTCACATTCCAAAAAAAGACACTTGTGACCAATGCCATATTTTTAAAAACCAGGAAAATCCATCTGATGATCTAAAAGCTAGTTATATAGAACACCAAAAGAGCAAAACGATTGCTAGGCAAATTAAAAAAGAAGACAAGATTGCGGCCAGTTTGTCAAATGGCACTATAATATGTGCCACTTTTGATTTCCAAAAGGTACTGTCCTGTCCTCATGGTCAAATAAGTGTGCTATATTATAAACGTAAACTTTCTTGCTATAATTTTACCATTTATAATATAGCTGATAAAGAGGGCCTTTGCTACGTATGGGATGAAAGCACCGCAAAACGCGGTGCTAATGAGGTCGCAAGTTGCCTTTTTGATTACATAAAAGATCTTACCAAAAAGGGTGTTAAGGAATATCGATTTTGGTCAGACAATTGCGCTGGCCAAAATAAAAATCGTATTGTGTTTGCCATGTACTCTCATGCAGCAAAGGAGTTAGGTGTAACCATCAGTCATCGGTTTTTGGAAAAGGGACACACTCAGAATGAGGGCGACTCGGTTCACTCGGTAATAGAGAGAGCCGGGGAACATAAACTCATTTATACTCCAGAAGAATGGAAACTGCTTATAAGATGGTCAAAACTTGAGAAACCGTACGAAGTGCGAGATGTAAAAAAAGACCTGGTTTATGATTTTAAAGATATCTTAAAAAACAAAAATTGGGCGAAAAATACAAATAACGAAAAAATTGCTTGGACTAAAATTAAAGAGGTAATGATTACAGGTAGCCAACCTTACAAAATTTTGTATAAATACAACTTGGTTGATGATTATAAGACGCTCATTATTCGGAAAGAAACCAGGCGGCAAACCGGGAGTCAACTTAAAAATGCTTATTTAGAACCAGTAGCTATCTCCAAAGATAAATTTAAAGACTTGATTAGCTTATGCGAAACCGGGATAATACCTACTAAGTATCATAATTATTTTAATTCTCTACCGCACAGTAATAATGCTGTTCAGTATAATGATTCTGACTCCGAATGATCCTGTTATTGAATATTAAATATAATAAAATTATTTTATAACTGTTTTGTATTGGAAGAGGCCTATGTCCAGCCAGCAGTGGACTGATGCAGGCTGATTGATAACGGAGATTTATTATTTTATTTTTTAAGTTATTTGATATTCAATTTATTTTGTATTCAACCCAAATATTTTAGTCAGAATATGACTGTTTTAAATTAAGTTCCTTAATAAGAGAGATACTTTTTTTTTCTATTAGATTTTAAGAGTAATAATTTTAGATATGTACCTACATTATATTTTTATTAATTGCTGTGTTTTGATTGATCTCAGTAGGTTATTTTATTAATAAGTAGCACTAAGCGGCGATTATTGCAATTTTGATACAAGTGATTTTTCAACATTTTTGTACAATTATGTACCTACTTACAATTTCATAAATAAAACTTGCCAAAGTTTGTTTTTTTTTTATTTCTTTGTAAAATCCGTCATCAATTATTGATATAAATCCCATTAAAAATGACGATAAGTACTATACGTCTTATTTTAATCACAGGTAGTCCGTAAAATAACGACGTATCTCATTATTCGTCAACTTAGTGTCCATAGAATAACGACAGATGTGACTTTTATAGTAAATACCGTAATGTTATAAATATTTTGCCAATATCACGTGACAAAGGTATATATACATAGCAATATATCAAAATTTCAAAAAGATTGAGTTAATAGTTTTGAAGATATGACAACAAACATAGTTTAAAATCTTTAAAGTGCTCTCCTGTAAAGTTAGTGAAAGTCACATCCGTCGTTGTTCTACGACTGCGACGATATGTCGTTTAGTAGCACCGGAACCGGAAGCACAAAAGCTATATTTTAGAATTCTTATAAAATTTTTGGATTTAAATATATTATTGTATTAACATTTGATTATATTAAACACTGAAGACTAAAGATAGTTCGGATGCGAGTGGCTGAAATCTATACTGGCAATATAAGCAGTAACATTAGAATTGAATTTTTCTTAGTGAACGGTACTCATTGGCCTACATGTGATTTTATTTATTTTGGCCACTGTGTGTGAGGGAAAAGTGACTATCTGCCCACAGTGAACTCATGTTAAATTACTCAATATTACCTCATTAAAATAACTACAGTTGCAGAATATATTATCTAAGCAAGTAGCAGAATGTGATGTAATTCTTGTTGGTTTATTAAATAAGTACAGTAAATTAAATTATTTAAATAGGTTAACTAATCTGGTAGACAAAGATGATTGTTCAAGTCAATTTACATTGAAGTCGCCACATACTACTATATGCTTATTACCGTAACTTACCCTTTTAAGCACATCTTCCATTACAGATTCAAATAAGTTAAAATCACTCAGCGGTAGTCGATATGCACAAACTATGATATATCTCTCCAGCTCCACACATGATAATTCTATAGTACGCTCAACAGACAGATGTATTATTCATTTTTCATGTGCATTTTATTCGAAATTAGTATTTTCTCGAACGCCACCGTTCGATAAATTTATGGCTGTTAACATCTTGAGATGTTGAGCAACTGCAAGGACTACTATCTAAACATAGGATAGAACTTACTTACATAGTAAGTATATTTTGTTTTTTGACACGAATAAATTTATTCGTAATTTTATTTTAACGAAAAATAGAATATATCTTTTCACATTCTACAAAAGACAACTTTCTAAGTTATTAACATTTAATTTACTCCCTGAACTAGGTACAAACAGTACTTTGCAGGATTCATTTAGTGTTAGCAGTTCTACTTTTAATGTTATTAAGACTCCAAGTTTAAACTAGTAAATCAACCGTAGTTCACCAAAATATTCAAGGCTTATCCAGCAAAATAGAGAAACTCTAATTGTTTCTTAAAAAACACAGTGTTAATATATGTTGCTTAACTGAACATTGGTTGAAAACTAATGAACTGATATCTAATAATAATTATTATTGTATGGTTAGTGCATTTATAAGAGAAAGGGCTATACATGGTAGGTCTATGATATTTGTATGCAACAGTGTTAAATGTAAGGAACGCAAGGATATTTGCGTTCCTTACATTTAACACTGTTGATGATTTACCTAGTTCAGGGAGTAAATTAAATGTTAATAACTTAGAAAGTTGTCTTTTGTAGAATGTGAAAAGATATATTCTATTTTTCGTTAAAATAAAATTACGAATAAATTTATTCGTGTCAAAAAACAAAATATACTTACTATGTAAGTAAGTTCTATCCTATGTTTAGATAGTAGTCCTTGCAGTTGCTCAACATCTCAAGATGTTAACAGCCATAAATTTATCGAACGGTGGCGTTCGAGAAAATACTAATTTCGAATAAAATGCACATGAAAAATGAATAATACATATCAACCCATAAGATGGCCCACTGCTGGGCACGGGTCTCCCCAGTAGAACCTACTAGTATGTAGATCCTGGGGGTAATTACCATAATCGCCACGCTTGGCGAGCGGGTTGGCGATCGCAGTAAGGCTTCAAGTACGCAGAGGACGCTGCTGCCCGTCCTCCGGGGTGAAATCCCTTAGTCGCCTTGACGACACCCACGGGTAGAGATGGGGTGGTACTATTCTTAAGCCGGCACCACACGGCAAATGAATAATAATAATAAAAAATCTTTATTTACTTAAGAAGTGAAATACTACTCTTGTGAAAAGCCGATTCTACATTTACATGTAATGTCTGTTCGTAAACAATAGGTACAGCCGTAGAAAAGAACTGGCAATAAAAACTCGTGGCTACTCTTTTAAAATTGCCCATGCTTATTATGTTTTTTGTTTATAAACTATTATAAGGTGCTGCCACCATAATAATATACACCATATTAGAGGACTGATGCAAAAACAAGGGGTCAAAAATATTAAAAGAAGAGTGCACGGGATTGATATATCTATCAGCCTAAAAAAAAAACAACTAAACTCATCCCTGAAAATTTAATCGTACTTTCATAGCAATGAATAAAGTTAGCGTAACAAATACACAAATAGCAAAGTAAACCCGTATTAAGAAATAAATTATAAAAATAAAAAATCCCACCTTCGCAAAAGTATTCAAACAAAATCTCCTACGTATGTAATATTATAATTTATTTAATACTTTTTAACGGTTTAACTAACTTTTATTGTAGCTATTACCAAGTATTGAAAATTGAAAAAGAGGTCGCTAATTGGCCTTTTTCCTCACTCCGGAGGAAAATTATGTGTTTTTTGACGTGTATGTGTGTTTCTTTGTGGTACTATACAACTGTGGGCCGATTTTGATGATTCATACGTCAATCGATTTGTATTACTCTTGCAAGTGTCACTAAAGACATGACAGCAATCCAAATTAAAATTGGCCGGTATCATCGTGTATGTGATGAGATTTCATAAATATTTTTTCGCTTAAAATAACCGTTCAGGATATATAGCGATTCAAAATTGGTTATCAACTATTTTCACTCAAATTTTCTGCAGTTACAGTTCTTACGTTACGTTACGTCTTACAACTAACTAAGCACTAAAGATATATAAATTTAAAAAAATAGTAATCTAAAAACTCGCCCGCTTTAAAAAGATAGAAACGAATGCGTCTGAGACATTCATGAATCCCAGTGAACTTTCTAAAATGCCTCCGACTGCATAATTTAAAGTTATCTTGTTTCAAGCTTTTTAGAACAGGCGGGATTTTTGATTTTTAAAATTTATTAGTATTACAGTCACAACCATGTTATACCTTTTTGAAATACTTATAAATAGCTTTTGAATTTGATGAATGAAAAAAAGGGCAATATGGGATTGCACTTTTTTTTTACACCTCTTGTTTTTAATATCTCACAGCCGCCATGTTTGATTTTTTCAAACATCACATAGTTAATAACTTAGGTGGTCAAGACAAATCTAACGACGTCTTAATGTGTGTTCGTGTGTGTTTGTGTGTGTGTGTGTGTGTGTGTGTGTGTGTGTGTGTGTTTGTGTGTGTGTGTGTGTGTGTGTGTGTGTTTGTGTGTGTGTGTGATTGTGTGTGTGTGTGGGCGTGTGTGCGTGTGTTTGTTGTTTGAACGGTTTGATTATCTATGTGTGATAAGTAATTGCTCAGTTTCCGTGTAGTTTCGATTTAAAAGGAAGGTTGTGACTGTTTCTTTATATTGTGTATTTAGAATTGGGGTAAATATTTCGTTTTAAATGTAGACAGTTTTAGAGTTATGGCCCTAAGTAACAGATAAATCGCTGAGAGAAAGAAAGATTACATTTATGGGGAGGTCAAATGCGGGCACCTTGACGCTTACTTCGTGCCTTGAACGGGGTGTTGACTTGTTGTAGCAATGCCACATTTTATATAAAAAGCTGTCTGACCGTCAGTACCTCATAGGATTTATACAGAGATTCCGTTGGGTAGAGAATTGGGCGAAAAGTGCTAGCTTTCAAAACTGCTCTTTGAGCCCTTTCTAATTTAATGAGATAGGTCTTTGGAGCTCCTCCCCATATCGCAATACAGTAGCCCAAGATAGATTGACAGAGTGCGAAATAAACCGTTTTAAAGTCTTAGATAAGTTTTCTTACTCGAGAGGTCATCTAAGTGTAACTCCTAAGTATTTAATAGTGTGAGAGCGTGCCAATAGGCAGTAAGTGCAAGTAGAGGTGTCTGAAAGTGATCATGAGTGTGCTATTATCGCCAATGAATCGTCGAGTTGTGTCTGATTGCTTAGGTGAAAAGTGAGTATTTTTGTTTTTTCAGTGTTTAGTGTTAGTGTATGATTAGATAGCCATTTGGTTATGCGGTGCAACCCATTTTGTGCCGTCATAAAGACCTCAACCCTCATGGGTTGTGAGAACATATGAAACGAGAACAGTGTCATCAGCAAAAGTGGTGACATTTCCATTCAGTTTCTCGGTACTTGCACTTAGTTTAGAAGATTTATCCCAAACTTTAGTTCTATTGTAGCCCCTATCAGTCAATTGACCTCTTCTAGTAAAAATGCCCCAAAATTTGCTTGGAATTCAGAAGCAGAGGCCGCATTTCTGAAACTAAAGGAATCGTTAGTGTCTACCCCTGTTCTTGCTTGCCCTAATTTTGACCTTCCTTTTGCAGTTCATTGTGATGAGTCTAATTTTGGTATAGGAGCTATGCTTACTCAAATTCAGAATGATAACGAAGTGGTCATAGCTTATATGAGTAAATCCCTTAATAAACATGAAAGAAATTACTCTACAACTGAACGCGAAACATTAGCCGTTATTATCGCCCTTGAACACTGGCGTTGTTACTTAGACTCTGGCAAACAGTTCACTGTTTATACGGACCACGCCGCTCTCAAATGGTTTAGCAATCTTTCAAACCCTTCTGGCAGACTAGCTAGATGGACTGTACGCTTATCATGTTTTAATTTTGTTCTTAAACATAAAAAAGGTAAAGAAAATCTTGTTCCAGATTTACTCTCACGGGATAGGTCGTTCGACGTCGACCCAGCCATAGATACTATCAAGGCATGCCCAGTGTTGGCGAGTAATGACTCTTTCCAACAAGCACAAAAGTCGTATGAAAAATTGATTCTTGGAGTGCGGAATAAACCTGATCTTTATCCTAACTATACTCTTAAGGATGATAAAGCTTACCCTTGTATTCATTCTCCTTACGCTATAAACGATGATTTTATATGGAAAGAAATTCCTCCTCCCTCTGCAAGGGAGTCCTTGATTATGGAGGCACACGGTTCCCTAAACGAACCGCATCTTGGCATTTTCAAGACATATAAAAAATTGTGCTTACTTTACTATTGGACTGGCATGTTTAAAGAAATTGCTAAATTTATTACTAACTGTGAAAAATGTTTATCTTACAAGCATTCTAACCATTCTCCCTACGGTCCTATGGGCAAATCTAAAGTCTGTTCAAGACCTTTTCAGGCCATATCCTTGGATTTAATGGGTCCCTTTTCAATGACAAGACGTCGTAATCAATATATTTTAGTTATAAATTGTACATTTACTATATATACCTTCATTTTTCCTTTGAAGCGTGCCACGGCAGCCGACATCATTGATAAACTCGAGAACCAGGTGTTCCTTATTCATGGAGTCCCACAGACTATACTTACGGATAATGGGGTTCAATTTCAATCTCATGAGTTTCGTAATTTACTTAATAAATATAGAATTCCCTACCAGTCTTACACGCCCTATTATTGTCCTCAGGTTAACCCCACCGAAAGATATAATCAAACTATCATTACTGCTTTAGCTTCTTTAGTGGGAGACGATCATAGATCTTGGGACTTACATCTTTCGAAAACACAATTTGCTATGAATAATGCAGTGAATGTAGTTACTGGTTTCTCACCAGCATTCTTAGTGTTTGGCCATGAGTTAATAACTTGTGGTTCCCTGTATGCACAAAATGTCAGTACTGATGAACTGATATTTTTACCTCGTGATATTTATGCAAATAATTTAGGCCTTTTGTCTACAGTTCACGACAAGGTCCAGACTGCTCTTTACGTTTCTCACCAAAAAAAATGCCTTACGTCTTACGTTATAATTTGCGGCATCCTTTTAGAGAATACAATGTGGGTGAGACAGTTTAGCGTAAGAACTATGTGCAAAGTAACGCCGGTACATATTTTAGTGCAAAATTGGCTCCGAAATTTGTTAAGGCAAAAATTATCCAAAAGCTCTCGCCGCTTGTTTTTATTTTGGAAGATCATACTACCGGGTATAGGGGTAAATGGCATGTGAAAGATTTTAAGTTGTAATATATAACAATTTTTTCTTTTACCGAGTAAATAATTATGCTAATTTTTCTCTTCCCTTTTCTCTTTACTTCCTTTTCTTACTTTATTATTTTTTTCTTTTCATCTTCTTTATTTCCCTTCCTCATTTTCTCTCTACTTGTCTTTTTCTTCACGAGCGGGTTATGACTCGTTAAACAAGCCCACATTCTCTCTATTTCTACTTTTTGACTTTCTGACTTGGCGGACTTTTGGGCTCTAAACCCACTGTCTCTAGCCTTGTTGGTGTCACACCCCTTTGCTCTAAAGCTACTTGTCTTTGTCTTCACGAGCGGGTTATGACTCGTAAAACAAGCCCTCATTCCCTCTATTTTTTTCTTTGACTTGTACACTTGGCGGACTTTTAGGGCTCTAAACCCACTGTCTCTAGCCTTGTTGTCGGGTCTCTTTGCTCTAAAGCAACTTGTCTTTTCTTCACGAGCGGGTTATGACTCGTTAAAGAAGCCCACATTCTCTCTAATTTTACTTCTTTGACTTGTACACTTGGCGGACTTTTAGGGCTCTAAACCCACTGTCTCTAGCCTTTTTGTCGGGTCTCTTTGCTCTAAAGCAACTTGTCTTTTCTTCACGAGCGGGTTATGACTCGTTAAAGAAGCCCAAATTCTCTCTAATTTTACTTCTTTGACTTGTACACTTGGCGGACTTTTAGGGCTCTAAACCCACTGTCTCTAGCCTTGTTGTCGGGTCTCTTTGCTTTAAAGCAACTTGTCTTTTCTTCACGAGCGGGTTATGACTCGTTAAAGAAGCCCACATTATCTCCGGGTATCATTTTCCGGGTTTTTGGGGTAATACGGTGATAATTCTTACCTCGTATATATATATATGTCCTTGTAGTGTTATTTCGTGGCATTTGTGTATATATTCCATTATATTTCGCCATTTTTAACATAATAAATATCTCTGTAAGACGTATTGTAAACATTATTTTTCATAAATCAAATCTGTCATGTCGGCAAATATTTTCTATAGTTGCTATGACAACAAGATAAGCATAGAGTTCTTTGTAAAGTATGGACTACATTGTGAAACTGGCTGTGCGTAAATTCTAAATTAAAAATAAGTTAAGCTTTAAAATTTTAAATTGGTTCTAGAGAGTTTTCTTTATGAATACAAAACCGAAGAAGAGTCAGTGAAGAACCAGCTCTCTAAAAGAGAAGGAGTGAAGAACCAGCTCTCTAAAAGAGAAGGAGGGAAGAAACAGCTCTCTAAAAGAGAAGGCAAATTCTCCAAAGGGAAATTAAGAGAAAGAGACCATTCCTACCGGCGCCGCCTCTCTACTTACCGGCGTCGCCTCTCTACTTACCGGCGTCGCCTCTCTACCTACCGGGCCGCCTCTCTTATATACCGGGCCGCCTCTCTTATATACCGGGCCGCATCTCTACGACGCGTCGCACCTCTACCTGCCGACGTCGCGCCACTACTACCTACCGGCGCCGTGCCTCTGCCTACCGGCGCCGTGCCTCTGCCTACCGGCGCCGTGCCTCTACCTACCGGCGCCGCGCCTCTACCTACCGGCGGCGCGCCCCTACATACCGGCGCCGCGCCTCTACCTATCGGTGCCGCGCCTCTACCTACGAGTGCCGCATCTTGACCTACCAGCACTGCATCTCCGCCAGCATCGGTTCTAAATTTACTTTAATTTTAAGTAGCATTAAGTTCTCCTTATAAATATATGTAGTCCTATCTTAAACCTACCTTTTCATTTCACTACAGTCACATAGATGGATAATACATAAGGAAGAGGGTAGGTCCAAGCACGCTACCTTGCAGGACCCCAAAAATTGACCGGAAGCTCACTACTGATGTTATTTTCTATCTTCGCAGATTGGGTCCTGCCATTTAAGTAGTCCTTAACTAAATTTAATGAGTTGTCGCGAATACCAAGCTCTTCCAATTTGAAAATAAGGTTTGGAATAGAAACTGTGTATTTTTTAGAAGTTACTTTTTATTAACTAACCTGTTAACGGTATGGTTAGTTAATTCTAGTAAAGCACTGTTAGTACACTTACCGCTTCTAAAACTGAATTGGTTAATAGAGAGCAGCTTTTTATTTTCAAGGTAGGTTATTAGTCTTTTGTTAATAATTCGTTCTAACAATTTTGAAGTAGAAGGCAACAGAACAATAGGACAATAATTGTTGACACAGTTTATATTTCCACCTTTATGAATTGGGAGAATTATAGCCCTTTTAAGAAAAGTAGTGAACGTGCCTGTATTCAGACAGAGATTAAAGATATAAGTTAAATGTGGGGTAAGAAAATTACTATAATGTTTTAGTAATTTTGTAGGGATAAGATCCCACCCAGGAGCTGAGTAAGTTTTTAATGACAGGATCATCGCTTTAACTTCATTTTTATCTGTGGGTAACAGTACAAATGACTGCAGCTGTGGAATAGTGCGATTGTTAGCCGGTGGTTGGGAAGTATCGAGCTGAGGATTAACGTGTTCTGCAATACTTTTACCAATAGTGGTAAAAAAAGGTTTACAAGATTAATCGATGTTATAGGAGTATCAGAAGAAGTGAGAAACTCAGATGGAGCAACTTTTGATTTGTCAGAGTTTCTAACAGTTTATAATAAATTATATTTAATAAAAAAATAAAATTTCAGATGAAAGCTTACTAGCGTTCTTGTCTTCACTTCACAGCACAGAGGAATTAATCAGGAAAATTTTAACTCCTACACTGGTTGATTCCGAAGTGAGGTGCAAGTCTCAAGCCTTGAACGCTTGGAAAATGGCTTGCCTAAATGTTGATTTTCCCTCCAAGCTTTAATCATTTTTAAACTAATTACATTAAAATATTTAAAAAAATACGTTTGACATCTTTACAGTAAGTTCTTTCATTTGATATGTAAACTTTTTTTTTTTAATTTCTTACTTGTCATCCAAAAATGACCTCCATATTTATAATTCATACTTCTTACAGGTTTTCCAGTAATCTATAGATGAAGAACTATCTTTGGTATTTTTTCCAAAATATTAGACTGAGTAACTTCGGAGATAAATGGTGGGGAGGAATTATTTATTTTCATAGGTTTTCCTGAATAACTTTATAGATAACTATATTAAAATTGTAGAAGAAAATATATTTGACATCCTTACAACAAGCCCTTTCCTTTGATATATTCCACGGTAGTACACAGTTTACGAAACTTTTTTTTCTAGTTTTAACCCAAACAATGGCTCTCAATTTTAAAATTCTTCTATTTACGTTATGAGTCTGCGTTTGGGTAACAAATGTTTTTAAATGTTTACCAAATTTGAACTCAATTGGTCCAGTAAATTCGGAGAAAATTGGTTGTGACAAACGAACAGACATAAACACGAGTGATCCTATAAGGGCTCCGTTATTTTCCTTTTAAGGAACAAAACTACAAAAAGAGAAACCTGCAACAAAGGAAAAAAGTGACAGGTACTCTCACTGCGGTAGTGGCAGGCACCTCCAAATCGTTGAAATGCAATATTCCGCTTCCACGAAGTGAAACTTGGAAAAATATTTCGCTACTATCAAGTCAATACAGTTCACAATGACTGAGCACTGTGCCACCTGTCTTGAGAATGTCTCATGCCGTGGAAACTTAAAGGTTTTCTACTAGTTAGACGACCCCCAACAGAGAAACAGTGACGATATAATATGTCATAATAATCTTTAGTAATTTAAATTTCTTATTATTTAAATCTTTGATAATTAATCCTGACGTTTAAGCATCCGAGAATTTGTAGTCTGAGTAAATAGCAAATAAAGTTGAAAACATACAAGACATCAAACTTGGGTAAGCAAAGAAACTTGAGAGTAAAGAAAGTTAGTAGGCGAGATGCAGTCAAACGTACCAAGTTATAGAATTTAAACGTAACGCGGCGTGTCTTGTTTAGACAAGTGAAGCGCTTTGGAATGTTTCAAATATTGTGTTTAAACAGAGAGTAAGACCTTCTTCTTACAGAAGAGCTTAGTGAAACAACTCGATTTCGTGTTTCGGCAAGTAAATAACTTCGACGGAGTTAATCGGGGATTTAATTATGTAAACTAACAAATTCAAGCAATGATTCATGAAAGTTTAAGGGGCGTAAATAAAAAAGTAGATACGTGGTGTGGAACCTACCACAAATCTACTTTTTATTTATGTTAGTTGTATTCCTACAACTAACACATAACATGAGGACAAAAATTAATATAAAAAATGGCTCCCGCTACTTTTCTACGACAAGTTAGCATAATGCACGCCAACCGCAACAAAAACTTGTTTTTTTTGTCTTTCTTGTCTTTAAGTAATATTGTTTTATTAGTTAATTAGTCAGTTGCAGCTGTAGTGTCAGTGGTACAATCAGTGGATCAATTGGAACAGAAACTGAATCAGACCACGAATCAGCTAGTTTTGTGGTTTTACACGGTCTATCACTAAACATGAGAAAAACTCAATATATCCATTTCGTTCTATCAGGAAGGTCAGCAAGACAAATGATCGAGTCTGCGGAAGGAGTGATCCGCGAGGGGCACTCGTACTGCACTCGAAACAGTCGTGCCGAGGACGCTCACCAAGTCCTCTAAGACAAACTCAGCAGACTTTCAGCATTATAAATTACGAATGCGACCGGTATTATCAGTTTCAAACTATACCTTCTTGTGCAGCAAAATCAAAAATCCAAAAATCAAAGATCCTAATTCTCTAGCAGCTCCAACAAAGTTTCGACCATTGTCGGAGAATATTTCGGTCACCTTTCCGCGTCGCGAAATAAAACGTTGTAATGTAAGTATAAAATCGTCTTTGGACAGTCCGCTTACTGCCTCTAAATGGACACATTTGTATCGCATACAAACAAATAAACACAAGTAACATTTGACTAATTTAGCGTCACGTCCCCTACGATTAACTATGAGGAACGGGCCAGCAAAATCCAACCCCACGGATACAAAAGGATAATTAACAGTAACACGTGAAACTGATAAATTACCCATTTTAGGCTGAATGGTTTTGGCTTGAAAACGCCTGCAGGTTAGGCAATTGTGCACCGGGCCAGATGGTTTCTCTAACCGTGGCCAACAGAAGCTGGAGACCAGCATGCATATGACGAATGTGGTCGCGCTGAAAATATAATTGAGTTAAACGATGTGAGTGTCAAGAAGAATTTGATGCTTTCTTTCATAAGGAAAGGCTTGAATCCTGCCACCAACTCGAATTAAATTATTATCATCTATAAACGGTGATAGTGATAAAATTTTGGATTTATTAGGTAATGGTTTATTGCTCTTTAAATAATTGTAATCTGCTAGAAAGGATTGTTGTTGAGCTATAAAACATAAACTATGAAAAGAATTGTGTAATTCATTCGATGTTAAAATACTAAAACGTTTAGAAAGTGGATTTCTCGCGTTGACAATAAATCGATTAACGTGTGCGAATATTCTTTGATTTTTATTTAGTGAAGAATAATTTCCGAAATTAAAAAACCGTTCCACAGCAATCCCGGTGTGGGTTTTAACTTCAGGTAAAGTCACCTTTGTTGATATTAGAATGTAAGATAGGCCAACTAGATTCCTCTTATGACAAAAATGTTGGTCCGTACTACCATAGATTAGAGTTTAGTATCTGATCGGAATTAACGCCCTTAGATAAAAGGTCAGCTTTGTTTTCAGCAGTGGGCACGTACCTCCACGTTGATAGATCTGTAATTTCTAATATTTCACTATTGATATTATTTTAATGTTGTTTTTAAGTTTCTAGATTCGGTACGAATCCATGCAAGGACTGTGCTAGAATCACACCAGTGTAATATGGGAGACGGTTTGTATTTAATAGCATCACATACACTTTTAACTTGCTACGTTAGATTTCGAACAAAGTAACCTGATGGTAACGTCGTCATTGTCATTATTTGATTGTATGTAAATGCACGCCCCGTAGGCGCATTGTGAGGCGTCACTAAAAGAATGAATTTAAATAATTTTTGCATGATCGCAGATAACCGTTCTAGGAATCGCTAAATTGGCAATGTACTGTAATGCATGAGAAAATTGTTCCCATGATTGTTGTACTTCTAAAGGAACGGGTTCATCCCAATCCGTTTTGAGCAGTCGTAATTTTTGCAGCAATAATTTTGGTATAACAATGCATGGACTTAACAATCAAAGCGGATCGAAATTTTTAAATGAATTTGACATTATAGTTCGTTTTGTGATATTAGAATTGTTAATTGTTTTAATAGGAAAATGTTTCTGTGAATTGATTGTTAGTAGGATTCCAACCTAATCCTAATGTGCTCGTTGACTCGCTTAAAATAAGTTTATCATTGTGACATGTTTGTTCTTGTAAAATACTAGTTAAATTATAACTTTTAAACTTACGCGTTGCATTATAAATACAATTTGACACGGGAATAAACGCGTTTAATCTAGGTAAAGTTATTTACCTTATGCTTGACGTTTCGATCGGGTTACACCGACCGTGGTGAGTCAGCTTGTGACCACGGTCGGTGTAACCCGATCGAAACGTCAAGCATAAGGTAAATAACTTTACCTAGATTAAACGCGTTTATTCCCGTGTCAAATTGTACTAGTTATATTACTTTTAAACTTTCTAAGTGGAAAACAAGCTGAATTTAGTGTCCCGGACAAATATTCTTTAATAAAATGCAACTGTTTTGCACAGTTAGCTCCGGAAATAACGTCATTGATGTAGAAGTAATTTTGAATAATGAACTGAATGATTTCGTCTCCACATTCCTCACCAACTTGCCACAAGCATCGCGTACTCAAATTGCTGGCACTTGCTGTACCGTAAGTGACAGTTTTGAGTTTGTATGTTTTTATAGGTTGCGACTCGTCTTCTCTCCATAATATCAGTTCTAAGCCACGATCATCATTATGAACTTTTCTCTATATCGCCAGTGAGTAAATATTTGTACTGCCTAGCTCTGATGAGAATGAAGAAAAAAGAAATAATTAGGAATTGGTTTAGACACGGATTCAGATAAATGACCTAGTTTGGCGTATTCTCTAATGAATTCTGTATACTGTTGCTTAAGACTAGAATTTTTACGAAAGCGTTTTTCTAAATTTAATAAGCGTGTTTTGGCTAAACTATATGAATCTCCTAGTAATGTAGGATTATCAACTAAAGTAGTCTGACGCAAAACCTGCCTGAGTCTAATCGAGCGGTATTGTTAATGAAGTGAGTTTCACATAGCTTCTCACTTGCAGTCAGACTAGATTTGCGAGGTATTTCTTCGAGTTCCCAAAACTTAGTTAACGCATTATCAATACTCTTTAAAGAATTATGGGATTGATTTGACATAATGGAGTGATGGCATTGAATGTGTTTAGAACAGCTTGAATAAATGGGACCAGCTTTAAGCTAACCAAATTTAAATTTTATCCATTTTGGATTCATAGGCCCTAAAGAATGCTGTTCAGTGCCTATGATGTCCCAAAATACGTCTGCACCCAGAATAACATCTATTTTTGCTGGTATGTTTTTTTTTTCAATTTGTTATTACAATTTTATTTACATAGTGGCATTAAGACAATAAATAAGATATGATACAATTTACATTAAAACTAGATTAGTATAAATAAATAATTAAAAATAAAACTAATTTTTTTTTTTTTATTATTTTGTGTTTGTATTTAATTCCGATTATTATTATTATTATTTTCAACAATGTATTAAATTGTATGCCGTGAGGTAAAGTACAGTGATACTTAACAATTTGTTATAATTTTTAACCTTACCTGTATTTATGCAATCTGAATTAAATAAATAAATAAATTTACTAATTATTTACAACTTACCAGAAAAGAAACTACAAAAAAGGGTTACATAAAAAGGTGATTCAAAACCAGTTTAGGCGTCGAAGAATTCTTCCCCATCGATGTCAACCGGTATAGTGCCCAGAAGGCTGGCAGCATTGCCACGTTGTATGGCAATGCTTATTCTTATGCTTATTCTGATATGTTAAAACTAGGGTCAGCTAACTTAATGTTATCAAGAAATTTTAAGTTTTTAAATTTTATCTGAGCTTTAGGAATATCCCCCGTTAATTCTTCAAGTACAATGCAAGATATTGTAATGTTGTATGAATTATTTATTGAACTTATCGAACAACTTTCACTGACCTTGTCGCATATATTGTTTCCTATACAAATAATGTATATTGGGTTTATTTGATTGGATTTTAATTGTAATTTCTTTTTCAAAGTATTCGATATAAAGGAAGATTGACTGCCGCAGTCAAGGAGTGCACGTACCTGTTTCACGCTGTTGGTCACCGGGTTCAATAACCACTGTAGATAAAAATACATTATCTGTATTGCATAGAAGTATTAGCAAGTATCTGCGCAGAGTCAGTTGGAGACTCTTCGAGGGGTTGATTAAGCAGAGTATTGTGTCGTTCCTTGCATTCTCTGCACGTGCCTGACCAACATTCATGCAGTTGGTGGCCCTGTCTCAAAAAATTAGAACACAAGTTACGTTTTATAACATCTGCTAATCTTTGAGAGACGGTTTTGGACTTAGCGCGTTGGACAATTAACACCCTGTGTGAATCTTTACAAATGACACAACCTAATTTATTTTGTGTATGTTGATTAGAGCTATTAAAAGTTTTAACATAAGGAATTCTGTCTTGTTCAGTATTATTTTATTTGTTTGGGGTTTAATTCTGATTAGTGCGAATAGTCGCCTTAGAAATTTTATTAGTGTTAGAATTAGACTTATTGCGGTTTAAGGATTCTAATACGCCAGCTCGTTCGGTTAAAAACTTATGAAATTGCACCCAAGTCGGCATTTCAACGAATGAACTACGCAACTCTTCCCACTTTGTTAAACTATGAGTATCTAGTTTAGACGATATCATAAACACAATCAAAACATCCCACTTGTCTGTAGGTTGTCCCAAACTAGTGAGTGCTCGTAAGTTATTTGTTACATGATCAGCTAAATAACGTAATGATCGCTCAGAATTGCTAGTGATCGGCTGCAAATTGAATAATTGAGATAAATGATAATCAATAATCTCTTGTTGTCGTAACGTCCACAAAGTAAAGACCAAGCTTCCTTGTAGTTTGTAGCTGACACTTCAAGATTGGATATTATACGTGAGGCATCACCTTGTAGATACGATATTAAATAATGAAACTTGTGTATATCGGAAATGCGTTCATTGTTATGAACTAATGCCTGAAAAGAATCACGAAAATACGCTTCGTCAAATTTAGAAATCTCGACACGCGGTAACTTGAATCCTAAACTGCCAGGCTCATGAATGTAAGTGCATGCTAAGGATTCACGACGTGCCTCGGTTTGAATGGTCGCGCCCTCTACTAGACCTTTCGCAATCGCTATACTTGATACAATGTCATGTCGATGCTATCACGCTCATTCAACTCCTCGTCCAAATTTTCAGAGTTAAGAATTTCAATTTCGGTCTGTAGACTATCAAATTTGCTTGATAATGTCTCAAACTTACTTATTTTTAAAGATAATTCAATGAATTGAACATTAAACAATTGCACTGATTATAAAGTCGATAATTAATTTTTGAATTTAGTGATTTGGCCCTTCACCGAACTACGCTTTAACGTTTGAAATTATACGTGTGCCTGTTCAACTCGATTGACATAGTTATAGGTTAAAATATATATTTACAGATAATAAGAAAGTGATTAAGTAACCAAAAAAAGTTGCGCAAGAAAGTAACACTTTGACTTAGCTGCACAATCGGTGACTGTCCGGCGACACTTGTAGTGAAGAAATAGGTTCTGCACAACTGATTGACTTGCAGGCCGTATCTCTCCACCTGGAATATTCTCGTTCAAAGGCGGGAAAAAACAATAAAAGTTGAGTGGCGTGTAAGCAATAAACGAATGAACACGAGAATGTAAATACACTTGATAAATGAATAGGTATCAAGACAAATAAACTGCCTTAGAGGTGAATTGTTAACTAATTTTTCAGTCACAAAGAGAGACATAATTAAATTAACAGAAACTATTACATACATGCATGAAAAAGTAGGTTGTAAGTTTATTTTATGTAGTCTACCTTATTCGCAGTCAGTATATGATTTACAAAACAAGCATGTACAGAGCTTGAATCTTTTATTATATAACAGTACTTACTTACATAGTAAGTATATTTTGTTTTTTGACACGAATAAATTTATTCGTAATTTTATTTTAACGAAAGATAGAATGTATCTTTCCACATTCTACAAAAGACAACTTGCTAAGCTATTAGCATTTAATTTACACCTTGACCTAGGTACAAACAGTACTTTGCAGGATTCATTTAGTGTTAGCAGTTCTACTTTGAATGTTATTAAGACTCCTAATTTAAACTAGTAAGTCAGACAACGGACAAGCCCACAGGTGGTCTAACTGTAGTTCACCAAAATATTCAAGGCTTATCCAGCAAAATAGAGGAACTCGAATTGTTCCTTAAAATGCACAGTGTTGATATTTGTTGCTTAACTGAACATTGGTTGAAAACTAATGAACTGATATTTAATAGTAGTTATTATTGTATGGTTAGTGCATTTATAAGAGAAAGGGCTATACATGGTGGGTCTATGATATTTGTATGCAACAATGTTAAATGTAAGGAACGCAAGGATATAGTACATCTGTCTGTTGAGCGTACTATAGAATTATCATGTGTGGAGCTGGAGAGATATATTATAGTTTGTGCATATCGACCACCACTGAGTGATTTTAACTTATTTGAATCTGTAATGGAAGATGTGCTTAAAAGGGTAAGTTACGGTATTAAGCATATAGTAGTGTGTGGCGACTTCAATGTAAATTTACTTGAACAATCATCTTTGTCTACCAGATTAGTTAACCTATTTAAATCATTTAATTTAGTGTACTTATTTAATGAACCAACAAGAATTACATCACATTCTGCTACTTGCTTAGATAATATATTCTGCAACTGTAGTTATTTTAATGAGGTAATATTGAGTGATTTAACATCAGATCACTGTGGGCAGAAAGTCACTTTTCCCTCACACACAGTGGCCAAAATAGATAAGATCACATGTAGGCCAATGAGTACGGCTCGCTTAGAAAAATTTAATTCTAACGTTTCTGCTAATATTACCAGTATAAGTAAACTATCTTTACTCCTCAGTGTTTAATAAATTTATAATCAAAAGTGAATACAATAATATATTTAAATCAAAAACTTTTTATAAGAACTCTAAACTTAGCTTTTGTGATTGGGCAACTACCGGCATTTATAAAAGTAGAGCTAAGTTATACGAGTTATATGGTATGAAACAATTTAATTTTGATCAAAACTTTATTCAGTATGTGAGAAACTATTCAAAAACTTTTAAAAAAGCTTGTGCATGTGCCAAAGTTTTACTTATTAGTAGAAATATTAAAAAATCTGATAATAAAATAAAAGCCACTTGGAATATTATTAATTCGGAAAGCGGACGGGCAAAGCCTCGGGATAAAAGCTTTGAATTATTAATTAACAATAAGACTGTTACTGATAATTTAGACCTAGCACAAACTTTCAATGATTTCTTTGCTGACATACCACTAACCACAACCAGCTCCTTGAACGCTTGCCCAGATAAAGCCGAATCACTCTTGAGAGATAATGTGGATCAATGCAATGTACCATTTGCTTTTAAATATATATACCCCAGTGAAATAATTAAAATATTCAAGTCACTCAATTTAAAGAAAACTGCTGATTTATGGGGTATTTCAGTAAAATTAATTCACAGTATAATTACTGGCATAGCGCCACAGTTATCTATAATTTTTAATCAATGTGTTGATACCGGAATGTTTCCTGATCTGATGAAACATAGTAAAGTAATACCATTATTTAAATCCGGATCAAAGAATGACCCTAGTAATTTTAGACCAATATCCATCTTGCCAGCTATTAGTAAAATTTTTGAAAAGGCTATACTTATGCAGTTAGAATCACACTTTAATTTTAATAATCTACTGCATCCCGATCAATATGGTTTTACAAAGGGTCGCTCTACAATTGATGCAGGTACTAAGCTACTGAAACATATTTTTAGTGCCTGGGAAGATTCACAGGATGCCATTGGAGTGTTCTGTGATCTTTCTAAAGCTTTTGATTGTGTGGCGCATAGGACACTTCTCCTGAAACTTAGGCATTACGGTATTAAAGGTACAGCGCTGGATCTACTTGCCTCTTACCTAAGTGAAAGAATTCAATATGTTGATATAGGAGGAGTATGGTCGTCTGGATCTCCAATTAGTATGGGCGTGCCTCAGGGATCAATACTCGGTCCCTTCTTATTTTTGGTATATATTAATGATTTACCATTTTATGTTAATAACTTTTGTGACGTCATTCTATTTGCTGATGACACTTCTCTAATTTTTAAAATCGATCGTAAACTAGAAAATTTTGAGAAAATAAATAGAACACTCGCACTAGTTCAAGATTGGTTTACAACGAACAACCTACTTCTAAATCCCAAAAAAACGAAATGTATTAAGTTTAGTTTGCCAAATGTGAAAAGTACTAATACGAGTATAATTTTAAATAATGAGGTGATTAGCTTTGTCGACTCGACAGTTTTTTTGGGAATTACATTAGACAATAGGTTACAGTGGGGCACCCAAATATCATGCCTCGCAGGAAAACTCAGTTCTGCAGCGTATGCTGTAGACAGCTTACGAACGTAGAAACAGCTCGACTAGTATATTTTGGTTATTTTCACAGCGTCATGTCCTACGGCATATTGCTTTGGGGCAAGGCGGCTGATATACAAACTATTTTTATTCTTCAAAAACGTGCAGTGCGTGCGATATATCAACTAGGAGCACGAGTTTCCCTTAGAGAAAAGTTTAAAGAGATAGGCATTTTGACAGTTGCATCACAATATATATATGCAAACGTTATGTTTGTAAAGCAAAACTTACATTTATATAACAAAAATAGTGATATTCACTCTGTGAATACAAGAAATAAGCACAAATTGGTAGGTCGATATCATAGGCTTCATAAAACTCATAACTCATTCATGGGACTAGGTGTTAAATTTGTCAATAAAATCCCAGTCAGCATATCGAGTCTACCAGTAAATAAATTTAAGAATGTAGTCAAGAGACATCTTATACAAAGAGCTTACTATTAAATCGATGATTATTTAACTGATAAAGATAAATGGATGTAGTTCGTTGCTCCCTATTAATGTATTGGGTTGTATAGTTATATAGTTATATAAAGTTCTCACTTTGTATTATTATATATATTTTTTTTTTATTGTGATTACTTTTTTTATTGATTATCTATTAATATCATTTTTTAATTATTAGTATTGAATCATTTATTTTATTTCATTTTTAATTATTGTATTTTTTATGGATTTTGTATTATATATTATTATTATTGTGTTATTAATGTGTGTGTGTGTATGTGAAATGGACTAGATGTCTGAATAAATAAATTATTATTATTATTATTATTATAGTTTATTGCATTTTACTAGGTGAATATTGTTGTCACAGTTTGATAATGTTACTTAGGTACTAGTTAAGAAAACGATTTACTTTTGTAAGTAAAGATTCTGCGTGATAAATTACGGCCATTCTTTTCTTTCCTTTGAAAAACATGTATACTTATTCATTAAGTAGCAGTAAATTGGCCAATATTTAAGCACATAAAGTTTTTACATCGTAAGTGGATGCTCCTACTATGTTGTGCCCATTGAGGCTGATGTATCCGATCTCGTGTACTCTTCTAATATTAATGACCTCTTTTTTTGCATCAGTCCTCTAATATATGGTGTATAATATAATGGTGGCAGCACCTTACCTGCATATACAGTTTATAAACAGAGAAACATTGTAAACATTGGCAATTTGAAAAGAGTGGCCACGAGTTTTTATTGCCTGTTCTTTTCTCGGGCTTTACCTATTGTTTGCGAACAGGCATTACCAGTAAATGTAGAATCGACTTTTCACAAGTGTAGTATTTTGCTTCCTAAGTGAATAAATGATTTTTATTATTTATTTAAAAAATAAATTAAATGACAACCTGTAAATTAAGGGGTAAATAAACTAATAGATAAGCACTAAATAGTCAATTTTAATGTAAATTGTTCGAAAGTATTGTAAGTACGAATTATTTCACTATTATTGCTATAAACGGGCTTCTATTGTAAGGAAATCATTTAAATGAAGCGCTTATATGGATGAAATAAGTAGAAATTATCAATTTAATCTACCAAAATAATGAAATATGTAACAAAATGAACTTTGATCTTGAAAGTTGCCACGTGGTTGGCACAATAATGTAAGGATGGATGTAGAAATCGAAGGAAAGAACACTTATCTCGTTGAAAGAATGCTGCTGTGGTCATGGCTAAGTCTGACTGATTGCTTAGCTGCCGGATCCTGACACTCTTCGACATGTTATCCAAATATTTGTACTTTGTTTAAATCCGTTGTGTCCTGTCACGGTCGCCATGGAATGTGTTCTAGTGGACACTTGCGAGTTGTATTTTGAAGATGTAAATAAAACTCGAGAATGCTTGAACTGCTTGTATAAATTGTATAATGCCAAAAGTTGATACAGTAAAAAGAATTTTTAAGAAGCACAACGAAAACGTTTTAAGATCGAAACAATGGCCAAATTATATAAAAAAGGTAGGTGTAGAATTATAAAAAATTTAAAACGTCACTGGTCGCTATCGTAATAGCGCGGTAGGTGTACTTTTTTGATGAGACTTGTTGCGGCCAAATAACAGTAGGCGCCGCGCCATGACAAATTTGGTATTGTATTCACATGATGCGAAACACACGTTTATGGGTTTGGGGCGGATTCAGGACAGTCAAAGAGATTTTTTATTTTTTTTATAATAAGTTTTTACGTCAGTGTATTTGGCAAAGGTGGGGTGAGCGACTGGCGTTGCGCTAATTGCAAGGACAAGGACAATAAGACCAGATACTGCAGCAATAAAACCTCAGATAAAACATACTCAGATAGTTCTTTATGCAAACCTTAGGATTACACTACGCCAGAGAATGCACGGAGAAAGATATAATCCGAAAGATTTGCACTCTCGGACATTCTATCTTTTCCCATGCCGTGATTTCAGTCTACTAATGTAGGAGCTTAAGGCAACTAGGTTTGATATTCAGACCTTTAAAAAAGAAAAGGAGCTTCAAATGGCTAGCCTGAAAGAGTCCATAAGTATGTGCAACACAAGGATTGAAGTCTTGGAGGCTAGAGTCACCTCACTAGCAAACACGAAAGCAGGAACATAACCTACTCAATGTCAATACAGTAATTGACGACCCTCGACGTGAACTCAATGACAGAGACCAGAATTTGCTAGCGAGAGATAGAGAAATATTAAACTTACCAGAACTGTCAGGTGAAAATGCTAGCCATATTGTCATGACAATTGGGTAGAAACTGGGCGTAACTGTGGAGGAGCGCGATATCGTGAGCATGGAGCGTGTGGGTGCACGATACCTCATCGCTGCTAACCCCTACGATGCGAGCGAGCGCCGGCCGCGCACCCTGGTCGTGCGCCTGGCGCGCTGTGATCCGCGCGACAACCTGCTGAAGAATGCGCACGTTCAAAGAGGCGCGGCAACTGAAGACCTCGACATGGCCGGACCTTCGAAGCGTTTCTACCTTAACGAATGCCTTACGAGAACTAACTGACAGGAAGCTGCCGGAAGCGCGGAATGCAAGTTTATCTGGACAAAACGCGGCCGCATTCTCGCAAGGAAGGCTATAGGCTATATAACATCACGCTACGACCAATAGGAGCGGAGCAACAATGAAAAATATTGCAAAAACGGGGAAAATGTACGCAGACGAAGTAGCGCCGGACGAGGTGGTGGGGTTGGCTTCTACAATAAAAGTGGCATTAGAGTAAGAACAATGCCACATTCTCTACGCAAGGATGTGGAGCAACTCTGGCTTAACCTGAGTGTCACTGGGAAAAAACTACTTGTAGGCACTGCACACAGACCACCTTGGCTGGACCTGGATACATTTCTTGAGGGCATCACCGATAGTATCATTGCACTGGCACTTTATGACAACATAGTGTTTCTGGGAGATGTCAATGTTAACAGGCTATATAGTAACTTCAGTCCCAAAAAGGTTACACAATTTCTAACACAGTTTGTAACAAGCAATGGTACACTCATCGATGTCATCTGTACCAACGTCCGGACTGGGGGGGTAAGTGTGGACCATATCAAAATATCTTCCTAGCACTTTAATCTATAGACCTCTAAAGAATATTCTAGAAGACCTGTTCACTGCTGACTGTCAGTCTATTCCATGGACATCATTAAGCACAAGTTGGGATGTAAACAGAATAGTTTTTTCAACGCTTTTATTTAGCATCTTTTCGATCTTCATGCCCCACTAGTAGTGAGAACCTTTAAGAGCCACCCAACACATTGGATCACAAAACTAAACAAGAACAACACAATCCATACTATATCCAATTATAGCATCTAGGATCAAGCGCATTACATACACATACATACATATCAACCCATAAGATGGCCCACTGCTGGGCACGGGTCTCCCCAGTAGAACCTACTAGTATGTAGATCCTGGGGGTAATTGCCATAATCGCCACGCTTGGCGAGCGGGTTGGCGATCGCAGTAAGACTTTAAGTACGCAGAGGACGCTGCTGCCCGTCCTCCGGAGTGAAATCCCTTAGTCGCCTTGACGACACCCACGGGAAGAGATGGGGTGGTACTATTCTTAAGCCGGCACCACACGGCTACATTACATTACAAGCGCATTAGTAAATGAAAAAAAAGCATACTTCATAAGTAACATCATTAATAAACCTAAACCTACTACGGAGAAACTTAAAAACAGATGTCATTCCAGCACATAGTGATAATGTTCTTCCAAGTCACTTTGTCGACCTTCTCAATACTGCTTTTTAAAATGTTTCAGGAGAGGCTGTTAATAATATATCACATTTTACTTTCTTCGAGTTTAACAGACATGCTTAACAGTCTGCAATTGAAAACCAAGCTGAGTTGGTCTCCCTCGCGAAAGTACATAAGGTGGCCCGACTCGAGGTTTATGGTGTCCTCCCTCTCTCTTCGGACTTCACTTAACCCGAGAATATGCCACTTAATCTTCTCAAGTTCCACCTCAAGTTGTGCCAGATGCGAGTCTAGCCGTAGCGTGCGTCCGTTATACGTCGCCAGGGTCAGTCGGTTGTGGTGGCCTTCCATAGCCCGGAGATTCTTAGCACCCCCCGCCACGCCGTTACCGTGGACGCTATCATGTCCAGGAAAAACGTGACTGCCGGGAACTGGGCGCCGTGACTTTTGTGCTTCATGCATTTGGGATAATGCCCATAATCGCCACGCTGGGCAGGCGGGTTGGCGATCGCAGGGCGTAGCTCTCGCATCAGTGACGCTGCTGCCCGTCACTGACCTATTACTTTAGCTACGCCTTAAATTGGGATGGTTATACCGCCACCAGCCGGTCGCCAGAGCCTCGTTCGTTGTACAGCAGGATGTACTGCGTGCAGGTGAGGTTGGCTTGGAGCGAAAGATGGTGATGCGCCCCCTTGCATCCCCTGTCAAGTCAGTAATATTTAGATGTTTTATTGTAAGTTAGTTTTAAGTCGACAGTGGAAGACGAGGATCTGTTGAAGATGCAAACAGTTGAAGACGAGTATTGGTTGTAGATGCACATGAGTTCAAGGCGAAGTACGAAGTGTAGTTTAAGCTGTAAAGTAGTTTTACGTCGTAACGTTGATATAAGACAGTCATTCGTGTATCAAATAACAGAAGGACACACACTTGTGATATTTCTTTGCCCTGTGATTCCATTAATTAATAATATCAACCATCACCACCGCCAACGTGTAAAAATACTTGACCAGTAAATTAAAATGAATATAATAATAATATAAATTATTTTGTAAATCGCGGTTATTCCAAATTATTTACAAAATTGTAGTATCAACTACTTCTATGAATATGCACTATAGTTATGACAGTCATTAGTTATCAGTTTATATACTGAGCGCAAAATTTTAAATTATTCAGACGTTGCAGACGGTGGGTGACACGTGTTAAAATATTTTTGATCATCGTTATCCTAATGTTATCGCCCAAAACTTTTTAACAAAGAAATATTACCGACTTCAAAACTAAATACCTACAAGGCAACTAAAAAGCTAAAAATAATTATACACCTAGAATAACAAAAACAAATTGAACATTTTGAAGTTGGTGCCATGGAATAGTAGTCTTTAAGTTATATGATTCGGCACCAACTTCAATTTGTTTTTGTTATTCTAGGTGTATTATTTTTTGCTTTTTAGTTGCCTTGTAGGTATTTAGTTTTAAAGTCGATAATATTTTTGTGTGATCTTCATCATCAGTTCCACTTTACCATTTAGTGCTTTTTAAGAGTAAATGCACGAATCACTATGAAATATACCTAAATCATACAGTGATTTAGGTGTATTTCATAGTGATTCGTGCATTTACTCTCGTTTGCCTTTAATATGTTAAGAGTTCCCTCGATTTCTCTAGGATCCCATCATCAGATCATGATTTGATGACAATGGGACCAACTTGGAAGTATATAATTTTTCAAATCGGTCCAGCCGTCTTTGCGTAATCGGTGAACAAATATACAAAAAAAAATACAGTCGAATTGAGAACCTCCTATTTTTTGAAGTCGGTTGAAAACAACATTTTATAGACTGTCACAGTAAAATTGGGCGTTATCTTTGACTCGAGGATGAATAAATCTGAGAACTCCCGTCATTGTCAATCAAGGACTTTGCACTCAATAACGTGAAGTACCGTGTCGGCCATTTATTAAAGATGGTGAATTTTATGTGCGCGCAATAAACGAGTTTCGTACCTATGACAATTATTTTTGGATAAATGCTCTCCGTTTTTAAATAAATGCACTATTACAATTCCCAGACAAAATGCTTTTAGCTCAGATAAGGTTCAACGGCGTATAAGGTTCTGTTTACAGTAGAAGATAAGTGCTTTCTCACACAAAAGCTCGAAGCTATATCGTTTGCCAATTCAGTAAAATTTATTTTGTAGCTATTTGCACTAAGTAGCTCGCAATATACATTCTGTTAGTAAACATATAGGGTAATAATCATCATAATAATCATAATCATCATTTATTCATGGAACATACGTTAATTACAGGTCTTATAAATTAAGTTATATGCACACTATGCCCTACCACATTGAGTGGTGTACAAATTATAGGTAAAAAGAGAAGTATATTGTTTATTCCATATATTACAGTTACCAAATTATTTATCATTTTTATCGTACATATCTCCATTAGTTATCATCAATAATAATCATAATAATAAATTAATGTCAAATTATGATGTAAAACAAGTTATTAAAATGAAATTATTATAAATACTAGAATAACAACAATAGATTCAATATCAAATTATAATGTTAATAGTTATTAAAATGAAATAAGTTAACGGAGGTGGAAAATAATGTATGTTTCATGTAACTATAATTTAGAATGATCGATCACCGTCACAATAGTTATTGGATGTAGGCAAAGACGTTACAAGATGGGCAGATGGCCAATTAGAAACCATTTTGAATAAAAACCATCTTGGCTAATTTCGGTGTGGTAAGGATTTTTTAGGATTTCGTAGCAAAAACGGAAAAACGGAACCCTTATTTTCCATATAATGTCCGTCCGCCAGTGCGTCCGTTTCGCAGCTTAGCTCAGTGATTGTTAGTACTAGAAGGCTTTGCATAGATGCACATATTACTTATCGGTTGTCAGGTTTCCATAGTACAGGCTCTGCTTAGTTTAGGATCAGATAGCGTTCTGTGAGATGTCCCCAGATATTAGATATTAATATTTTTATTTTGTAAAAAAGGTAGGTTCACTTATATCGCTCGGATTTAACTCGCGCGCAATCGCGTGTCATTTGACGGCATCTCGACTCGCCCGCTATTCGGGCGTAGTACGCGCGAGTTGGGATATTCAGAGCTCCTTGTTGCGTTCAGTATACGCGCGAAGCTAGCGCGAGTGGACAGACTCAATAAAATATTATTCATAAAATAACTCGAAGACTCACAGATTCACAACCCCTAAATATTTATAAAAGATCGATCACCGACCTATCGACACGATTGTGTAAGTGAGAAAAATATCACATCACTTTGCGTGAAGGGGTGATACACAAAAAATATTTTTTTAGTTTATAATAGTATAGTCGAAAAATAATTATAGCTTTGTAGTACTAAGGGTCTCTAATCTAACCTGAGGACAGACATAAGAACGGACAGAGGGGCTGTATGGTCGTTGGGACAGATAGACGGACATAGTGAAACTATGTATATGGGTTCCTTGTTTACTACGGTTCCCTAAAAAGAGAGAGGTGTCTTATGTCTTAATGTGATCTATTATATTGGCCCTACTATAAGGTAATCTTGTGTACCATGTGAACGCAATGATTGGTCTGTCCCTCCCGAGAGCATACGCGCATCGTACGCGCATATGCTCTCGCGCGTAATTCGCCTCATCTGAACGGGGTCAAAATAAAGAAGACTGATGTAAATACAAAACTAAAATTCAAATTTATTTTGTGCCTGAGTAAATTGAATTTGAATGTAACCAGACTTACTGTGAAAACGTACAGAGTGAGTACTGAAACACGATATGTGACTCTCCGAGCGTACGCGCTGTGAATTAAGATGAAACATATGCTTACGTAGTAAGTGCATGTCTTGATGCAATTTCATCTCAGTAGTTCACGTTTACAAGGCCAGAAATACTATACACCTATTGTCAGGGTATTCAATTTTAAATTGAGCTCATCTATGTTTATATTTATCATTCAAAATACATTTCAACATATTATAACCTTTTATAGCATTCATAAACCATTGCTACAGTTAATCTCCGTCGATAACACATTCAATACAATAAGGTTTAGAAGTTTACAGGTTTTGGTGACCAATAGCGTGCCATACGTATATACAGGCAGTTTTTTAGTAAGCACTCGGAACTGGTATTTAATATTCAGGTGAGAGTGAAAAATTACTTTTTTAACAATATATGTTTAAATTGTGTGTGAACCGTAAAAACAATATTCTTAATGACTCGTAGTTAAAGTTTATATTATATTTTATCGAGATTTGTTTTACAGGTGAGGCCATATTACTAAGCCATATTGTATGACCCGGCTAAGGAATGATATAGCATAAGTTTTACTTTGAAGGGTATGTGGTTCCTAAGAATTATAGTGTTAGCTAAAAATTCGTTATATAGTAGTTCGATATGATTTCGCCAGTGGAATTTATTATCGATTTCCAATCCGAGATGCCTCTGAGAGTCGACTTTTTCTATATAGGGGCAGATACAAGTCCAACTTATATATATACTTGTGAGCTTTTTATGTATGGTGATTTGATGACTAACAATTTGGTTTTACTAGAGATACGAGTAATTGCAAAAGATTACAAGCTACTTTTGGGTCCTTATCGGTTATTAGGAGGCCTGTGTCGTCTGCAAATTCATGATAAGTGCAATGTATATTGCACCTACTCATATAATTAACAAATAAGATAAAGTGAAGAGAACCCGAAACTGTGCCTTGAGCTGTGCTTTTCGTAACGTCAATCTGTTTGCTAATTGAATTACCAACCTTTACAGCAAATTGACGATTTTAAAGGTAATTTCTAGCGCTCGAAAAAAATCAACAAACGCTGTCAGTACAATATTTTTTGTTAGTGAGTTTTGATAACAGATTTGATGTCCCTGTTCCACTTTTAAGGCAAATTGATTTGTTATTTTCCTATAGAATTTATTTATGCTTATATTTTTTAACATTATAGTGTAATTACTATTTATACTGTTTACTAATATTTACACTTTGTACAAATTTGCAGATAAAATTATATTAAAATAAAATCAAAACAAAGTCAACAGGCGTCTTGGAATTCCTCCGCATCGCTATCGACCGGCATCGTACCCACTCGTAGAAGGCTGCCAGCATTTCGTTGTTAGAGAGTAGAGTTATAATTTTTGTTATTTAGAAGTTTAACGCGTGTATTTGTCAGTCTAAACAAATGAATAGATATTTGGATGCGGTTTACAATTTAAAACTACTACAACAATTTAAAAAGTTCTCAGTTTTATTTGATACTAGCGGATGCCACGCGGTTTTACCCGCGTGGTTCCCGTTCCCGTGGGAATACAGGGATAAAAAATAGCCTATGTCACCCGGGGTTAGTGTAACTTCACAAAGATGAAAGATTTTTTTTAAATCCGTCCAGTAGTTTCGGAGCCTATTCAATACAAACAAACAATTAAATCTTTCCTCTTTATAATATTACTATAGACTAGCTGACCCGCGCAACTTCATCTGCGTAAATTTTCCCCATTTTTGCAACATTTTTATTGCTGCTCAGCTCCTGTTGGTCATAGCGTGATGTTATGTAGCTTATTGCCTTACTTGATAAATGGGCTATCCAACACTTAAAATGTTTAATTCGGTCCAGTAGTACCTGAGTTAATCGCATTCAAACAAACAAACTATGCAGCTTTATAATATTAGTATAGACTAACTGAACAGCGCAACTTTATATGCGTCATTTTCCCCCGTATTTGCAACAGTTTTCATTGATGTTTCGCTCCTACGACGACTCCCGCAGTAGGGTACAACCCCTGTGCCGCAGGGGACTTTACAAACATACAAGTCACGGACACAAAGTACATCCAGACTCGGAACAACACTTTGTGGATCACACACAGTAGTGTTCCGTGTGGGATTCGAACCTACGACCTCTTGCGTAGCAGTCGGACACACTTCCACCGCGCCACAGAGGCAGTCAATTAAGTTGCTTTTTAAGATAAACCTACTATACTAGGTACCTTTGGAAATGAAAACGTGTAGTTTTAACAAGTAGTTAAAACTAGACGTGTTTTGTTATTATGACATAATGTTATACAATATCTTATGAATTGCCTCTATTTTATAAACACACACATACACAGGTAGAGAGAGAGAGAAGTGTACTAAGCGTTTTGTTCTGCAATGTACCTACGATGTGAATTACTGCACACTATGTACTTATAAGATTAGATTATGATATAATGCTTAGGCATCATATTATAATCTGTATAATTATATATGTCGAGAACATTGCTAATATTTCTCCTAGCCATATTTGAGCAGGTAACATAAAATAAATAACAAGTATAAACGGTAAGTAATGAATATTTTGTAATGTTGTACAACCAATTAAAACCACAAATATTCTCTTAAACAATGTATAATGATCGATATCATAACATGCAATGGACAAAGTTTCCAACAGGTCGGTTCCAAATTGAACATTCACCTAACATTGTGAACACACAGTCTTTGCACTGCGCACTAATACACAATTCCTCTGAATGTGTTCCACTACCAACGTCACACTTTCGTGACATCTTTTTCAGTCCTGTATGCACCAAGAGCCTGTTCGGATGAGGCTGAATGAATTACACTCCGACCCACGAGATACGTGCGAGACAAATGTGTTATTGCGTTCACATGACACGAAACACGCGCGTAAAGGTCGGATTCAGTCAAAGATAATTTAAAATAAAAATAAAATAAAAAGCTAATTTTCTGACATTATACTAGTAAATTGTTCGGTCAGAGTTGTTATTATATCTAGTCCGGCCATAAGTTCTGTTACAAATGAAAATGCATTTTTTTAAAATCAAGTGATGTAATATTACAAAAACTTATATTTATATATTTATTAAAGTCTCAGAAAAAAACAAAAACAATATTCTATTCAAAATCCCTTTAGCTTTTATACAGGCCTTTAATCTGTCTGGCCACGAATCTATGGATATACGCACTGTTTCCATGGGAAACTTCGCCACTGCTTGCCCAGAGATTTTTTAAGAGACTCAATGTCTTTTATTTTTGGGCTTTTATTCTAGGAACATGTCAGCCAGACTCAATATCGCCGTGTCCTTTATAGTAAACCATGCCCTCTAAAACTGAGCATAATTTGTAGTCTAAAGAGTTGAGGTCTGAGCTAGATGAGGGCCAGTCTTCGGTTCTTATAAAATCTGTAACGTTGATTTAAGCCAGGCTTGGGTAGTTCGTGCCTTATGACCATGTGAAAGTCCAAGGTACATTTTTAAAAAGTGTACTGCTGACACTACTCACTAAAATGCAGCTTTGTGTCGCCTTGATAAGACATGCCCCACCAAACCATCACTGACGCAGGATAATGACCACGCTGTACCTTTCCGACCACTTGAGCAGCTTCTTTAGAACTGTGAGCGTACACTTTATCATTTTGCTTATTGTAGTGCTCTTCAATCGTGATTTTTATTTCATCGGTAAAGAGGATATTTCTGTGCCCTTTACTTGCGCATCGCGACAGAAGGCGTTTTGATCGATCCACTCTCTTTAATTGTAAAGATTGTTTGTCCTGTATATCGACGATAAGCATCGAGTTTTGACGGGTACTCCCAAAAGTTGATCGGGAACGTGTCGGTCGAAACGAACGTTTGCCGAACACCGAACCTAATAGCTACCACCAAAGTTGTTCGATGATGATGGACGGATTACGTTAGTTGTCGATCCAAAGCCAAACGGTCGGATCTAGAGCAATAGTGTCGCGCAATGGATTACTATCATTGAAAAACCGATAAACTACAGAAAAATCAATATTATTCTGGTAATCTTACGAGAAAAACTTTATAACTTTAAGGGTAAGCTTTTCTGCTGTAAATATACCGTTATGTTTAAATAAACAATATTATTACAACCAAAAAAATATTTTTATTTAGTGTCAAGGGTCTTAAAAGGCTTCGGTCCTGACGTTTGACAAATTTGACAAGTTGATTGAGTTCGGCGGCGGTTTCTTTACTTCTAATGATAAAAATATTTATTGCGGTAAAAGAAACAAATAGTATAATAACTTACAATTACTAATCAGACAATATATCACCAATCAAGTTCCTAGTATGAGGTATGCACTCGAGCGGCAGCTATATAAATTTCATAAAAAAATAACTGGAAAAACAAATACGTTTCTGCAAAATGTAAGGTAAAACAAATCATTGTCGTTGTTGTTATAACAAATCATTATGATCTACTTATATTATTTTTATTGAATGTTACAGATGGATTTTTCAGTTTTATCTATACGAATTGAGGCATTATTAAAGTTCCTGGCCAGCGACGAACGAGCCTAATTAGGAGTGTGGAGGAACGGGCATAAAAACACCTTAAAAGCCTTGGATGTGATGATAAAACAGTGCAGCAGTCGAAGAAGGTAACCATTTCATTTTTTCATTTTAGGTATAATAACTATAATATAATATAAATTTCCTACGAAATGATCATAAAAATTTTAACTTGTTTATCTGTAACTTTACATACTCATGAAGCCGGCATGGTGAAGGTAACGACAGGTGGTTCAGCCAGACCTATCCAATCACATCCTTTGCTTGGAAAATAAAAAAGGAAATGTTGTTATGGTCATCCATAACCTATATATTTCTATGAAATTTATATTTCTCTAATTTGCAATAAACAAATATTGAACTTATTTGGTGTTGTTTTATTTCTATTCCGCCGGTCTTCAAAGTGTAAACATCAAAGTCATTACAGTCGCGCTGAAAACTAAAAATAAAATACTTATTTACACCGTACACTCCAAAATAATACCGTGCAACAACAAAAAGGAAGCCTGAAATAGTTGGAGATATCAATGAAGGTGTAATTTGCACATTACACCACAGCAAAGAAGATAGTATAAACAACTACAGTTTGAGGTTAGACCATAGATTATTCCACAAGTTATATTTATTCGACTTTGACAGTTCTAGTGAAGTCACTGATAACTTGCCTTATAAACAAGAAAAAATAGTAACTTGCGGGCAACTAAAATATATGTCAGTGTTGCCAGTGTTGAAAAACATTCTATCGTCGTACGATTACGTTTCGTTTCGCGTAAACTTAACAAAATGGAGACACAATTCCAACTTTTGTTTGATAAAATGAAACTAGAAATGAAAAAACAATCTGAGGAAATTACTGAATCCATAACAAATAACATAATGTCTAGAATGGATGAAAAATTAGTCCCGATTATAGAAGAAAACAAAAGCTTAAAATTAAAAATAGAAATTCAGTAGAAAGAGATAGAATACTTGAAAAGAGAAAAAAGGAATAACAATATAATTATATTTGGCGTGGATGAAAAAGAGAAAACAACATCAGAATTAATGAATATCTTGAAACTTTCATCTGAAAACTTTCAAAAGCGACATAAATATTGATATCGAAAAAAATGCGATAAACAGTTTATACAGACTAGGAAAAAGAAGTATAGAAGGTAACAAACCGAAGCCAGTCTTCTGTTCTTTCGTAAACAGATGGAAAAAGAAATGAAATAATTAAAAAATAAAAGATATCTTAAGGAGACGAGAGACTTGGCGGCTATCTATATAATAAAATCAATCTCATTCTCTCTATATATACTCACCATAATACGAAATGTAAACGAGTTGTTACAGACTGGCTACTTAACCAAACATATGACAGTACGGAATTGCTTTTATTTATACCACAATAACCCACCCACACCGACACACCCGCTCACAACAACAAAAAGACACACACACACGCACACGCGCACACACACACACACACACATACACACACACACACACACACACACACACACAAACACATACAAACAAACAGGTTAGCACATTTTCATATTTTCATATTATTATTACAGTTTTTTTTTTTTTTTCTCTTTGTTTTTTGTTCTATATTGTTTCTTTTTTGTTTTTCATAATTATATAAAATATATTGTACTTTCGCAATACAGTTGAATTAAATATTGTTTCTTATCTTTGCTGCGGGGGGCCTGGTAATCTGTATGACAGGGAGACCTAGTGCAGATACCAGTCTCCCACAAAGGATTAATTAGGGAAAATATATGTACCACCTATATATAAGAGACCTTTGTGGAAGAAAGAATAAATAAAATTATTATTATTATTATTAAAGATATATGTCACTGAAGACTATCCTAGAGAAGTACTGGCTAAAAGGAAGGCGTTACAGGCGGAGATGATAGAAGAAACGAAAAAGGGGAAGGTAGCATTTTTGAAATATGATAAGCTTGTAGTGAAGGAAATTGAAACAACTAACGAAAAAAGAAAACGGGAAACTTCTTGTTCACCGCATTCTTCAGACTTTCAAGCCACCGTACCCTGTAAAGCCAATATAACCAACGCGTTTGACGTGATGAGAATGAGATCCAACTCTCTTACTAACGTTCCTACAAACAAGCAACAGTAGCAACTAATTCCCGGCAATCGGAAAATACAATAAAACAATGAAACAAAAATACAGTAAATAGAAATATTACACCCTCCCCCAAGCCGACTGGTCATCGTGGGGGAAAATGACCAACACCCTCTAAGGATATATAAACAAAAAAGGAAAAATAACTGCGACATACACATAGCGACGCTTAATACACGATCACTAAGATCGCTAGAGAAACTCATCGAACTAGAAACAGCAATTGACGAAATTAATTGGGATATTATTGGAATGAGCGAAGTAAGAAGTCTAGGAGAAGGAATAGAAGAACATGAGAAGTATATACTGCATTACATAGGAGAAACACCAGGGCAATACGGTGTTGGTTTTTTGATAAAAAAGAAATATACCGACCGAATCGAGGAATTGAAAGGCATATCCGAAAGAATAGGAATACTTAACATCAAACTTCCCGTACAAAATAGCAGAGATTAATTTCAACCAAAAATTACAAGTACCGTTGATACTGCTCACAAAAATATAATAATAATGGGTGATTTTAATGGACAAATTGGGGAATGTCAAAATTTTGCTGTTGCAACTTGTTTAATATTAATGTCTTAATACCTAATAATTATGTCATTCAATTTATTTATCCTATTTCTAAATGTCATTATATTTGTTTTTTGAAGATTTATTTTTAAATTATTTAATGTCAACCAATTCATTGTGTACTCAAGACTCTTATTTATGCCATTCTCTATTAGCGATTTATTATTACCATTAAGTAATATTACATTAATTCGTTAAAAAAAATCATTTTCATTTGTAACCGAACATATTTTCTGTTATTGTCACTTTTTGATAAGGTTTTAATGTACGCAGAGGGCGCTTCAGTTTGTTCGTTTGTTCGTTTGTTGCACAATAAAAATGTATGATGGATTTTTCGATTACATTATTTATTAAGATTGACCCACTACTACTTTTTCTTTGCTAAAATTTGTTCTGAAATAATGCATTATATTAAATATGTTAATTAAAGTGTTTTAATAAACATGGTATTAACTTTTATCCAAATAAATAATAGATAGGGGCAAAAGTATTTTTGTATTTTAAATGTATTGTTAGTAATCAAACCTCTTTGAATGTACTAAACTGGCTGGTTTTAATACCTATGTATTTCCAACCATTTTTCAATTAATTTTCAAACAAGCAAAATGTGTCGCAGAAATTCAGTACATTTTAAAGTTTTATTACAGACTAGCTGACCCCTCGCGGTTTCACCCGCGTAGTTCCCGTCCCCGTTTGAAAACAGGGACAAAAAATAGCCTATGTCACCCGGGGTTAGTATAGCTTAATAATTTTTCAAATCCGACCAGTAGTTTCGGAGCCTATTCAATACAAACAAACAAATCTTTCCTCTTTATAATATTGGTATATAGAAAAGGTACAAATGCGACGAAAACCGCGAATAAAATTTGTGTGCTTTACGGATTTAATGCGGTATCGATACGAGTACTTGTTTTTGCTTTGGCAATACTGCTAACGTCAGACGTTAATTTTGTTTCTTGATAGAATTAAATTTAAATTTTGTGAATTTTATTAGTTTTTATTTGTTATAAAAGTGTTAAAGCTATTAAGTGAAGTGTAAATGGCAAATTGAGAAAATAAAAACTGTATTTTGGCGCGTGGACAAATTGATGTGCTGAGTAAGAGCCTGGCCGGTCATCGTTATTAACGGACGAATTTCAAAGCTCATCAGTAGAACCCGGGGAGTTTATAGTTACCACTTTATACTAACTAACACTCCACAATCATTTGAACACTTGACTCATAATTCATGAGCCTCGTCCAGCCACATGCTGGCACAGCTTTTTGCCTCTTTTTGCTTGACAAGTAGTGGAAGCAGAATTGAAGACAAAACGTTTTGCCTTATACTCATAATTACACACAAAACTAATCTACACTTAGGCTACTGACACTTTATTTATGTACATTATTCTTGTTAATAAGTGTATTTCATATCAAATTCAGGTACTTACATACATTATTATTACAATTTCCATTAGATTTACCAACTCATAAAAAATAATTTTATTCTCACTTCTGTAATTGAGCATTCTTATAAATATATTATTTCTTGTTATTTTTGGAATGTTTTGTGTATTCTGTGATTTTAGTCTCAGGTGTTTTAATTTTCAATCCATTTTCAACTAATTTTATAAACCATCTACCCATTTATAACTCTTTTTTTTTCTCTAACGTTTCTTTTCTTATGCTAAACTGTTTTCTTTTAATTCTATTTAGGAGCCTAGTGGACAATGAGTACACGTTTCAATGAGTCATTATGACTCGCAGGGCAACAGCAAAAGACATGGAAAATAAACTGAAGTTAGCGCTACTTGAATTGAAGAAATACAAAGAGAACACCCAACTGCTGTCAAAGAACAGCGACTGTGAGGTAGAAATTGTTAAATTAAATAAGAAGGTAGCTGCATTGAAGAAACAACTTACAGATTTGAATGTACAAAACCTGGATCTTCAAGAACAATGTGGCCGTCTTCAACAGGAAATTGACTGTTTTAGTGACTGTAATGAAGTGTTATCAGTGTCTCTGAGTCACAATACTGAATTACAACGTAATCTGAATGAAGCTCATAAGACTATAGTTTCCTTAAATCAAACAATACAGGCAACAAACAGTAACGTGATTCAGAACCTCTATAGTGAACTTTTAGGTGTAAAGTGCCACTTGAAGTAGTGATGAGTACTTAGCCACAAGAAACGAAGAGAAAATACTCTAAATTAAATAAATTAATAAGCAATATTAAAAACAAAGTCAAAAGTTAGGAAAACTTAAAACTTTATCTAAAATAATTGTAAATTGACAAATGAACATAAAATACTGCAGTCAGATTTGGACTACTGCAAAGATCAAATTATTGCCAGCAGGTTAATGTATGACCGCCACACAAAAGCTTAACATGTTGTATGTTAAGCTTCTGTGTGTTATTATATGTATATTATATAATATATTATGTGTTACATAGTATTATTATATGCCTACATTTGAATTTTGAAAGGCCACAGTATCGTATCGTAGCTACCTAGCGTTCCTCTTAAAAGTGAAAGAGTAATAATTTCCTTTTTCACTCTTTCATTTGAAATGTTAATAAAAAAAAAAAACGTTTTTAACTGTTACACGAAACAGTTTGCAAAACGTTTTTTTTTTAATTTCCTTGTTTGCCGCATAAAAATGGCTCTACGGTTCCAAATTCTTCTATTCACGCTTAGCTTTCGTGTTTGGGTCACAGAAATATACAAGTATAAATGTACCAAATTTGAACATAATCGGTCGAGTAGATTCGGTGAAAATTGGCTGTGACAGACGGACAGACAGTTGATGTATGGAACCCTAAAAAGGTGATAAAATCTTGCTTAAGGGGGCATTACACTGAGATAATTATTTATTTAGCGCTACGTATACAGCGACACAATCGCCGGCCTCGCTCTTGCGCATACAACCATTACTTCACATTGCGCAGGAGTGCAGGTCAAAATAAAGTAGAATATTCGTTCGTACATATGTTAGATTACGAACGCCATGACTATGACAGTACGAAAATGCTCGTTTTTGCATTTTTCCGAAACTTCAAGATTTATTTGCGGGATAATTTTAAGACATATCCTTAAATTTCTTTATTTCATCTACTAGAAAAACTCTTTGACTAGTGACACAATTTTTTCGTGTCCTAGTATTTAGGTTTTCTATATAAATTTTTGAAAAAGCCGAACCCAGTTTCGCGTAATCTACCCTTAAGAACTATAAGAATAAGAAATAATTTATTTCAACATATTTACCATTTTACGTATTAACAATATAAAAAAAATATGAGCATGATAAGCACTGTAGTGCCCCCTCATAGTCTAGAACATTAAAATTGATCTAAGAATATGCCAGACATACGCACGTAAACACCTCTTACCCTAAACGCATATACCGTCTTCGTGGCCGTCGCTGGTTATAAATGGTTATTACGCTTTGAAATTATGTACTAGAAAACGCACAAGGCAGTGAGTTTTCCATAGCTTTATTTATATGGATTAAACGAATGAAATAATGTTTAGGTTTTATTGAAAATTATATTAAAAGCCGATATGATATATCGTGACAAGCTCTCCGTCAACTAAACACGTTCTGCCGCTATAATTAAAGTTTACTTGGTACAAATCCATCTTCACTTACGTCGTCAAGAAAATAATTACCTATTAATTTTTTATTAAACTGTCCTTAAAATATTAAAGTATTTTTCAAAATTACTTTAAACTCCTCATAACAAAACGTTACTTTATTGAGGCATTAAAGTCAATGATTCATTATGATAATTTAGCTATGGCATATTTTTTAATTAGTATGAGAAAATACAAAATGTAGTTTCACAACGCCCCAGCCAGTAATAACTCCTCTCTCGCTATAAAAATGAAAGCAATAATTTGTTTACTGTTACAGAAACATTAATATTTTTTTATTAGGGATTCACCACCTGAAATTAATTAAGAAATGAACCATAAAAAGAAGTTCTATCATAATAATTTGGATTCAACGAGTTTCTGATAAAATTTGAGTCATTGTAACCATGTGCAAATATGGCTCGCACATGGTTACAATAACTTAAATTTTAGACATCTTTAAAAAATGTGAATAGATGTGTTTTAAATGTGATGTGTTGTAAATATTCAAATTACTATCTTCAATTTCCATTTCGGTATTCAGTTCAAAAGAAGAACGCTTAGCTTTATTTTTAAGACCTACGGAGACGCAAGACTTAAGAGGTAGTCCATTTTAGCATACAAACGATAAAATAACTATGACCAAGAGGGAAGACCTGACCTTAATAAATTAACTATGGTATTGAGTACAACCATTATCAGACTACGAATGTAGTCCTCCACTCATAAATTAGCAATTTATTTCCATAATTGCTTTAACTTCGCCAAAGTCAATCGTAATCTCGTACTTCCTGCTTTAAATCGTTTTTGCGGTTACATAATCTATACTTCTATACAAATATTATAAATGCCAAAGTATGGATAGATGAATGTTTGTTCAATAACGCTTTAACGGGTAAACGAAATTTGGAACAGAGTGATTAAAATCTGGAATAGCATAAAGGGTACTATTTTATCCCGGAAAAATGTTTCTGTGGGATATTTTTTTTAATTTAGTAGGTATTATAATTGGCGAATGTTTTGTCTCTATATGTATGTGTGATGAATAGTGTTTTTGGTATCGCATAGAAAACCCTACATATTCATTAAAGTTATAAAAACGTTTATTCTCAGCCTAATCTGGAACTGCTCTAAATCTGTTAGAGTAAAATAATTAATTGGTGAAATTAGAATTTGATTAGTTCACAGGCTCCATGAGTCCTTATTAACTATGTATTTGTTTCGTTTTCGCGGCAAGCCCACGCGAACTGGCGCATGCGCGGTGCGCACAAAGATGTTCGCGCGCATGCACGATGCATTTCTAAGCGCAACTCTCTATATACCATTATAACAAGGTTTTGACAATAACAAGATAGTGAATAAGGACCCCAGATCTCCACACCTTTGAAGTGACAAATACGGCGTATTTTTAGGATTCCGTACCACGAAAGGAAAAAAACGAAACCCCTATAGGATCACTCGTGTTTCTGTCTCTCCGTCTGTCACAACCAATTTCCATCGAGTCTACTAGACCGAATAAATTCAAATTTGGTACACAATATAATGAACCATAACGTAAATAGAAGAATTTTGAACTTGAGAGCCATTTTGGGAGGGCAAACTAGGAAATTTAAAAAAAAGTTTTGCAAAGTGTATCGTGTAACATATCAAACCAATGAGCTTGTTGTAAAGATGTCAAATATATCTTAACATCGTTAGTTTTTAAGTTATTTAGGAAATAAAAAAATAAATTATAATCGGAGGCACTTTGCTAAGTTCATCGAGATTCATTAATGCCTCCGACAGCATTAATATGTATAATTATATAGGGGATCTTGTTTCCATCTTTTTTGTGCAGGCGGTTTTTTTAATTTTTATAATTTATTTTTTATTTAATACTTTTTTGTAGTTGTAGGATGTAACCGATGTAGCAACTTACTTTTATCACAGTTATTGAAAAAACAGTGGTTGCTTACTAACTTTTTTAGTATAAAAGTCATAATCATGTTATACCTTTTTGAAATGCTTAAGATGAGCTCTTTAATTTGATACACATATTGCAGTATTCGAAACAACTTTTTTTTTCCCACCTCTTTATTTTGACATCTCGTAGCCGCCATGTTTGTTTTTTAAAAACATCACCTATCTAAAAGCACTTCGGCGATTAAGACGACTCTAACGACGTGTGAATTGTATAAATCCGTTCAGTGGATTGTGAGATATCAGGTAATAAAGAATATTACATACATACATGCATACAAGATACGCGCGAAAAACATAACCCTTCTTTACAGTCGGGTAAAAACACAAATATAACAACCACAAATATGAAATCTTACCCGAGGCTACTATTGTGGCAGTCACAAAATTAAAATAATTACTTTGTATAGTTTTAATTGTATCGTCTTGTAGGTTACCGGCTGACGCCGACAAATTGGATGAATTTTGGTGGTCGCTAGCTCACAGGTATGTGCAGAATTTTAAATGGCATCCTATGACGGTAACAGTACATAAAATGTTAGTACATGGCAAAGATATCATTCAAAATTCAGCTGTGCCTGGTAGCTTATTAGCAGAGCAAGCAGCAGAAACACAGAAAAAATATTGGCATTTCGACCAAGAGCATCGTGCAAAAAAATCTAGCAAAAACAACAACATAAACGATTTATTACAGACTACCTATATATATAATTTGCCCCGTTTTTGCAACATTTCTTATTGCTGCATCGCTCCTTATTTCTCCACTATTTAATGGATGTTATTATACATAAAACCTTCCTCTTTAATAATAATAATAATAAAAATGATTTATTCACTTAGGAAGCAAAATACTACACTTGTGAAAAGTCGATTCTACATTTACTTGTAATGCCTGTTCGCAAACAATAGGTGAAGCCCGAGAAAAGAACAGGCAATAAAAACTCGTGGCCACTCTTTTCAAATTGCCAATGTTTACAATGTTTCTCTGTTTATAAACTGTATATGCGGGTAAGGTGCTGCCACCATTATATTATACACCATATTAGAGGATTGATGCAAAAAAAAAGATGTCAATAATAATAGAATAGTACACGAGATTGAATACATCAGCCTCAATGGGCACAACATAGTAGGAGCATCCACTTACGATGTAAAAACTTTATGTGCTTAAATATTAGCCAATTTACTGCTACTTAATGAATAAGTATACATGTTTTTCAAAAGAAAGAAAAGAATGGCCGTAATTTATCACGCAGAATCTTTACTTACAAAAGTAAATCGTTTTCTTAACTAGTACCTAAGTAACATTATTAAACTGTGACTACAATATTCACTCAGTAAAATGCAATTAACGATACAACACAATACATTAATAGGGAGCAACGAACTACACCCATTTATCTTTATCAGTTAAATAACCATCGATTGAATAGTAAGCTCTTTGTATAAGATGTCTCTTGACTACATTCTTAAATTTATTTACTGGTAGACTCGATATGCTGACTAGGATTTTATTGAAAAATTTAACACCTAATCCCATGAATGAGTTATGAGTTTTATGAAGCCATACATAGGGATGTAGGGACAGAGAAAGCGACTTTGTTTTATACTATGTAGTGATGATGCAAAATATTTTTGTCCAGAAGTCACCAATATTTAATTTAAATATAATTATGTATTTAGTTTAGATTTTGAATTGGCCCCTTCCAGAATTATCATATTTTGAATTAATTTAATATTGAATTCCTAATCCGTTAAGTAATCCTGAATTAAATGATCGTGTGCCGGTATATTATTGGGTTTTAGTTAGGTAATATGTACACACATTAACAAAGGGAAATAATTAGCGCAGCCTTAAAAGCTTGTTATAGCATCTGCAACCTAACGTATTTTTTTGTATATTGCCAACGAGGTCTTAGAATAGTGTCTATAATATTAATTCATCATCTTTACTGCTCCAACACAATATCAAAAAACCAACGTCAATTAATATGACTTAGATCATCCGATAAATTTATTAACTTAAGAATTAATAACTCGGTGAATACGAGTTAATGTTAATGAAAAAGTAGCCTTCTCACAATATTAATTGTGAGAAGGCTACTTTTTTCATTAATAACTTAAGCTAACTTATAAAATTATAGATGACGATTTATTAGAGCACGTTGAAATTATATTATACTCGTAAATGCAGTTGATTCACTTTAGAAACTGGCAATGCGTAAACGTTAAATACAAACTCAGTTGCTTAATAGTTAACACGTTGCCGAGTCATAAAACAGTAGCTTGTTTTTCAATATAACAGTCGCTTGAAAAGCATTTTTATGAGATAGTTTGTGGCTGACCTATTAATTAAGTAGACAATTTAAAATAATATAATGTTTGATAAAAATAATAATATTTGATGATAAGAATGATATTTGATGACAAGAATGAATTAGTTTATAGATCAAGAATGAATTGGGATATAGAAACCAAATAATAGAAGCTGCATTACTTAGTACAGGTAGTTAGAACTGAACATTTAGGTAAAAATTGTTACCGTCATCTTTAAATCGCTAAATCTTAAGCGATTATAAAAGCCGGTAGTAGCCACATAGCTACTCAAAACTCAAAAAATATAATAAAAACTAAAAAGACAAAAACAAGGCAACTAAAAAGCAATAAATAATATACATTTTTTTTGTGCTTATCTGCAATCAGTCAAAGACTAGCAGATTTGTTTTGTGTCGTATTTATCATGATCAAGGTGCTCCCCAGTAGAAGATTCCTCATTTTTCACCATCTGTCACCAAGTTTTTGTATATTATGGCGAGTCTTTTAGTGGAGCTGATAGTCGCTAGCATAGCAGATAAATCATTTGGGTGATTTTCCAGCCGCGTTTTATATTTATTCCCTGTTAGTTTCATAACATTTTGAAGTTGGTGCCATGAAATAGTAGTTTTTATGTTTTATTCGGCACCAACTTCAAATCTTTAATTTTTTATTTTGTTATTCTAAGTATATTATTTTTTGATTTTTAGTTGCCTTGTAACAAAAAAAACTACATACCTACATACATACGCGCGAAAAACATAATCGCAGTCGGATAAATATATCTAAAAATGTTACAATGATTTTCAAGTGCCTATCCAACGATACCCCACTTGATATAATTTCGCCTACTTTTAATTTTTTATTTCACAATATGACGTCTGTTAATATACACACAATAATACCTAAAATCTAGTACATATGTTAGGAATAATTATGTGTTCAGTACTTTAATGGGTGGTTTTAAAAAAACTTTTTTTTTAGACTTCTTACTTTTGACTTTTGAGAAACGATACTTTTAATACTTATTAAAAAGTACTTTAATTATAGCAGTTTTGTTTGTACTTCAAACAGTGGAGCACGTATATGCTTAATAAAACGATGTTTAAACGAATTTAACAGGGTATTGCCAGATAAACTAATTAATTTGTACAAGTTTTTCGTGAGCGTAGATATCGTGTCGAAGATTCTAGGAATCCTGCTTTTTAAAATATATACCCTCAAGTTTTTAAGAAACAAAAAATATAAATGTGTTTGCAATAAAAACGGACTTGCTATTTGCGTCTCTCAAATATGGCTAGGCGCCAACAAGTTTCATTGTAAATAATAAATCTCTAATAAAAAGTTAAAACATAAAATAATATTAATGATTTTTTTTTTTTAAAGATATTGCTATACAATACGTCTATACAAAGGTTTCTTAAAGTGACAAACTATTATTTCAGGGTAAAATAATAGTTTCCATAGAAAATTTTAGAAGCTTCTAACTTCCTTATTTAAGCAGATTTTATTTAGAGATAGATGTATGCATAGGCAATAATCTACCAACATAGTTACAAAAAATATAAAACTGAAAAACATAAAAACGCGAATATTTCTTTTTGTGTAAGTATTTCTGAACATTTCTTTTTTTTATTTTAAGTCGCCAAACGTAAAAATACGGCTTCCTTTTTTTCTATTAATATTTTTGTCAAATTTTAACAATCCATTAAAGAATCTGATAATTCGTATTCCATAAGATATATTCAGACGGGAGTTTTACTCTAGCTTTTTTAAGCGATTGTTCCATCAAATAAGCGATTAAAAGGGCATGTCTGTTTTTCAAGCCCAAAATCATACTGTGCGCTGTTACAAATGGTATCCGTGTGCTCGACGACGATCGTCCTCTCGTCGCTGTTTCGCAGACGAGCTAGGGATTTTCATTTTTTTTAACAACATAATCTATTAATCTCGATTATAAGTTTTAAAGGTTATAAAAATATATTTAAAGTCTAATTAATAAAAATAAAATTTCTAAATATAAAGTAAAATTGTAGCGTAAAAGGCGTAGCTAAAGTAATAGGTCAGTGACTGATGCGAGAGCTACGCCCTGCGATCGCCAACCCGCCTGCCCAGCGTGGCGCATTACCCCCAAATGCACAAAGCACTAAGGCCACGGCCCCCAGTTCCCGGCAGTCACGCTATTCCTGGACATGGTGGCGTCCACGGATACGGCGTGGCGGGGGGTGCTAAGAATCTCCGGGCTACGGAAGGCCACCACAACCGACTGACCCTGGCGACGTAGAACGGACGCACGCTACGCCTTTCTGACAACGTTGTGGAAATGTCTAGCGTGTCGAACAGGGTAACGTACCTCATTATCAAGCTCACCGAGAGGTATAGCCTCAAGGTAGTGCAAGTGTACGCACCGGCCTCGGCACATCCAGACGACGAAGTGAAGGATATGTTCGATGACATATCGAGGGCCCTCCACTCCACCACTAAGACCCACTACTACGTTGTTATGGGGGACTTCAACGCTAAAGTGGGAGTATAAAATTGCAGCAAATTGGTAGTAGGATCCCATGGATTTGGAAGCAGAAATCATAGGGGGCAAATGCTAGTCAACTTCCTCGAACGGGAGGGGCTCTTCTTGATGAACTCCTTTTTTAAGAAACGGCCCCAAAGGAAGTGGACGTGGCAAAGCCCCGACACTATGATGAAAAACGAGATCGACTTCATCATGACGGACAAAAAGCATATATTCAGAGACGTCACCGTGATCAACAGGTTTAATACCGGTAGTGATCACCGACTTGTCCGAGGCTCTCTGAATATCGACTTCAAGGCGGAACGTGCCCGTCTGATGAGGTCCAGGCTTCGACCTACTCTGCTCCAAACCACGATAGGATCCGAAGCGTTCCAGTCAAACCTGGATAACCGATTGGCTGCCATGGAAACCACAACAGACGTAAACCAGAAGCTCGTAAATGTGGTTCGGATACTCAGGGAAGAAGGTACGAGATTTTGTGAAATGCAGCGTAAGGGCAAGAAGTCAAAGCTTTCGGAAAGGACTTTAGGGCTAATGAAGGAAGGACGTGAAAACCCACCCGTCACTCCGTCGGAAAAGCGCGCTCTAAACCAAGAGATCAACAGGCTTATACGACACGACCTTCGGTGCTCCAACACTCTTTTGATTAAAAGAGCGATCGAGCAGAACCGGGGGTCAAAAGTGTTCGTACAATCTCTTGGAAGAAGCCACCTGACGAAGTTGACCACAGCAAGTGGAGAAGTCGTTTCTTCGAAGCCGGCAGTCCTCTCCGAAGTGGAAGGCTTCTATGGCCGGTTATACGCTTCGCATTCATCTCGACCTGATCCTGAAAATGAGGGTCCTAGAGCCACTCTAACACGCCATTACACCGAAGACCTGCCAGAAGTCAACATTGACGAAATCGTGCTGGCTCTTAAACAGCTGAAAAATGGAAAAGTCCCTGGAGAGGATAACGTTACAACAGAGCTGTTAAAAGCTGGAGGTAAACCCGTACTGAGGGAGCTCCAAAAGCTCTTTAATGCTGTCCTGTTTGAAGGGAGAATTTCGGAGGCGTGGAGTAGAAGTGTAGTCGTCTTGTTCATCAAAAAAGGAGATAAGACCCGGCTGAAGAACTACCGACCTATTTCTCTTCTAATCCACGTCTATAAACTGTTTTCAAGAGTCATCACGAACCGCCTTGCGCGAAGACTTGACGAATTCCAACCACCGGAACAGGCTGGATTTCGGAGCGGATATGGCACCATAGACCACATCCACACGGTGCGGCAGATTATACAAAAGACCCAGGAGTATAATCAGCCCTTGTGTCTAGCATTCGTGGACTATGAGAAGGCCTTTGACTCGATTGAAATCTGATCCGTTCTGGAGTCTCTGCAGCGATGCCAAGTAGATTGGCGATATATCCAAGTGATGAGATGTCTCTACGAAGCCGCCACCATGTCCGTCCAAGTACAGAATCAGCAAACAAAACCTATACCATTGCATCGAGGAGTGAGGCAAGGGGACGTTATTTCCCCGAAACTGTTCACAAATGCAATGGAGGATATGTTCAAGACGCTGCACTAGAAAGGGCGGGGCATCAACGTCAATGGTGAATACATCTCTCACTTGCGATTTGCAGATGACATTGTCATCATGTCGGAAACGCTGCAGGACCTGCAACGAATGCTGAATGACCTGGCTGACTCCTCTGTACGCATCGGCCTACGGATGAACTTGGATAAAACCAAGGTCATGTTCAATGAACATGTACTACCGGAACCGATAGCGGTACACGGCTCCGTTCTCGAAGTTGTTCAAAAATATGTGTACCTCAGGCAGTCATTGCAGTTAGGTAGAAACAACTTCGAGGACGAGGTGAACAGGAGAATTCGGTTGGGTTGGGCAGCGTTTGGTAAGCTACGTCAAGTCTTCTCATCGTCGATCCCACAATGTCTAAAGACTAAAGTCTTTAATCAGTGCGTCCTACCCGTCATGACATACGGAGCCGAAACGTGGACACTGACGGTACGGCTGGTCCACAAGTTCAAAGTCGCTCAGCGGGCTATGGAAAGGGCTATGCTCGGAGTTTCTCTTAGGGACAAAATCAGAAATGAGGTGATCCGGCAGAGAACCAAAGTTATCGACATAGCCCACCGGATTAGCAAGTTGAAGTGGCAGTGGGCTGGCCATATTAGCCGAAGAACCGACAACCGTTGGGGTAAACGAGTTCTTGAGTGGAGACCGCGGCTTGGCAAACGTAGTGTAGGACGCCCTCAGGCCAGGTGGAGTGATGATATACGCAAAACGGCTGGCAGGAGCTGGATGCGAGAAGCCGAAGATAGAACAAAGTGGCGTGCAATTGGAGAGGCCTATGTCCAGCAGTGGACTGCAATAGGCTGATGATGAAGTAAAATTGTAAATATATTATTAATAAAAAAAACATTTTAAAATTTATTTTCAAAGGCTGATTCCTCCTTTTGCTAATATTAACGGGTGAAAGAAAAAACCGAATGTCACTACTTGACAATTAAATTAAATAATCATAAAGATAACACTGGTTATTAAAAGTAAAAATCGTATGTATCGCGATCGTCAAGAAGTTCTCTCCAGAAAGGTTTTGTCTAACCCGCACTCCAAATCCCAGAACCCAATTTTATAGGGGAAACAAATTTGTCCGTCTTTCTTGCATAGGATGAGCACAAATACCTATCGTAAGCTGTTGATAAGAGGAAAGTGCTTATCACAACAAACATGTGTAATAGTGATTGTGTGAAGCGACAAAAAACAACTATCTTACGTTCTTTTAAGTCGAAATACGTCCACTGCTGAATGTAGAATCGCCACAAAGACCGTATACGATGAAAAAACCGCTTAAATAAGTGTGAATTATAATTGATATTATAAATGCAATTGTGTTTATAATGAAAATCTCTATTTCAACTGTGAATTTAGGGTTTGTATATATGATTATATCAGGTTTTTAGGGTACCTATAACATAATAGCAATGAGTTGTGAAAATTGCGGCAAACTCAGGCAAACTGACATGTCGTTACTTTTACATATATATATGTAAACAAAATTAATACTTTGTTTAGTTATAGATAATAATAAGTACCTATCTTTGTAAACACCTTTTCACCATAGACATAGTAGAGTACAGTTTTCAAACTTATCTATGACGCTTGCCGCCATTATAGAGAACGCTTTGTAATTGAGTACCTATCAGATGAAGAACTGAAAATATATCTCATTATAATAATTAATAAAGAATTGTTTATTGAGAAACTGGTGAAATAGCTTTAAATGTTGTTTCTTTCAGGTAAGGATACATTCATTACTTGCAATGTTATTAAATGTTGAAGTGCAATGTTGAATGTTGAGTAATTTGTAATAAAATGTTCTTCTTTCAGAGCAACACATTTGAGTTTTCTTTTCGCCAACTAAATACAAATTATAAAACAACATTTCTACAGCTATCAGGACAATAATGGACAAATTAAGATTTGAGTTCATGATCAAAGCTGGTGAAGATACAAAAACGAACGTTATTTGTGTAACGACAATCACGGATTTAGATGGTCGGGTGTTTGCGATCCCCGAAAAGTTTCAACCCGCAAAGTTACATGTCGGATTAATACAGACCGAAATATTTCAAAAAGTAAGAGCTACATTACAAAAACGACATGATAAACGGCAGGTGTGGGTATCCATGAATCCGGAGATGAAGGAGACTTATTGTGATGGAGACGGAAATAAACAATTTATGGGATACCTATTGGAGGATCAAACACAACTACAAACTTTTAAATCAGGAATTTCAGAAGAGTCTCTAACAAAATTTATGGAAAGCTTTGCTGAAATGAAGAGAGATCCACCAAAAACTTTCAATGTGAAGAAAATGATAGAAAAGTTTGTTATTGATAAATTCAACAGCAAGATCACTAATGTGTCCCAGTGGATGACTACCTTTGAAGCGGAATGTGCCCGAATGGGAATAGAAGAAGATGTAAACAAAATTGAAATTTTTAGGTTATTCATAGAAGATTCTTGTCTAGACTGGTATAGTTCCATGCTTATTAAGCATACAATAAATTCAGAATGGGTAATGTGGAAAAAGAACTTTTGTGAGACATATGCAGATAAAGGTTGGTCACCGATCAGGTATGCAATGTTATTTAAATATAGACAGGGCTCATTACTGGAGTATGCGTTAAAGAAAGAGAGATTACTATTAGAAATAAATAAGTCCTTAGACAAATAAACTGTAATTGATCTGATTGCCACCGGATTACCAAATTTTATTGCAGATAAGATTGATAGGAATAGTTTAAAGCAAACGGTAGACTTATTTAATAATTTAAGGTGTTTAGAACATATGGTTAACAAAAAAACATTTGATAAAAAGCTAGGAAGTTATGAAAGTAAAAATAAAGAGAAAAATGTGAAACCTTTGGTTAGTCCGTGTAAAATTTGTGAAAAAGAGAACAAAGGTATACGTTACCACCCGGAATCTCAATGTTGGTTCAATACTAAAAATAATGATAGACAAAAAAAAGATCAATTAAGAAGTGTTAACAATTCTGAATTAGAGATAGAATTAAATGCACTCGATCCAAAAAACTAATAGTGCCGCCATTAATAAAAGTTAAACTAGTAATAAATGATACTTTGGAAACATCAGGAATCTACGATTCAGGATCAAATGTATCCTTAATAAATTCCAGGTTATTATCTTTAAAAAATGTACCTAGATATGATAAGAATGCTGGTTTAAAAACAATTAATGGCGTAAAAAAATCAATAGGTATGGTAACATTGATTTTTGTTATTAATGAAGACAACTTCGACTATGATTTTCTAGTTGGATTAGACTGTATACAAAAATTTCAGTTAACTCAAAATGAGAATTTAAAAATCAGTCAAAATGTCTTCAGCTGTAATAATAAAAACTACATAAACAATAGAGAAAATCACCCCATAAACACAAAAAACATTCCTGGCAGTTCAGGTAGTGATATTGGGAATAAACAAGGTGTATATTATGGAAAAGAAAATGTGGAAATTACAGAAAAATATAAAAGAGATACCATGTACTGTGAATACGAAATAAACTTTAATGAAAATCTTATAGTCAAAGACTTTAGTATTTCAACAAATAATTTAGATCAAGACAAAAAAACTTCTATTGAAAAATTGATAGGCAAATATAAGTCAGTCTTCGCTAAAGACAAATATGATATAGGTACTGTAAAAGGTTATGAAGCCCATATTGAATTGTTGGTAGATAAATACTGTTGTAAAAGACCATATAGGTGCTCTTTTGAGGATATGAAGGAAATTGAACATCAAGTATCAAAATTACTAGAAAATAACTTAATTGAGGAGTCTTACAGCCCTTTTGCCGCTCCAGTAACACTAGCATTTAAAAAAGATGAAGGTAGGAGATCAAGGCTTTGTATAGATTTCCGGGAATTAAATAAAATTGTGGTTCCTCAATCGCAACCATTTCCGCTTATTGAGGATCTAATGGTTAAAACAAGGAAATGTAAATTTTTTTCAACTTTTGATGTGAATTCAGCGTTTTGGTCTATACCTCTTAAAATTGAAGATAGACACAAAACTGCATTTGTTACTCAAGACTCACACTTTCAATGGACTTGCTTACCTTTTGGTCTAAAAACATCTCCTGCCATTTTTCAGAGGATATTGAGTAGCATTATAAGAAAGTATAAATTGTCAAATTTTACTGTCAATTACATAGACGATATTTTAGTATTTTCTGAAACGTTCGAAAATCACATTGAACATATATCATTGTTATTGGAGGCAATTTTGAAAGAAGGTTTGAAATTAAAGTTTACAAAGTGTCACTTTGCACAGGACTCTGTTAAATACCTAGGGCACATAATAAAAAACAATACTGTCACCCCATTAAAGGATAACTTGATTGCCATAAAAGATTTCCCAATTCCAAAAACACAAAAAAATGTACGCCAATTTTTGGGAAAAATTAATTTCTATGGTAAATATGTGCCAAATGTTTCAATTATTCTGGATCCCTTACATAATTTATTAAGAAAAGGAGAAAAATTCATTTGGTCCAATAAATGTCAAGAATCATTTGATAATAAAAAAAAATTACTTTGCTCAAAGCCTATTCTAGGCATCTTTGATCCAGACTTACCAATAAGAATTTATACAGATGCTAGTATACAAGGTGTAGGTGCCATATTAAAACAAATTCAACCCAATGGTGATGAAAAGCCTTGTGCATATTTCTCAAAAAAATTAAACGACTCCCAAAAAAAGAAAAAAGCCATATATCTCGAATGTTTTGCAATAAAAGAGGCGGTAAAATACTGGCAACACTGGCTTATAGGAAAACCATTCACGGTTTTTTCAGATCACAAACCTTTAGAAAAATTAAATATTAAAGCCCGAACAGATGAAGAGCTAGGAGATTTAACATATTATTTATCACAATTCAATTTTCAAATAGTTTATTCTCCAGGCAAATATAATATAGAGGCAGATACTTTAAGCAGAAACCCAGTGTTAGAATCATATGAAAATCAAGATAGCAGTTTAAAAGTAGTGAATTTTGTCAGATTAGAAGACATACAAAATGATCAAGGAAAAAATGATGATATAAAACAAAATATGAATAAACTTATTTTCAAACATAAAATATATTATAAAAAAATAGGGAAAAATGAAAAGATTATATTAACAGAGGAGTTTAGTAAAAATATTATTAAACATGTACATTACTATTACTGTCATATAGGAAGACCACAAATGGAAAACAAGATAAAACCTTTTTATCAAGCTAAAAATTTATTAAATAATATAAAAAAAATATGCGAAACCTGTGAGGTCTGTATAAAAAATAAATCTAGAGGAAAATACAAGTTTGGACTAATGTCTCATTTAGGTCCCGCTACCTATCCGTTCGAAATAGTGTCTATTGACACCATCGGGGGATTTGGTGGTGCTCGTTCAACCAAAACATATTTACATCTTTTGGTAGATCACTTCACCCGTTACGCCTACATTTTGACATCCAAAACCCAGAGCGCGAATGACTTCATAAAACTTGTCACAAAGGTAACACAAGATTATAAAATTGATTTGATTCTATCAGACCAATATCCAGGAATAAATTCAAAGGATTTCAAAAACTTTTTGGAACAAAAGGATATACATATAGTTTTCACTGCTGTAAATGCGCCATTTTCAAATGGATTGAATGAAAGATTGAACCAAACTTTAGTTAATAAAATTCGTTGCAAGATTAATGAAACAAAGGACAAAATTGCTTGGACAACGATTGCGCACGAATGTACCGATAAATATAACGAAACTGAACATACTGTAACAGGGTTCTCGCCAAAATATTTATTAGAGGGAAAAAATGTTGACATTCTCCCGAATGAACTGAAACAAAAGTTAAGCCATAATCATCTACTGCGAGACCGAAAAATTGCTTTGGAAAATAGCATAAAATCCCACAATTACAATAAACAAAGATTTGATAAAAATAGAAAACATTATAAACTAAAAGTCGGAGATTACGTATATGTGGAAAACGGAAATCGGTTAAACCGAAAAAAATTAGATGAACTGAAAATAGGGCCATATCAAATTTTAGACATAATATCCAATTCAATTTACAGAGTGAACACGGGTCACAAAAAGTCAGAGTCAAACCTCTTCCATGTTACAAAACTTATTCCAGTAGTAGAGCAAAACGGTGAACCTTTTTAATTTAGAAAATAAGGGGGGGGGGGGAGATGTAAACAAAATTAATACTTTGTTTAGTTATAGATAATAATAAGTACCTATCTTTGTAAACACCTTTTCACCATAGACATAGTAGAGTACAGTTTTCAAACTTATCTATGACGCTTGCCGCCATTATAGAGAACGCTTTGTAATTGAGTACCTATCAGATGAAGAACTGAAAATATATCTCATTATAATAATTAATAAAGAATTGTTTATTGAGAAACTGGTGAAATAGCTTTAAATGTTGTTTCTTTCAGGTAAGGATACATTCATTACTTGCAATGTTATTAAATGTTGAAGTGCAATGTTGAATGTTGAGTAATTTGTAATAAAATGTTCTTCTTTCAGAGCAACACATTTGAGTTTTCTTTTCGCCAACTAAATACAAATTATATATATATATATATATCGAGAACGAGACTTAAAATTATATCAGCAGCTAGTTTGGACATAAGGGAAATTTGATCGCATTCATTTATCCTTTTTGTCGAGCCTTTAACGGTATTTTCAGGTGAGGCATCTGAACGGGTTCGTTTATATCGATTATAGTGTTAACAAAATCGCTTAACAAGACTGCAGAATTAATATCGGTCCATACTGTGTTTGAGGTAAGTCTTTTGTCGGGGTTTTAGGCGTCTTTGGTGGGGTCTGTTTGGTGCCAAACATAGCGTATGATCTAATCATTTAAACCAAAGAAATAGCGTACATAACAGAGTATAAGTTAGCCGCAGTGAGTCACTGTTGCCGAACGAAGTCGTAGCCGATGCAGCCGTCTGTAACGGTGCGTAGTAATTCATAGCTCGGTGTAGCGGTGACGTCAGCCGCACGTAGCGGATCACTTTACGCCGCGGCTGGCAGTTGTTACCGTAGCGCGCCGCATAATAAATACAAATTGATAAAAGGAGTCGTTGTTTTACTGGGACTATGCGTGATGTCCAACGATCCTAGCCACCTCCAGACAGGGTGCGATGTGAGGCATACTCGCCAACCAGTCAAACTCTAACATACATAATGGCAATAGCGAAACCGCAGCACACGCAGAGACTCAACTATCAACATTTATCATCATGTAATGTATTTATTATTCATCATTATCTGCATTTGATAATATTAATCCTGTACCTAACAAGCAAAATAATGGTATGAATAGTATAGGTGAAGTTGGATCACCTTGCCGGACGATTGATTCTTATGTATGTTACTTAGGGAAAATATATTTGTTCAGCCAGGCAGATTGTATGGGCCACACCTTCTCCTAGATACCAAAAACATTCAGCTGTAATATGATCGTGTAGGTGTTATAATACTTGGCTTATATTAAGATGCTTGATTCTTATATATGTTACTTAGGGGATAACATGTAACTCATATTTGCTCAGCCAGATAAATTGAAACGGTGAAATTATCCCCCCAGACACTAAAAATATTCAGCCGTTAGTATGAACGTGTCAGAAAGTGGAGAGAAAGCTAAAGGAATGCTGTATTAATTATTAATGTCATAAGTTTTAACGTAGAACCATGAAGTGCTACAATTTCTGCTGTAGCACTACAATACTATTATATCAGGATATATGCTACCTTCGTTCGTCCTTGTTCGTTAGACGTATATAAGTCAGTCACTTGACCGTCTAAGGTCTCAGTTAGCATTGAAAGGTAATATAAAGGTTTGTAAATAATACAAGGAAATAAATGGCAAGTATCATATATTCTTAAATTTGTTTCATTATCATATTAAGGATTCAGAATAGGTAAGTACACTAGCGTCAGTTCCAATAGGACCTATCAGCTGGCAAAAGAACTGACAAGATAACCAGCCGGTCTAATCTTTTGCCATAAAACATATTACAATTAACTCAGTAATAAAAATCAATTGGCAACATCACTGCAATGTTCAATCATATAGCCATTCACAAATAATAAGTATTACACCAGACAATAGTCATCAATCACATTGCAGTGCGTTGTCCTCAGTCCAATACACATAACCAGTAATATTTTAATATTATACACAATATTACAATAATACCGAAATAACACAGGATCAACCAAATGATAATGCATGTTCACAAACACTGCAATGTTCTACTATATTATTTGTAGAACAATTGCTAAATATTATTATACAAGACGATATAATATCATAAAGAATTCACTTTGTAATGCATTGTCACTGGTCAGTAAACACAAGAACTTAATACAATTGAACTAGTAGTTAAATCTGGAGGAGGGTACCTTCTATCATATCAACGCCTAACGATTATAGCCATTGTAATCATATCGCAATGCAACATAGTATCTTATTACAATACTACAGTCAAGAGATTACATTTATTTATTACTAATAGCAATATCTGTACTGTAGAACATAGTTATAGCAACATGGAAACTATAGAACAATTATTTAATATCGTAATACAACACAGCATCATTTTACAATACCACATAGTCCACGGATCACATTTTGTCATTACCAATAGTCCGGTCAATTTACAATTTAGACCAAAAAATGAGAGTCAAGTTACATAAAGTCCCAACAAGCTGAATTTCTGTGAAGTTGTTCAAAACATAATTATAAACAATGTCTAGAAGTTCCCCATCATTCCCCTGTAAGGAAAAAAATTAATTCAAGGTCAAAGGTCAAAAAAATGAGTTTTTCACGATTTTCAGCAAAACGGTAAGTTTTCTCATAAAAGTACCTCAGACAAAAATTGTAGATCATAAAATTATCTATAAAAAATGTATCAATACTTTTTTTCTTACGAGCCATCGTTTCTGAGATATAACGATTCAAAAAGTTATAAAAGTTGTTATCGTCATAATATGCATGAGTACGCCACGTATATACATCTAGAGTTGTAATATTTTATGTATGTATAATATATATATATATATATATATATATATTATATTAAAGTACCTGGATGACCGAGCTCAGCTCGGTACTTTCAGGGTTCCGTAGCCAAAATGCCAAAAACGGAACGCTTATAGTATAATAGTCTGTTCGTCCGTCCGTATGTCACAGGCATTTTACTCAAAGCCTACACAATTAATATATTGATAAAATTAGGTGAAAAGGCGTCTTGTAGTAGCTGCACTTAGTTTGATAGCTAAATAATAAAAATAAATATTTTTTGGCATTCCATACATTTAACATAAAGCTGAAAAAAAACCAGCAAAAATCACTGCGTGGCATCATTCTACAGGCCTTTAAAAACATGTACGGTTTCAAATAAACTTTTTTGATTGAGTGAATATTATTGGAAATAATTGCCCCGAAAGTTACATAAATTGTGTCCCCTCCCCTCATGTTTTGAACTGTGTGACCAAAAATTAATATAAATTTTATAGGCATTTTTTGCCAATCACTTTATTAAAAAACGCAATAATTGTATTAAAAATCATAAAGGTAGCGCTTAATAAATACATTAAACAAAAATAATTGTTTTCGACATTATCGGACATACAAGAAAAGGGCGTAAGTGCCATGAACATAACGCTCTTCAGCTGGTGCAAATATTCAAATCGGATTATTTCGTATGGCAACGGTTGCGGAACCTTACACTGTTTTTTTCTGGTAAATCGAGTTTTTTTGGAAATTATATTTAGATTATTTAATGACATACTGATGAAATTTGAATAATATTTTTCGATCTTACCGACATAATAATAAAAAAATATGAAATAATAAAGCACAAATCAAAAAACAAAAATCCAAAGTTAAAATAAAAAAGGGAAAAAAATATCATAAAATAAAAAAGCGTATATCATTCGGATTCGAACCGGGGTCATCTGCTTTGTGGATCGCCCGTTTCCCACCTAAGCTATTAAAACAAAGGGAATCGCGGCGAAATTTACCTTCGTATTCTAATGATTTTGTAGCAGTTTTTCAATTCCTGAAAATACAGATAGAACGACGTTTTTTAAAAATGAAACCTAGCTAGATCTATTTTTCGCCCCCGAAAGCCCCTGCATACTAAATTTTAAGAAAATCGCTGGAGCCGTTGCCGAGATTCAGATTATATATAAATATATATATATATATGCAAGAATTGCTCGTTTAAAGATATAAGATGTTTAAATATTTTTCTATCGGTCATTGTAACTTATACTTACAATATAAAATATACATAAGTTTTAACTACAAGAATATCAGGTAAAATGAAACCCAGTTCCTTAATCTTTAAGCCAGTGTAACTTCGAGACATCTGTCTCTTGTTCTATTGTGTGCGTGGCTAGGGTCTTATACCTGTTATAATAAATGAAATACTATTAGTCTTGAGCGTCACTCTGTAGTGAAAACACGTGTTTATCCAAACCTATATTGTGCTGTTTTGAGTTTTATATTAAAAATGTCTGAATATTGTTTTATTTGTGCTAAACGTTTAACTGAAAGTGAAGTTGTTACTGTTGAATGTGGTATGAAGACATTAATTAATGCAAGTATCGAAAGAGCTGATGATTTTTCGGAATATCTCAAAAATCAGAAATCTGTGACAATACATGAAAATTGCCGTAAAAATTATACTCGAAAGTCTTCTATTGCTGCAGCTAATAAAAGACAACGTGAAGAACAAGAAGCCAGTACATCCACAGAAAGTCCTCCTCGTACTAGATCACGTATCAGTGAATCAGCTTTTTGTTTCAAAGAACTATGCCTATTTTGTGGCGAGAAATTAAATGAAGAGAGTGAAAGAAGAAAATCCTCAGATTTTAGAATCTTCAGATTACACTACCTCATAGGTGGCGTGGAAACGTGTGCATATTATGACGATAACAACTTTTATAACTTTTTGAATCGTTATGTCTCAGAAACGGTGGCTCGTAAGAAAAAAAGCATTGATACATTTTTTATAGATACTTTTATGATCTACAATTTTTGTCTGAGGTACTTTTATGATAAAACTTACCGTTTTGCTGAAAATCGCGAAAACTCATTTTTTTGACCTTTGACCTTGAATTTTTTTTTTCCTTACAGGGGAATGATGGGGAACTTCTAGACATTGTTTATAATTATGTTTTGAACAACTTCACAGAAATTCAGCTTGTTGGTACTTTATGTAACTTCGAATGTCTAAATTGACCGGACTACAATAGTAATGTATGTACTGTAGAACATAGTTATAGCAACATAGAAACAATAGAACAGTTATATAATAATAGAGAGAAATATGGCACCTTTTCAATTTGTTTCGCCTGAAATAATTGAACTATGGCACAGACATCCTCCTCGTTTTATACTGTTATTCTAACGGTCAACTGGCTGTTGGCGGACTAGTCAAATCAATACATTTTGAATAATTCTATTCATCAATGTTATTACTTAAATTACTAAAAAGTACCAATAATTCTAAGAACAATTTTGATTACAATTATTTTGAAACATGAAATTTAAACATGAATTTTAAGCATATCTATATTACATAACATTTATAACACAATATAATAACTATTGTCAATTTGTTTGCTAGATTTATTTAGTCAAAGTAGTGCTTTATTAGATCTACCTACTAATTGATGTTACTTATAATTATTTTACACACAATAAGGAGCTACAACTATTCTGGCATGAATTAAATATCATGTTTGCTTATAAATTTTTCTCTCTCAAACGCGAGGGTATTATAATAGCTACTTAGCTTATTTTTTAACGATTGAATTTGATATATTTTACTTAGAAGATTACAAGGACGTTACCTTCCTCCAGACACTAAAAATAATCAGTTATTAATATAAGCGCTAGGGTAGTATAATATAGTTACTTAGCTTATAAGCTAAGTAACTATATTATACTAACTAATATTTACAAAAATCAAGCGTCAGAATATATTCTGACGCTTGATTTTTGTAAATATTAGGTACTTAGAGAATAGTATGGAACATATATTTGCTAAGCCAGACAAATTGAAAGGGCCAAACATTCTCCAAGACACCAAAAACATTCAGCCGTTAGTAGCTTATTTTGTGACTTGAGTGACAATTTTGACACAAAATACTGAGAGTACAGAACACAACCGTCATAGTCACCTGTTTCCATGGCAATGGCGCAAGGTCACTAGCATCCAATGTCTCATAAAACACACACATGACCGTAGGTGTTGCCAGGGAACCCGGAAATGCTCACGCTGTTACAACGCTGTGAATAAAAATATCGCGTTATAAAATTTTTGATTTGCGTGACAGCATGTAAAAATCCTGTAATAAATACATGTTAATTGATTTTGTGCTCTCCTTATATAAAGTTTTTTCCAAGATAATTACATTTTGTGATATACGGCGAACAGATCGTGCCAATGGGAAGGTAAAAAGTGGCGCAGTGCTCATACATTTCCGACACACAGCACAATTTAGTTTACAATAAGGTTTAGTCCATATTTATCACTAAATTAATTAATTAATTTAGATTTATAACATTATATTTGCAAAAAATAGGTACTTTTATTTACTTTATAAAACTAAATTGTTAAAAGATGTCTCACATTGTGACATGAACATAAACGCTTTTAAAATTCCTGTTTTATTAAAAATTATCAAAGAAGAGAAGAAGAAGACAAAAAGACGAATATAAGAAATAGACTTTAATGTGTCATAGACAGGTCTATGACACATTAAAATATACCTCCATCGTCCATTTCATACAAAGCTTTGATTATATAAGGTCTAGATGGATCATTTCCTCAGTAAAAAAAAATAAGGTACCTTTGACGTTTGACACTTGTTGAATGCAATGTTTTTTTTTTTAAAGACTAGTTTTTATTTATTTTTTCCCTGTTTATGTGGAAAAAATGTTACGAATACAGTTAAAAGTAAAAGTACTTTAATAAATAAAGTAGGGATGAAACCAAGATTCTTTTAATTTCTATGATTAACAAGCTATAAAAACTTTTAAATTACATATTTACATAAAAGCTTATCTTAACTATTTAACGGATTGCTGATAAAATCGTTGTCTAAAAGTGGATATGGGTTTCCTCCAGATTATCAATGGATACATTTGATAAAATTAAAAAAAAACCTTAGTTACTTTATAAAGATATATTACCATGCTTAGGTTTTTTAACATAACGTTAATAAAATTAAACACGACTCAAATCAAATATAAAATTTAATTTTTCATTTTATAACTATATAAAATTAAAATAAACCAAAACTAATGCATTCAGTAATGTTGCTGAGTGCCAACTAATACCTGTAGAAAATTGTATTTCCCAGCTATAATATCAGGTTTATTTCTCGGAATAGAAGAGTTACTTAACTTTTTTAATAATGGCAACATTGAGAAAAATGTGTCGCTAGAATAACTATGACTAAAACATCTGATGGCGGTTTTTTACCTGTCAAAAAGTACATCCAAATGACCGTACTTTTTGACAGTTCTTTGTTTCAATTTTAGATGCCGGATATGGAATCTAGACATTATATAATCATCTTTTGACTGATGTTGGCGAACATGTCATCAATATTGGCTTTATAGCGCATTATTTGGCTAAATATTTGGCTGGCTGGCTGGATGTTTTTGGTGTCTAGCAAAAGATTTGGCCCATACAATTTGTCCAGCAATGCAATATGTTCCATACATTCCCAGCAACATATATATATACATAAAAATCAAGCGTCAGAATATATAGGCATATCCCATTGTTTTCATTTCCATTGATGGAAACCTTTACTAAGATTCAGTAGCGAAGGGTTAAAAAACTTCTAAGGTAACCCGACACCGTATATCTATCTTGATGGACACGGTTCTTTGTACCTAAAATATTAAGCAACTACAATTCAAAGGCAAACCGAAAGAATGGTGTTTTAAGGACCCTCCGCCACTGCTAGGATTGTTTGTCACATTATTTCCACTGCATTTTCGCGAGGTGTTTGTTGCTCATCCTGTTAAATTTCTCTTTGGAAAACCAATCAGTATGAACAGATCTTTATTTACGAGTAATAAAATATAAAGCATGATAAAAATAAATAACTCACCTATCCCACCTTTACCGCACCATATGTATTATGAAATCACCCTTAACATTTGCGATTTGTCGTCGTGGAATAACTATATTATATTGAATGTTGTGTTCTGTACTCTCAGTATTTTGTGCCAATATTGTCATCCAAGTCTCAGAATAAGCTTCTAACGGCTGAATGTTTTTGGTGGAAGGTTTGGACCATACAATTTGTCTGGCTGAGCAAATATTTGTTCCGTAAAATGTTTTAAGTAACATAAATACAAATTAAGTGTCAGAATATAAGCGAAGTAATATAATACCTTCACGATCATATAACGGCTGAATGTTTTTAATGTCTGGGAGAAGGTTTGGCTTACCCGATTGTCTGAATGACCAAATATATGTTCCATACAATTTCCTAAGTAACATAAATACAAATCAAGTGTCAAAATATAAGCCAAGTTGCTTTTATGATACACTCACGCTGCTTATTGTTTTTGGTGTCTGTGAGAAGGTTTATCCCTTACAATCTGTCTGGCTGAGCAAACATATATAAGAATCAAGCATCAGAAAATAACATAAGTTGGCAACTTTTGGTCACTTTAAAGTGTCTGGCGGAAGTTATGGCCGGCGGGAAATGTCTGGCAATGCTAAATAATAATTTTTATAGTATTTTACACCATATATATGAAAATCAACTGTCAGAAAATGAGATAACTTAGTCCGATTTTTTCGTACAAATTGGCCGTCTACACAACTTAGCTATGCTAGCATTGATTGTACATATAAACACTACCCTGCCGACAAACTGCTATGCAGTTTGGCAGGCTTACAAAAATGTAAAATGGGTAGGTTTCGAATAAATGTTTTATTTAAAAAAAAAATTTTTACCCGCATTCACCCCCACATTTGATTTGTCAGAAAATAAAATAGGTCTGGCATGACTAGGATCTTGTTCTATTACTTCTTACTCGCTCAGCTAATTTACCTAAAGTTGCAACGAGTTATTCTGTGAAATGGCTCTTAAATACAAACCTTTTTTAGTTCCGTTACGCATCCGTGTTTGAGTCACAGAAATACTTATATATATCCACTTTGTAATTGTCTTACAACGACTAAAAAGTACTTATTAAAAAAAAGATTAAACACTATATAATAACCGCCTGCAAAACGATGAAAACCAGATACTCTACAAATTTAATATCATGCAGTCGGAGGCAATAAATAAACTTATTATCGTGCCTCCGTTTTTTAGAGCCTATTTTTAATTTATTTTAAATATTTCTAAATTGGAATCGGTCATTGGCACTATTGTCGAGATATACAGTCTGTTTATTTTACGAGGTCTTTGGCAGGAACCAATGATTGAAACATATCTATACTAATATTATAAAGCGGAAGAGTTTGTTTGTTTGTTTGTTTAAACGCGGAACTACGGGTCCGATTTGAAAAAATCTTTTTTTGTTGGATAGCTCATTTATCGAGGAAGGCTATAGGCTATATAACATCGCGCTACGACTAATAGGAGCGGAGCAGCGACGAGAAATGTTGGAAAAACGGGAAAAATTTACGCATACGAAGTTGCGCGGGACAGCTAGTTTCATATATTGAGTAAGAGGCAAATTTAACTAAATATGTTTATGAGCGATCTTTTGTAAGTTAAACTGAAATGAAAATTGATTTGCAGATGAATTTCACTGGAAATATAGAAATAATATTATTTATTGAAAGTAATAATTGATATTAATATCAAAACATATTCCACATGTACTTTTTGAAACGGTTTAGATATATTTTTATTTTAAAAAATATGGTGTAATCCGGCTAACCGAATTGATTTGATGATTTTAAATGTTGCTAAGTTGGAATCGGTCAGTCTACTGACGAATCTTTTGCAGGAAAATTTTATCTGTGTTAGTTAGTATTTTTACATAATTATAGTTAGTACAAAACAACCTTACATTAAGTTGTTTCACAGCGGTATAAGCAAGGTCTAACTGAGCTGCTTGTATTGTGTATATAAACATATTTATGTTTTATTCGGTAGGAGTAGTACAAATCGTAGTATTACGAAGAAAACCATAGTAGTGAGATTTAATGTACAAGTTTATCTAAGTAAACGTAAACGTGTTTCTATAAACAAAGTTAGCTAAAATCTTGATAATCTCTTCTGTTGCGCCACTAATTGTGGATTACATTGTAGAGCAGACCAGAGTACTGACTTAAGTTATCAAAGCATAACTTATCTAAACTCTCCACAACATAACTTTAAACTTCAATCTACTTAGTTCAAGTTGAAGTTGTTCTAAAAATGTACATGAATGCTTATTTAATTTAAATCAGCATTGTTCGTCGTATTAACTATATCCGTCTTATCTATATGTCACAGTACGAAATACTTAAACCTTACTTAAAAGTCATGTAAAAAATATTTTAAATTACAGTGACGGCATGAAATGTTCAACAGCGCGGCGTTTGAAAGTGATCATAATATTTTATCCATTATCTATTCTAATATTATAAAGCTGAAGAGTTTGTTTGAACGCGATAATCTCGGAACTACGGGGCCGAATTAAAAAAATATTTTACTGTTGGATAGCCCTTTTATCGAGGAAAGCTATATCACGCTGCAACCAAAAAGAGCGGAGCAGCAATGAAAAATGTTGCAAAGAGGTGGAAAATTTACGCAGACGAAGTTGCGCGGGTCAGCTAAATAACGGTACAAACGTACATAACGGTAGGAAAATTAAGACTTGAAGTCTTAATTTACCTATAGGCAGATATGGTCTTGTCACACGCGTACGTCACATGAAAGCGGTATTAGGTGGTAATGACAACATACTTTACAGAATTTTTAAGCTACGGGTCTTAATCGCGTGAATATTTTATTCCGAGTCTAGCCCGTGTTGGGCAATAAACAAAGGTATATAGCCTTAAAATAAAATATTTACGCGAATAAAACCCGTAGCTTATGAAATTCTATAATGTGTACAAATCGCGAAAGTTTACGAACATAATTTAAACTATGCATACTGTTACGAATATAATACCAATTCACAATCTTATGTAACATGAGGGAATTTCTAAACAATTTTGAATACGATGGATGTTATGCCTACGTAAATTGGAAAAAGTTTAACCTAAAACATTTGGGGTGCTCTTAATTTAGAACATTGTTAAGTATTTTTATAGGATAAACCGCTAAAAAGGCTCAGACCCGAAAGGTATACAGGGCCTTGTGAGGCGGACCGACGACGGTGGCAGCTAAGATGAATGCTCTCGGCGTAATGTTTTGTTTGTGTTCTGTACAAAGTGGTTTATTTTCCTATTGTTTGGCAAACATTGTTGAGATGGTTAAAACCCTCTCGTAAAGGTACATAATAATATTAATATGTATGCATGTATAAGCTGTTCGTATCTCAATTAACTTCGCCTGTTGCTTAAAATGCTCAAAATAAATCTTGCAACATATTTGCTTTATCGAGCGCGTAAAATGGCCAACATTATTAATATTTATATCAACGTAGAGTAAAAGTATGTTGAAGCGTCAGGGTGGCCTTGTAAGCTATTAGCGGCAATATTCGAATTAGCATTATAGTAAATGTTAATCGATGATATGATCGCGGATACCTCGAGCAAGGTAAAATCCGCCAACTGTTCTATTCATTTCGATTACACAAATGCCACTGCATCACTGACCCTATAACCACACTTTGCACACACGACTATAAAAATAGCGACGTCTATCGGTAGACGTGTTTTTGCTACGACCGCTCGAGTAAGACTGCCGAATTAGACTCACTGCCCCAATACCGGCACTTGAAATGTAAACGTCAAACTAAAGTCACGCTATCTTGCGGCGACAAGTATTGTAATGTATCTGGATAGAGGCCGGGATGTGTAGCCCGGAAGTCGCTGCGACCTAAAAGATCTATTGTGACACCTCTTTCTTCCTTAAAGGATATCTCCAAGTTCTAGTCTGACCATGAAGTCGACTATATGTCTTGGTGGAGTGGCCTTAACGTCGTCAGGTGTGATTAAGTGCCCTCCGAGGTGCTGGCTTCTAGTGTGGTGAATTGCCTCGCAGCCACATGATGTGTATAGGTGTTTCCTCATTCTCGTGGCAGAACCTGCAAACATTAGTATCATTTAGACGCATCTTGTACATGTGTTTGTTTAGTCTGCAGTGCCCGGTTAGGGTTCTGGTAAGAATTCTGATTTGGTTATTACTCATAGTAAGTGCCTCCTTAGTGAACCTTGCGTTGAAGCCCACTAAGAGCGCTTTGGAATGCTCTTGGCCTGGCGACTTTGACCATAGCTTGAAGCTTTGGTTTAGCCCCCATCTTTTGAGCGAGTTGGTAATGGAACATTTGGGTATGCCGCAAAAGGGTTCAGGTCCCCACGCTCTCCCCTCTGCTCCCATTCTGGCTAGTTTGTCGGCTACTTCATTTCCTACGATGCCACAGTGCCCAGGTACCCAACTTAGCGCTACCTTATTGGTTTTACCGAGTTTATTTAGGGTTTGGACACATTATTTTACAAGTTTAGAATCTATCTTTTGTGAGCCTAGAGCTAGAATAGCTGCTTGATTGTCAGTAAAGATAGTTTTATTTTCATATTCTTTTTGCAGGCTCTCCTGAGCACAGCCCAGGATCGCAAAGAGCTCTGCTTGGAAAACGGTGGCATGTTGCCCGAGGTTGCAGGATCTTTTGACCTTCGGTTGTCCCCCGTGGAATCCAGCCCCTGCAAGTCCATCCTTTTTCGAACCATCTGTATACCAAATGACATCGTTGGAACTAGACTTACCAGGTATTCCTTTTTCCCATTCTAATCTGTCCGGAATGGTGGTTTTAAATAGCTTGTCAAAGCTATATTCGGATAGCATGACATCAGATGGCATTGCCATCATTTTGTCTTCTATGGTGCTGTTGTACAGGGTATTCATTGCCACTGATCTCCATTTTGTCCTACCTGCATTTTTTACCCTATATCGCTGCCCTGGCTTCTATTTGCACCTGCACGTGCAGGGGATTCAGGTTAAGTAGTGCTTCGAGCGCCGCAGTAGGAGTGGAGGAAAGTGCTCCCGTGGTCATTGTAGTGGCAATCCTTTGAAGGCTGGTGAGTGCTTCCTTGCATGTGACTTGGTCGATCTTCCTGTGCCATACGACGCATGCATACGTCACCATAGGTCTTACAATGGTTGTGTATAACCAAAGAGTTACCTTAGGTTTTAGGCCCCATTTTGTACCGACTAGTCTGCAAGAGGTACCCATAGCTATTTTAGCTTTCCTGATTATGTATTTAATATGAGGGTTCCAACTTCCAAGTAAGTTTCTGGTCAAGTATTATGCCCAGATATTTAACTTCATTGGAGAACTTGACTCTTTCACAAAAAAGTGTTGGTTGGCAAAAAATAAGTTGTCCAGTATCCTTTTTTTTGTGAAAGGAATGACAACCGTCTTGGACGCATTAACCGATAGTTGGGTTGTCATACACCAATTTTCGATTATACTGAAGGCTTAACGCATAAGATTGGAAATGGTTGTCTGGCATTTACCAATTATGCCTATTACCAAATCATCGGCGTAGCCTTGTGTGTAGAAGCCAACTTCATTAAGCACGGTCAGCCGGTTGTCAACCACCAGCGACCAGAGTAAAGGTGATAGGACGCCTCCTTGAGGGTTTTCTACATTAGCCGTGTGACGGTGGTTTCACGAAACGCCGCGAATCCACCGGCACACGTTGCCCAGAGTGCACCACGAGGAGGTTTTCCGGCACTTAGCACCCCTCCTTGAGGGCAGCCTGTCTTAACTTTTACTTTGATGGTCGTATCTAGAAGGGAGGTTGATGCAATTCTGTTGCAAAGCATTGAGTTTATCCAACTTGTGGTTGTTTTATCAATGCAATTATTTTCCAAACTGTTGAGTATAGTTTGTGTGTTTGTGTTGTCAAAGGGGCTATTTCCTTCTCTTTAACTGCATGTGCGATAAGATCCACCAGATCCATTAGAGCGGATTCTGTTGATTTACCTTTCTGGTATGCATGTTGCCTTATGTGCAAGGGTCCGTTAGTCAGGTAGTTCTCCCTGATGTGCAGATTGATTACCTTCTCCATGGTCTTCAACATGAAGGAGGTAAGACTTATGGGTCTGTATGATTTTGGTTGGGACTTGTCTCTATCTCCCCCTTTGGGTATAAATGTGACTTTGACATTGGTCCACGCTTTTGGTATATATCCCCAGGCAAAGCTGGCCCTAAAGGTTTTAATTAGCGTTGGAAGGATAACTGCTAGCCCCTGCTGTAGCAGAGCTGGGAAGATGTTATCCTTCCCGGCTCTGCTACAGTTGTGATGTTATCCTTCCGACAAGTATATATTATCTGAATTATATACTACAGTACAGTGTTAAAATACCATGCAATGCACCATCATGTACCATCCTAGCGGTATTGATATTTGAATTTTATCAAACGAAAAAAGGAGAGAAAAAAAGATTATATTTAAATTAATAAGGTCAAAAATTAATGTCAGAAATATCCTAATTAAAAATGAAATCTATCGTCGTCCGTCATCCGTTGTTAACGTTATGCTTGTGACAGAACCTTTTTTTTTTTTTTTTTTTTTATGGCCGTTTTTTGTGTGCCTAACGCACACCTCCAGCACCCGGGGCAGACGCTGGAGGTAGTGTGGCCTGTAACCTGCCCCCACTAAAAAATCGGCCGTGTACCAACTCGCCGCCTTCACACGGATAGGCCGCCGGAATTAGCTATTTCTTCGGCGGGCCTACCCAGCGGCATAGCCCCATCGGGCATTCCTGCTCCTGCGGCGTCCTGGGTACACACAGAACGCCGCCATCGCGAAAGGCCGCGAGCTTGGAAAACTTCCCCGTCCATCACGCCCACAGCCCCACCAAGCGACGTCACGCGCGACTGCGCCTCGACGACGCCCGGTTCGCCGGCGACGGGGCAGACTAGCACCACCGCCTCCCCCCACGAGATGAAGTTCCCGCAGGAGGGTGCGACCGCGTCCTAGACCCCCTACCGCGCAACGCATCCGGTACCCCTATCACTGACGACAGGGGCGAGGAGCGAGCATGGCTGAGGGAGTCCGTTAGGTGGAGGGTGGAGAGGCCTGAGAGGGTGCCTCATCCTCACCCTCCTCCATCCGCACCGGAGCCTGGGCGCGAGGAACTCGGCCTGTCTCCGCAGGCGGCCGGGCAGCCTTGGGAGGCTTGCAGCCCGCCCTCCCCATCATATGGTTGGCGGGCAGATTGCCAGCCACACACACGGGGCAGTAGGGAGCGGCGGAACACGCCGCCGCTGTATGCCCCGGTTGACCGCAGCGGAAACAAAGTCCGCTGCAGTCAAAGCCGCTGGTGCATTGGGGGCGCAAGTGCCCCGCGCCCATGCACCGGTAGCATCTCACGGGCCTCGCCTCGAGGATGGTGATCCTCGCGGCAGAGAAACCCACGAGGAGCCGGCCTGCCTGTGCCAAAACTTTGGCCGAGGCGACGGGGCAACGCACCCACGCCGCACCAACTCCACCGGGGCCGGGGCGAATCGCGCCGACCTTCACGGTTCCGGGAGAGCAGTGAGCCTTCTGCTCTATTGCCTCCCGGACAGCCTCAGACGTGACAGAGTCGTCCAAGCCGGAGACGCGCAACTCCGCGCACTTCATCGGCCTGGCGACTCTTACACCGTCGTCTCCTCCTGCGAGACGCCTCAGCGTCTCCGCCACGAAATCGGCCTTCTTCGGGCCCTCCGTACCCGAAACCTCGAGAAGCTGGGCCCCGGTTTGCGAGCGGCGGAAGCTCACTTCCACGCCGCCAGCTGCCAAAAGAGCGGCTTTTGCCCTGCTGAAAAGGCTGGCGTACGTGACGCCTCTACTCTCCGCCTCCGGCGACACCGTCACGAGGACGGCGGCCGTTTTCGGCGGAGACAGCTTCGGCTTTCGCCTAACCTTTTCCCTGACCGGAGTAGCCTCCTTCTTTTTCCGGCGCCGCGATTTCCTACTCTCCCCCGTTCGCCATTCCTCACCAGAGGGGGCAGAGGCGGGGGCTGACGCTGGCACCGGGGGACAGACCTGGGCCGTTGGAGCCCTTGAGGTGCCCGCTACGGAAGCCCGGGGTGCTCCTCTCAACATACGCTGCGGCGGGGGATCTTCACCCCGCGGCCGCGCACCTTGCCCTGAGGCAGCCACTGTAGCAAAAGACCCGGCGCGGCCTTCTTTACGGGGTGGCGCCGGGGGTGGCATCTTTGGCTCCTGAGGGGGCTTATGCGCCGCAAGCGGCGGCCGGCAGCTCGGTTCCGGGGGCAGACGTGCCTTGATTCCTTCAAGGCGCGCATCAAAGAGGCCCCCGAAAAGTAGTGCGAGCTGCCTCATCTGCGCCTCCGTAAAGGAGTCGTCAGATGGCTGCTCTCCCCTATGAGCCGGGACAGAACCAGTCGGCACAGCGCTAACTAGGGCCGGGGCAAAGCCGGCTCTAGCCGATCCGAAATCGGTTCGTAGATGCGATATCTCGGCTCGGAGCGCCTTCAGTTCCTCCTTCAGTCGGGTGTTGTCGGCCCGCATCTTCTCCATCTCCACCTCGGCGGTAGCAGAATGTTCGGAGAACGTCTTTACTACCTCCTTTAGGACGGAGGCTGCTTCCTTCAAACCTTTTGCGAATGTGCCCTTCAAGTTTTTGCTTTTGGTGGCCACATTCGCAATAACCGCCACTGATTTAGTCGCCGATTGGACGAGTTCCTCCATAGATTTCGGGACGCCAACCCCTCCCGACGGGCAGAGTCCACCCAACAGCTGCTGGACCCGCTGCTCAGCAGCTATTTCCCCTTCCGTGCGGCCTCTATTGTAGGCCTCCCGCCTAGAGAACACACCAGTTGTTGAAGCGCCCGGAATGTTGTTGGCGGCCGTCATTGCGGGGGGTGCTTTCGGGCGAGAAAATCTCGCCACAGAACCCCCCCTTTGGGATGAGTGAATCTTCCTGGGGGCCTCGAGGTCAACCTCAGGAAGGTTCTCGTCGTCTCCGGGAGAAACACCGCGCTTTTGACGTTGAGCGCGGCTTTCGCTAGCCGTCGAGGTCTCTGGACCATTTCCTGACCCGAACATCGTCGGGTCGCTGACCGCTGAGCTAATGGAGGAGTCGGAGCCGAACCGGCCCGATCGCAGCAAACTCTCCAGCGACGCTGAGGTCACCGAAGTCCTCGAACCGCCCAGCCGGCCGGAATCGGCCGCTTCTAAGGGCAAACTACCGGCGCTCCTTCGCCGTACTTCTTCCACCTCTCTCTTTTTCTCCTTCTCCTGTAGCGTTACGCTCCCCTTGTTGAACATATTTTTCAATTTATTGTTATCCATACTAATCCCACGAGTATGGGGGAAATTAAGCTCCACCCGGGCAGTGCCCCCTGTACCCGGGTACTTGTGACAGAACCTAAAATTACCCTTTTGCAGATGTCTTATGCAGCCTGGCTGCGGCAGCCAATCGAACGTATGACGGTGTATGGTAGACCGCGCACTAAGCAGCCAAGAAATCCTCGCTGCGCAGCCAAAGGAACGGTTCTGACTGCACGGCAGCCAATTGAGAGCCAGAATGAGTAGGGAGTTGTCAAGTCGAATGTATGCGGTTGACATCCGTCTGCGCCTGCGCACACTTGTCGTAGCAGCCAGACGTAATGTGTTTGGAAACTTACTACTGGCTGTTTGATCGATCGCCGCAGCCAGACGGCCACTAAAGCTTTAGTGGAACGGGGCACCCGGGTCCACTAAAACTGTCACAGGCAGTGGACCAGGGTGCCCCGTTCCACTGAAACTGTCACAGGCATGTTTGTTAATTACAATGTCATCAATGTTTTGGCAATTGCAGCGACATGCGTAAGTAGGTACAACGACGACCTGGAGCTCACGTCGTGTTATCACAACTTTTCAACGCAATATACCCAGAACTATAGTTATTTCAACCTTCGTAAAGTTTATTCCCTATAGTTTAATGTATTAAATATAAAATCAAACAAACACATAAAATAAATTATAGAAAAAAGTCAATAAAAACAATAATAATACATACTTTACCCTGTGTGAAGGTCAACTATGCAGCCAACTTGCGGTGTGCACGAAGCCCACTATTGAATTAACGCAACAAAACGATTTCTCATTGGTTGGCCGGGAAGCTCACTGTTGTGTTGTCTCGGTTTCGTGCGTAAATATGTTTTTTTCAAAGTTTTCGTTCCCGGATGAGGGGGAGGGGGGGGGGGGTGATTATGAAACCCTACATTGTGCGTGGCCCGACATGTTTATTTTGATGAGGCACATTTCTCAGTTCAACATTAAATCATCAGCTCCATTTTGCACACATACGTTTTTTTAGTTTTACTTATACTACCACATACGAGTTTTGCCATTTATTTTGAATTATAAATTAATACGCAATACCAGCTGTAGGTTCAAAGTTTTGTGTTCGAGTCAACACAGCTGTACAATCTCACTTAACACGAGTTCCTTTTTGGGATTCCGTAGCCAAAATGGCAACAACTGAACCGTAATAGTTTCTATCTGTTCGTCCGTAATCTCACAGGCAATTAAATTAAATATTACTCAATGAATTTTGATACAATTTAGTGTCTTGTAGTCGCAACTAATTAGTTTGATAGCTAAATAATATTTTTTTTATTGAGTACATTTTTTGGAAATAATCAAATCACATAGATTGTGTGCATCCTATCACGGTTCAAAAGCTAAGGGGGGGAGGGGGCTTTGAACCATGGCAGAAAAATATGAAAAAAAATAACAAAGGTAGCGCTTTATAAATACTTTAAACTAAAATTATTTCAGGCATGATCGGATAATACCATTATTGAGTTATTGCAGGAAAACTGCTTTTTTCAACAAAAGTGCCATGAACACGTAAGTGCCATGAACATATGCAGTGCCATGAACATGAACACGTAAGTGCCATGAACATACGCTTTTAATTCATTTTAGTCTTTATCTCGTAGGTACTAACTTAAAGTAATGGCAATGACGATTATTTAACTGTAATAAAGAAATATAAAAATTATTTACAACAAATAGACAACAACAGCAGCAACCATCTTGCTTTTGAATTAATTTGGGGTGCCCAGCAACTTTTAATAATTCCCGCCATTTGTCATGTCAAACATATAATTATGTTTGTTAAAACGTATGTTTATTTATTTTTTATAAGTAAATTAACATACGCTATATGCATACGCGCAAATGGTAACAAAAATGTACCATTTGTATTAAACATGTTTTCTATAAATGATTTAATATGAAATTATAGTCCATCAAATTATGAAAATAATCCACTAATTAGACTAGTGCATGTGGCCACACCTTTGTTACTCCCGCTCGTTTAACCCTGGGTATAGGAGATGAGACCCCCTGGATTCGCGCGTATACTGAACGCAACTAGGACCTCTGAGTATCTCGACTTGCGCGTACTACGCGCGAATAGCCATAATCGTGTGAACTAAATGATTGTATGCCGTATACCTCGCCTACGCGCGGACGTATATGCGGGATGCTTTCGCGCGTAATTTGCCTCGTCTGAGTAGGGTGGTAGGTTATGCATCACAGATCCACAGGGTGTGCTCGGACTCGTAGGAAGTTGCAGTCACAGGTCACGAACCGCGGTCGTGCTAAACCCGAACTTTATCGAGGTTAATCGAAGTTGGCCGAAGCGACGACCGTTTCAGCAGAATTCAATAAAAATAACAGTTTCGGCGGGACCAAAATGGTCGTTAGTTAGTATGGTAGCATTTTTTCTTTTACAAACACATCTGTCTCTGAAGTTAATATTAATTTGAAACACTATTGCGGCTTTACATTAGTGTTAAAATTGTGTTTTTTTTTGCACTGCACTCAACTTAACAAATTCATACATTTTTAAAAAGGTGTCCACATCAAAGTCTCGCATGTGACCAGGTGTACCGCAACTGCTTTAAGTAAGCTGCTGCATTAATCACGTAACGCAAAGAGCAGAACCTTTTTTTCAAGAGCGGTTAATGATACGGGCGTTACTAGAACATTACAAAATTGTGATGGACGATCAGATATGCTCACAGAAATAATACATGTCGTAGCTACACACAATAAATTATAATATTGTATTATTTAGGCGATTACTTGCCTTGTCTGGTTGTATTGGCATCTATTTTTGTCTTTGTACCGATTTAGAAACGGCATCGGGCTACGCGCAACATAGAGTTCCGTAGTGGTCCATCACAATAATGCGGTGGAAGAATCTCCGTGTCCCCCTGCTTACTTGTTGTTTTCGTTTCGTGTTACTAACAACGTTATATAAGTAGGAAATTTGTACGAAAAACTTTGTTACTTCTTACTTGGCCGGCTGTTACTCGTAAACTTGTAAAACCTACTTGGCTGTGAAAGTTTTCCATTTAATTTCGTTATATATAGTACTACCATTATTTCTTTCACATACCTAAAAAAATGGTTCTCTGTAAAGTCGGTTTACGAACGATAATTTTAGTGATAGCGTCATTAACGATCGCGTAACAACCATGCATATGACAGGTTTAGTGGAACCGGGAGCAAGCGTCAACAACGTCGTCTTCTCATCGTCGATTCCAAAAAGCCTTAAGACGTAGGTCTTCAATCAGTGCGTCCTACCCGTCATGACATACGGAGCCGAAACGTGGACAATGACGGTACGGCTGGTCCACAAGTACAAAGTCGCTCAGCGGGCTATGGAACGGGGTATTCTCGGAGTTTCTCTTAGGGACAAAATCAAAAATGAGGTGGTTCGGCAGAGAACCAAAGTTATCGACATAGCCCATGGGATTAGCAAGCTGAAGTGGCAGTGGGCTAGCCATATTAGCCAAAGAACCGACAACCGTTGGGGTAAACGAGGTCTTGAGTGGAGACCGCGTCTCGGCAAACGTAGTATAGGACGCCCTCAGGCCAAGTGGAGTGATGATTTACGCAAAACGGCTGAGAGGAGCTGGATGCGAGAAGCCGAAGATAGAACAAAGTGGTGTGCAATTGAAGAGGCCTATGTCCAGCAGTGGACTGCGATAGGCTGATGATGATGTACAAAAAGGCTGCTTGTTCATTGAAGCGGACCGAGGCTGAGATAGATATAAAATCTCCGCCCGCTCCAGTGGACAGATCCTAATGGTGTATATTTTCTCCATTTCTCTACTCCGCTTAAGTGAACAGATCCTATTGATTTTTTTTCCGTTTCTCCGCTCCGCTCCAGTGAACAGATTCTGCTGGTTATATTTTTCCGCTTCTCTGCTCCGCAGCCTCGCTCCGCTCTCGTGGACAGATCCTATCCGTTGCGTACGCTGCGTAAACGGTTAAAGTTACACAACAATATTGTATTGCGAATTTGTTCCTCATAAAAAGTTCTAAAAAAGTCCGCGACAGAAAATGCCTATATTTTACGGTAGACCCACTATTACCTTTTTATGGTAATTAAATTTGTTCTAAAATAATGCATTTTTTTGGAAAAATGTTTTAATAAGCATGGTATTAACCCATACGTTATTGACACAATTATTTATTTTTGAACAAAACTGCTCTTACATCATTTGATTTCAATGAATATCTTAGGATATTCATCATAGTTTTAAAATATTACGCAACAAAATCAAGCGTGGATCCAAAATTTACTCAAAGTATTGGCTCTTCGTATTCATAACAACTATTACAAATCTTTAAAGGGGTGAAGTGGCAATTCAAAATGAAAGTGGGTGAAGCCGCGGGTGCAAGTTAGTGTAACATATTTATTTAATGATACCGCTCCGGAGAATTAATTAATTTTAGTAGGTTCCCTGTTTCATTAAAATATTTGAATGTTTAACGGAAATATCAATATAAGCAAAGCCGCGGCGGATAAGTTAATAGTAATACTGGTTTTGTAGAACTATTTGTGTTTAAATTTAAAGTTATGTAAGAAAGATGTGCCCTAGCACTTCTACTACTTCCCTCTTTCACAAAGTTTTATGCAATATGTATACAGTCTCCAGGCACATACTGAATAAAGAAAAATTAACCATGAACAAGGTTAATGTTTGCAGTGTTCCTTTAGGTAGTATGCCCATAGTACATACTGTAGAAAATTGAGGTATTAATGTTAGTACATATTATCTCGATGCTGTACAATCTATTTATTATAGGTAATAAAATATTGTAGCAAACTGTACTCGTAATGTTGATGTTTTCAACTGACTTCAAAAAGGCGGAGGTTCTCAATTCGAATCGTATTGAATGGCTGGACCGATTTGAAAAAATATTTTTGTGTGCTGAGTAGGTGGCGTGTTCGATACCCGATTCTTCGCCTCCGTCTAATCATGTAATGGAACTGATGGTCTAGTATCAAGACTGTAATCAAGAGTTATGTTTTTCGCGCATATCTTGTATGAATGTAATATTCTTTATTACCTGATATCTCACAATCCACTGAACGGATTTGTACAATTAAGACGTCGCCGTCGTTAGATTCGTCTTGATCGCCCAAGTGTTGACAAATGTGACGTTTGTAAAAAAACAAACATGGCGGTTGTGAGATGTCAAAATAAAGAGGTGAAAAAAAAAGGTTGTTTTGAATACTACAATAGGTATTTTTTCAATTTTCAATACTTGCCAATAGCTGTGATAAAAGTTAATTGTTACATCGGTTACAGCCTACAATTATTAAAAAGTATTAAATAAAAAAAACATAAAAAATCGCCTATACAAAAATGAAGAAAACAATCCCCTACTTTATTAAATAATTTCATGACTATATAATTTCGATGAACTTGGTAAAGTGCCTCCAACTGCATGAAATTATGTAATTATGTGGGGGATCTTGTTTCCAACATTTTTGTAGGGGCGGGTTTTTTAATTTTATAAGTTTTTTTTAGTTACCTTATATTTATTTTGGAAGTCAGATTTTATTTTTTTGTAAAAATTTTCTTATTACAATTTAAGTTTATTAAAGTTCTGCCTTCAAGATGCATCGTATTACCTCATAAAATATGTAAAATATGTACTATTTTAGGGTTCCATAGCCAAAATGGGAAAAACAGAGTTTCATCATGTCCGTCTTTCTGTCTGTCCATTCGTCCGAATATCATGGGCATTTTACTCAAAGACTAGGCAATGAATTTTAATGAAATTTGTTGAATAGTAGTTTGATAGCTAAATAATAAAAACAAATATTTTTAGGGAGGGTATGAGGTGAGGCCATACATGGAACAGAAGCTGATTTTTTTTTCAGCAAACATCAACGTGTGGCACATCATTCGACTCTGCTGACTCTGCTCATTCATGTTCTATGCCCATCTGTACTGTATTCGAGTATAGGGAGGAGCTGTTAAAATCAAGCTCGTTACAGTTAAGAGAGTACAATGAGCCGTTTTTGAAGTCATGACACGGAAACCTCACTACGCTACGACGCAATTATATCTAGACTGTAGGGTTCTAACTATCCGACAGCTCTATGTGCTCCACGCAACACTTAAAAATCACGCTAGTATTCCCCGTTTCAATCCCAATAAACGCACGAACTCTAATTAAACCTTTTTTTTTTAAATTTTGAATGGACCTTAATAAAACTGATCTTAAACCTAGCGTAACCGAATGGTTTCTTCAATAGGTCGATCGAACACACACACACAGTGGTAGAACGACACAATCTACAACTTGTGAAGACCTATTGTTACAGGTTACCCTAGTATAGGAGATAGGGATACGAGTTGTATCCATATAATACCTTACTTCTACCATGCTTTATTGTACAAATATTTTATGCATCATTTGTAGAAACTATTGTAAAACTTATTTGTCGAAGCGCCACGGTGGCCGTAAAAGCGGCTCAATATTCGAATTAACATTATGGTAATCGAAAACGGATCAATAAGCTTCTTATATACCTCGAGCAAGGTAAAGACCGTCAACAGTTCTAATCATTTCGATTACACAAATTACACTGCATCACTGACGCTATAACCACACTAACACTTTGCACACACGACTGTAAAAATAGCGTCTATCGGAAGACGTGTTATCCTCATCATGAGAATACTGTCCCACTTCATATATCAGAAATTCTACGACATATTATTATGATAATTCTAGTAAACAGTCGACTAGATACTCGCTGTTAGTGCATTCTTAAAAAGTTCGCGATATATTACAACAAGTCCCTCATCGCTTTACGTAAATCGAATCATTTACGAGGAACACCTGTTGTGCCTTGGAAGTTTCAAGATGGCCTTCACTATCCTGAAATTATAGTACAAGTCACGTTTCTGATAAATTATTGAATATTCAGTTTCAAGAAAGAAATAAAACAGAATTAATGATCATGAATACTGATATTAAATCAATAAGCTTCATAAATAATTATGTTTTTATTCTATAATGTGTCCGCCTGTTGTACTAACTTGTTTACTAAGCTATTGCATAGCTTCTATCGCGGGCCTTGAGCGCGGGGACCGAATCCAGAAATTCCATAACGAAAAAACCTCACGCTCCCCACTGGAAGGCCGTGCATCGTCTAACGTCGTTTCATTTTGTACTTATGATTCTGGCTGCAAAAATCATAATAGCGCGATTCAGACCGTAGTACATTTTGTATTGAATAGTAACAAAATTAAATACAGCGCCATCTATTGACATTATGTTACCTATTGTCCCCTTTCTTGTTGTTTCTATTATAAAGGCCACAGCAAAGGGCCACACAGGAGTTGTGGTTATGTTTTGGTTTAGGTGTTGGTTCATTTTCCACCCTATTGTGTTGTGTTATTGTATTATTATAAGTAGCAGGTATTAGGTTATTAGGTAGGTATTAGGTTTATCCGATCTCCCTAATGCAAAGGGTCGTCAACGGTCTCGACTCGAGAAAAATAGGGCTTTCTTGTAATCAGGTGAGTGAGTGGTGGCACTGCTGCGTCATTAGTCACCGCCGGGATCAACCGCGCACAAACCCTATTACGTAGCCACGTCACACCCTCACTACTTCACGCTCTAATGACATACAATGTGCTCCAAACTGTTGATGTTGGGTATGTGAAAAAATTCAAGGTAGTAGCATATATAGTGAAATTAAAAGGAAAACTATCACAGCTAAGTAGGCTTTACAAGTTTACGAGTAACAGCTGATGAGAAGTACCTAACAATTTTTTCGTACAAATTCCTTTTAAAAATATTATTAAGTAGATATAACGTTGTAAGAATGAAACAAAAACTACCGAAAATCCACCTCTTAAGCCACAATATTCGAATGGGGGGATCACAGCAAGCATTTTTAAGATTAAAAGCAGCCACGAAGTAGATAAATTCCTTTAACTCCTATACTGTGAATGACCTCACACAACTCAATTTATCAACAATTTCATAATTGTTTACAATTTTGATGTGAAAATAGCGAAATATACAACAAATTAATGGAACATATACATAAGAGGTAAGAATTAACACTACATTACCTATTTGTATACACTCTCTTGGATTGTATTTCCACACAGCGATATCATCGCGGCGTTGCGGCGAGTGGCTGAGTGCGAGGGAAACGTCATAGTGTCGCCACGCGTTTGCGGAATGTGGCGCTCTCGTAGCAGGTACAATTAAAAAAAAACATAAAATTATCTTTCATTTTGAAATCTGTCTTTCTTATATATGTTCCAATAATCACTGTTACCACTGTAAAGTGTGACGTCAATAAAGTATCCTGCGAAGCCGTTTCTTTATAGTTAGCTATACTGGTTACTGTTTAAAACTGAACATAGTTCAGTATACTGTCATCCAAGCTTTTTAGCGTAATTTTCACTTGAAAATTACTAATTATATACTTATGTATAAGTTATTTGTTCTTCTAGAAAAAAGTATTAAATAAATGTTTCAATGTGGTTAATTTAAAAATATTATATTCAAGTGTTATATCAAATTATCAATTAAATTAATTGGATGTTTTCTGATACTTTTTTTATTAATTTAAATTACTGGATACTGTTAATCACGTGTTAAAAGTACTGCGAGCGCTTTACTTCGAAAACGCCAGTGTTCGCAGTACAAAAATGGCTAAATTATTACTGCAGTATACTGGCAGTCCACAACGGAACTAATTTCTCCCTAGCAAAAGCACTGAGCAGTGATCGCCGTGTATATCGGAGCATACTCATAAATAGTCTATGCCTAACTGAACCGACATGCGGCGATTCCGTATGAGTCGCGACGATACGCTGGCGGAATAATCGTTCGCTCGTGGAGACTACCTACCCGGCAATAGTAGACGATCCCTAACTGCCACTTAAAGATACTATACTAATACATAATATATAGTAGCTGTAAAATACCTACTTTTTGGGCAGCTGCCCAAAATTAAGTATCGGCTTAGCATTCGGAGGGAAGAGTATTTAATACAGAATTTAAGATAATAAATACCAACAAACGGTTTTAACGTACAATTAATTTTCCAGTGAATCGAGATTTTGTATTTTCAGCATTCAATTATACGCGTGAGAAGTATGCAGTGATGGACCAGCTGTCGATTTGTAAAGCTTCATGTCGTCTGTCGGAGATTATGGGATTATCGGACGGGCTGGAGCTGCTGCCACACTGTACCGTGTGCAAAATACGTCCGCGATAACACTGATTAACAATTTGTGTTCATTTATTTGCCCGCGTTTTGAAAGTCCTTTGGGAAATTGTAGTGTATGAATCGCAATTAACTGTGACAGTGAGTGTAGTGCTCTACTAATTACCCGACTGCGGAGGGTAATGTGTTTGACGTGTATGTATGTATGTATGTGTGTTCCTTTGTGGCACTATAATAGACCAAACGCGTGGGTCGATTTTGATGCGTCTGTGATTTATACGTCCATCGATTCGTATTAATCTCGTGATTGTCACTAAAGACATCACAGCAAGCAAAATTAAAAATGGCGACAACCAGAAGCCATATTGTAACAGAGTAAAAAATAAAGTCAACAAACTATTTCATGAATGCCTCCGACTGCATGATTGAAGGTTATCTTGTTTCAATCTTTTTTAAGCAGACAGGTTTTTAGTATTTTTTTAACAGTACTAATTACTGCAGGAATATATTAGAATAATATCGGGACTTCATCGCGTAAAATATTTAGACCGTTGACCACGTTCGGTGCAATTCGATCGAAACGTTGGGTAAATAAAAGGTTCGTACCTTTAAATATTTTATGCGATTAAGTCCCGATAGTATTGTAATATTATAGAATTTTATTAGCTACGGGTCTTAATCGCGTAAATATTGAAACGGCCGTGGTCACGGGTAGACTCAGTCTACCCGTGACCACGGCCGTTGCAATACGGTCGAAATGTCGGGCAATAAACAAAGGTATTTAGCATTAAAATAAAATATTTAAGCGATTAAGACCCGTAGCTTATAAAATTCTATAATGTGTACAAATCGCGAAAGTTTACGAACATATAATATTCTAATATTTATAAGAATCGCGAAACTTTAAAAACAATTACTGCAGGCATATTGTTCTAAAATATAACATAAGAATAAAAAAGTTAACACTTTTTTTAAACTCTAATGGAAAAAAATAAAGTAATCTCTCTGTTTACGAAAGGTTAAACAAATCATCTAATTGGGTCATCATAGTCATAGGATCATCTGATATGTAAATAAACGTCAATTGAGCTCAAAATATGGTTCATGGCTATTAATCGTCGCCTTAATTAGCACAAGTCAGTTTATCTAAAACTATTTTGACATTGAGGAAAGTTAGTCAGCGGGCGGTAGCATTATATCTTTTTTAAAATTATCAATATCGAAAATACACAATACATATACAAACTAATCATCAAATAAACAGTTCGTCGAAGAATATTTTGACCACATCATCGTTAAATTGTCAATAAATAAAGCAGATTTGGAATACACTTCATATCATGCGAGGATCGAATCGAAATCACAACACTTTATTCTCTTAATACATTTCAAAATAAAATATTTCTTTTGTAGTACGAAATGATGTGTATACAAGGTCGCAGCTACATTTCGTTTTAAACGTACTGCTGTTGTTATTAATACTAATTGGGTAAATGAGTGGCCGGACAGAGGCTTAGAGTTTTAACAGGGTCGGCTTAGTTGGGACAAAAACACATTTTATAAGACCCACATGTTGTGACCGATATGATAATAATTATGATGGCTTCGTTTTAGGGTCTGACAGGAAAGTTCTATGTTTATTCACATAATAACAGGAACCTACCTTAGAACATAAGCAAACCTTTGGTGCCCACACCGCTACTATTTACTGCAACTGATGCAGGCCTATCCTTCAAACAAGAGGTAATAACGAGCTGTACCTCCAACGGCTTACATAATGAGCCCTTTGGAGTCGAGACGCTAGCGCCATGGGATCCTAGTAGGTACTGGCCTTTTATCCAAAGACGCTCGCGTGGAAGTCGGGTTTATATTAAAGGTAGTTTATGTTACAATATAACTTCTGTGTAAACCATTTTGGAAACTGTGTGTGTGTTTATTAGGGCAATCTGTGCAATAAAATGAAGGGCGGCAAAGCTTATGGCGCCAGACGGCTAGAAGAAAAATTATAAAAATTACCTGCTTAGCACCTCGACAAAAAAGTATTTTTTGGAACAAAAAAGATTTGCATCACATCAAATAATACTAATATTGTAATATTGGCTCGAGTACTTGGGCGGTTTCGGGTTAAATGACGCGCGGCTCACACTTGACCAATATTGGGAACCCAAAATTTGATCTTGAGCTCCCATCTTTTGCAAAGTGTGGTAGTATAAAGGGCGGCATATAGTTTTGCCCTGAGTGTCTTAATGTCTGGGTCCTTATTCACGTTCTTTTTTTCCGTTTTCGCGGCGCCCGTGTGAACTGGCGCATGCGCGGTGCGCTCAAAGATGTCCGCCGCGCATATACTACGTTGATGGATTTCTAAGCGTAGCTCTCTTTTTACCATTATGACAAGATTTTTACAGTTCGCACGGGCTTGCTGCGAAAACGGATAAAAAGAACGTGAATAAGGACCCTGGAACGTGCCCTGGCTTCAATTCTCTCACAATTCATTACACAGTGACCCAAAAGTTTTGTGAAAATAAGTAAGTACCAAATACCGTATCTATATATATATTCATTTACTTACTGTGTTTTAGACGTATGTATTACTTATTATTTAATAAAAATATTATTGAAAACATTTAGGTAATTACAATTACATTTCTAGTAAGTAGGTACGTAACAAAGTCAGGCACGATTTCATTCAAACTACTTACAATTACTTTTGAACGAATTTAATTAAATAAATTATAAATGTAATGGGTTGCCTCGGTAGCGACTGCTGCGCAAGAGGTCGTGGGTTCGACCCACACGGCACGTGAAACCACTTTGTATTATCCACAAATTGTTGTTCCAAGTCTAAAGTATACCCAAAATGTGTCCGTCTTTGTATAGTCCCCCGCGACATAACGCTAGTGCGACTATAGAGATGATAGACTATAGAGATGATGATGATTTTTTTAAAAGACAAACTTTTTAAAAATATGTTAGGATATCCTCATCTCTATCCTTTTTCAATCAAACAAACAACGTCCAAACGTTTCAAAAAATTATATACTTAGATATGTTTTTTTTGTATTTAAATCATCATCATCAGCCTATCGCAGTCCACTGCTGGACATAGGCCTCTCCAATTGCACGCCACTTTGTTCTATCTTCGGCTTCTCGCATCCAGCTCCTGCCAGCCGTTTTGCGTAAATCATCACTCCACCTGGCCTGAGGGCGTCCTACACTACGTTTGCCGTGCCGTGGTCGCCACTCAAGAACTCGTTTACCCCAACGGTTGTCGGTTCTTCGGCAAATATGGCCAGCCCACTGCCACTTCAGCTTGCTAAACATTGTATTTAAATACTATTTTGTAAACTTTTTTTTTTCACTCACTATTGAAGATTTAAATAATATTATTTTTAATTAGCATAAGTTTCATGTCCACATGAGTTGATTGGCAAATTCATTATTCATATGCAAATTGAATTTCAGATTGATTTCTTTTAAGCCAATTTTCCTTATTTGTTTTAATTTGTATTCAAAATCCATCTATTTTCAAAACCAGATAAGGTTTTTTTTATAGTTGATGATTGGCTTTAAAATTTTACTAAAACTATAATGCTTTAATATTGTTTTTCATTTCTAAACTTTATTTTAACACTAGCTGTGCCCGCGACTTCGTTCGCGTGGAAGTTGGGTTTATATTAAGGTAGTTTATATTACGATTCAACTTCTGTGTAAAACATATTGTAAACATGCTCCACAATGCTCTGTGGCATCTATGGATATTTGGGCCTAGCTTTAATCAGGGCCCAACATATGGCAGGGCAAGCCAAGCAAATGCCCAGTGCAGCAAAATGAAGGGCGACAAAGTTTATGGCGCCAGACGGTTAGAAGACAAATTATTAAAATTCCCACGACCACACCTCGACAAAAAAGTGATTTGCATCACATCAAATACTATTAATATTGAAAAATTCCCCCACCACGCGAGTACTGGGGCGGTTTCGAGTTAAATGAAGCTCGAAACCGCCCAATTACTCGTGCGAAATTTTGAGTTAAGGAGCTTCGATTCTGACTCCGATAGGTCGAAAATTCCGATTGATTTTAAACCTCCGACTCCAACTTCGGCTCCGACACTTTTAAATCGGACCTTTTAATCGGAGGTACCTAGCCGCTCCTTCAAGATAATTTATACATAGGTAATAAAGGTATGATGGAAAAAACTCTCACAGATTCCCTATGATCGCAGGTTATGTCCTGCCCGAGCGATCTTTTCCGAGTCTAAAGTACACCTACTTTGTGTCCGTGTTTGTACCGCGGGAATGCAATGTTTTAAAACTATTTTGCGGGGGCAAAATAGTTTTAAAACATTGCATTGCCGCGGTACTGTGATGCGTGTTTAAACAAACAAACAACATTCAAACGTTTCTAAAAGATATACTCAGATATCTTTTTTTGTGTTTAAATACTATTTCTAAACTTATTTCAATATTTTTTTTCACTCACTTTAGGAATTTAAAAATAGGTGTGTCATCCTGTCGCAAATTAAGATCATCATATATTCATATCCCTCTACGTAAGAATTTCAGTTTTTTTTTTAAATCAATTTTCCTGATTCTTTTTAATTTGTATTTAAACGCCATCTATTTTCAAAACTGGATAAGTTTATTTTTATACTTGATGATTTTATATTACACTATCATGCATATTAAACGTAGGTAAGCAAGGTATTTAACCTTAAATTATTCACGCGATCAAGACCCGTAATACATATATTTTCATAATGTATACAAATCGTGAAAGTTTATTAACATTTGCAGGTAAGCAATTTTGGCACTCAGAAGAAATCGAATCACAGATGGCGCCACGTGTTTTATTTTGATGTAACGCGGACTTAATCTTTCATTTTTTTTAAGCAATTAACATTTATAAATTCTAGAAAATATCAAGTAATTACTGTTCATTTGTAATGTAATATTGTTTTTCATTTCTACATTTATAACATAATCACTATTCATGCAAAACAATGATAAAGGTGCCTATTGGAAGTGATTATTAATATGAAAATTTGTTAAACAAAGTAAACATGTTAAAGTCGAAAATAAAAGCTTGTATAAATAAGTATACATTTAGAAAAATACTTAAAAAAAAGAATAAAAATAATTTTAACACAACACAAAAAGCTCGACTCGCAATTAGGGAGTCGATCCTCCGACCTCGCTCGTTTAATACCGCTACTTGTGCCAATAGACCACCTCAGCTGATGCAAACACCGTTAAAATAGCTGATCTTAAGAAAATTGAAAATGTTGTGTTTAGCTCCTAATAGTTTTAGCGTGAAGTTATTGTTTCCATGATGGTTCGACAAAACATACGTTGCTGCTTACTCCCCATAGACGATAGCATAATGATTTATAGTGCAAGTAATGACCTATAGTATTTACAATAAAACTGCAAATTTTCATGAAGATCCGTCAAGTAGTTATTGTTTTATAACGATAAATAGCTACAGACATTATCTGTCATTGCTTAGCTCATATGGGAAATAGCGTGATAAATTATAGCCTATATGTTAATCCAGACTTATTGGAATACACATACAAAATTTCAACCGAATCTGTCCAATAGTTATTGCGTGATGCGTGTTCAAACAAACAGACAGACAGACAGACATTTCTAAAAATGTAGGAATGTGTTTAAATACTCTTTTCGAACATTTCCCAATATTTTTTTTCACTATGTTCGGCCATGTACAGACACGTGAAATTTACAATTTTATTATATGTATAGATATAGATAGATAGCATGATTCAGTATTCACGCGCGATGGCTTATTATTAGCGTATTTCATGTATAACTTTGGTGTTTCTATACCGATTTCTATTAGTATTTTTTATGGAATAGTTAATTATGTTAACTTTTTTAATTAGGGATGACTGAGAGTGTTATAAACGTAAGAGTAGACAAATATAATCAGAAAGCTTCGAACTACTAAGCTATCGGGAGTTACACGTGATATTGTGAGTCAACCATAAAAGATAGATATATGTTGTCGTGGGATATTTTTTATATAATTTTAAGGAGAACATTTCCGTCATACATGATTTCTGTGTAGCTTTAACCATTACGGTTGCACACGCGACGAAAGCTTAAAAAATGGAGTAACTTCTCCCGTTTTCCTTCACTGCTCTGCTCCTATTGATTGTAGCGTGATGAAAAGTATACTATAACCTACTCAGGTGTATGAAAAATAATTGTACCAAGTTTCGTTAAAATCCGTCGAGTAGTTTTTGTTTCTATAACGGTTATACAGACAGACAGACAGACAGACAAAAATTTTACTGATTGCATTTTTGGCATCAGTATCGATCCCTAATCACCCCCTGATAGTTATTTTGGAAATATATTTCATGTACAGAATTGACCTCTCTACAGATTTATTATAAGTATAGATATAGATAATCACGATCCATGCATTAGGTACAATGATAAAGGTGCCTATTGAAAGTGATTGATAAATATGAAAATTTTGTTTACCAAAGTAAACATATTATAGTCGAAAATAAAAGCTTGTAAAATATGTTTACATTTAGAAAAATGCTAAAAACATAATAAAAATAATTCAAAAGCAGCGTCGTATACTTGAGGCTTTGGACCACAATTACCGATACAAACGTGCCTAAATAGCTGATCTTATGAAACTTAAAAATGTTGCGTTTAGCTCCTTATAGTTATAGCGTGACGTTATGTATTTCATTGGTTAAAATTGTGCATAGTGTCTAACGTAGATTCGCGATTCATAGTGTCGATAATGATTTATAGCATTTACTATAAAACTGGCAATTGTAATGAAGATCTGTCAAGTGGTTGGCGTTTTATAACGCAAAACTGCTACAGACATTATCCGTTATTGCTTAGCTCCTATGGGAAATAGCGTGGTAATTTATATCTTTAATGTTAATACGACCCTTAAATTACATTTGAAGAATTTCAACAGAATCTGTCCGGTAGTTTTTGCGTGATGCGTGTTAAAACGAACAGACAGACAGACGGACATTTCTAAAAATGCAGGTATGTATTTCAATACTTACTCTTTTCGAACATATCCCAATTTTTGTTTTCACTAAGTTCGGCCATGTACAGACACGTGAAATTTTCAATTTGATTATATTATATTATTTGTATAGATATTAAAGAACATATATGTACCAGCGGCTTGTCAGTGCATCTCAGAAGGCTGGCTTTTCTTTGCACAGAGAAAAAGCATTGCCTTTTGAGTACTATACCGGTTGACAGGGAGGAATTCTTTGATGCCTAAACTGATTGCGTCCCTTTCTATATGTAACCCATTTTATAGTTTTTCTAAATAAGTTGTGAATAATTCGTTAATTATAGTTTTATTTTCATTTTTTTTTTCATAATTGGTTCGTAGGGTAATCTGTAAAAAATATCGGTTTTCATAAAAGTTGTAGAACCTAAAAATAGCTCCAATTTTTGTTTAAAACACTTAAGTGTTTTGGATATAGGGCTGATATATTATTTCCCCTTTTTTTTTTGTTTTTAGCAAGTGTAGTTTACTGCAGTTTCACAAAAAACTTCGCTTTGAAGCTGATAACGCAACTAATAAAGTGTGACCTGTGTGGTTTCGAAGATATCAGATTAAAGGTTTTTATAAAACCCTAAGGTTTTGTATAAAAGGTTTTTCATAGCTCGATTTCATTTTAGTGGCCTTATTCTGAAGCAAACAGGAAGTCAACGTGGCCTCATAAAAGTTAACTAGTGACACATACAGCAAAATGATTTATCTCAAGAGTAAGGCTTTTTATTCGCCTGTATCGAGGCAAGTTAACGGCAACATTGGGGCACTTAGCAAACGATTTATGGACGAAAAATTGTTCCGCAGCGAAAGTGAAAGGGTCGCCTTAACAAAGTGGAGATGGTGACAAGAATTTTTAGTTTAATAAAAACATGTGTTTGCTAAAAATATTGTGTTACGCCCTTATGCTTAAAAAGGTTGTATGCCATGAAACGCATGGAAAATGTATATATCAATCAAATCGGGGCTGATTTTCTATTAAGTGAATTGAAATGAAATAGGAATATCAGCATGAATATGTAGAATTGACTATCACAAGTGTAGTATTTTGTAGTAGTTTACAGTGTGTCTTTGTTTATAAACTGAAAATGTAGGTAAGGTGCTGCCACCATTACATTATACACCATATTATGACTGATGCAAAAACAAGAGATAAAAATATTAAAGAAGATGGCATGAAATTAAATTAGCCAACCTCAATGGGTACAATGTAGGTAGTAGGAGCATCCAATTACAATGTAAAAACTATATGTGGTAAGTACTATTTATACTTATTCATTTATTAGCAATGCTTGGGGCATTGCTAATAAATGAATAAGTATAAATGTTTTGCAAAAGAAAGAAAAGAATGGCCCTAATTTATTACTCAGAATGATCACTTAAAAAAGTAAATCCTTTTCTAATCTAATTCCTAAGTATAATTATCAAATGACGACAACAATGTTCTGCTAAGTAAAATTAGTCTAAGTAGTTTAAATTTACAGACTGTAAAATAGAGAGTATTTGTTTCTGAAGCGACATATTTTATAACAGATCACTGGAGAGTGTGAGGAAGCTTCATACAACAGACAATGGCGTGTGAATGTTTTATTTGCACAAGCTTGCAACTACTTTCATAAAGGCACGTTCTTACTTAGTGTTCTAAACCACTCAACGAGATAATGTGTTCACGAAATAAATAAAAGGTAATTTTAGATGGTCTTTGCTCAATTGTAAAGATCGTTAAATAAATTACCTCAGAATGAAAAGTTTACCGAGCAGTAGGTATGGCTTAAAAGTGGCTTAACACAATCCGAATCTCGGTTTTCATTCTTTATGTATGATACAGTGACATTTAATTTGGTGCGCGTCCGCCTTGATGTCGTTCAGTCCCTCGCGACTTGCGGTGATATCTCGTTACGTTTGTGCTCCTGCGGAAATGTACTGTAAGATATATTGTAGCTCGCTTGGGCGACTCCACTGCTAGATTAATGTCTGGGGCGAGGATTACGTATCCATATTATTTGCAGCGCATTTATGACAATAATATATAAAGAGGTCAATGACTCAGTAGTCCAGGTAGATATATCGAGAGCAATGAGGCTAGCAAGGTTACAACTGTAAAGTCCGTAAATATGTAACCGTCAAATTATTACACAAACAATATCTCATAATGATTCATCTCTCTCTCTCTCTCTCTCTCTCTCTCAATATTATTATTATATTAATTTAGAGGGAGCATGGGCGTACCGAGGGGAAGATTTGAGGGTTGAACCGCTGCTTACCTACTCGCTATACGAGGTGTTTCCAAAACTGTATATTTGAACCAATATTGTTTCTCAGTACTTAAACAACACTACGATACCCTTTTCTCTTATTGTCTCGTCACCCCACTCGTTGTATCTCAGCTTTTATTTAATTCAAAGATGCGCAATTTCCTTTCCAAAGGCAGCTGCGACGTTTACATATTTTTATTAAAACCCTTCTTTGTGGTTAAATATAATTCTGTGATGAATCAAGAGGCTTTCATTAAAAAAATCTCTTGTTTTGCCCTCCACATGAAACTATTATATTTCCAAGTTAAATGATAAATCTGTAATATACATCTGGCCATCTCTCTCCTGCTATGCTATTCCCGTAAAACAAAATTTCTAGGCTATATGTCACGCCAAGTCGTCATCGAAACCGCCTAGACATCGACCTAGAGCCACGCGCTGTTGAAATTGATATGCCCAAGTATCCAGTTACTATGCTCCTCGAACAAACAACAGCAACAAACTATATAGACCTAAGACAAACTTGACATTAACATCCAACAATAGCTATTTAATGTGCATAAAATGTTTAATAAGATTCCAAATTGTATAAAGAACCTACCGTTTTTCTAATTTAGGCGTATTTTAAGGATTTTTTTGATAGATTGTATGTTTTACAGTGTACCTATATTTTTTTTTTTGCATTATAAGCTGTAGGCAATATGAGAAACAAATATGAATTAGAATATATTTGCAATGTGGTACAATTTATTTAACTACTAGCTGTGCCCGCGACTTCGTTCGCGTGGAAGTTGGGTTTATATTAAGGTGGTTTATATTACAATTTAACTTCTGTGTAAAACATATTGGAAACATGCTCCACAATGCTCTGTGGCATCTATGGATATTAGGGCCTAGCTTTAATCAGGGCCCAACCTATGCCAGGGAAGCCAAGCAAATGCCCAGTGCAGCAAAATGAAGGGTGACAAAGTTTATGGCGCCAGACGGTTAGAAGAAAAAATTCCCATGCTTTCAGCACCTCGACAAAAAAGTATTTCACCAAAATGATTTGCATCACATCAAATATTAATAATATTGAAAAATTCCCCCCCCCCTCCCCCGTCACGCGAGAACTTAGGCGGTTTCGGGTTAAATAAAGCCCGAAACCGCCCAAGTACTCGCGCGAAATTTTGAGTTAAGGAGCTTCGATTCTGACTCCGAAAGGTCGAAAATTCCGATTGATTTTAAACCTCCGACTCCAATTTCGGCTCCGACACTTTTAAATTGGACGTTTTAATCGGAGGTACCTTGCCGCTCCTTCAAGAATTTATACATAGGTAATAAAAGTATGATGGAAAAAACTCTCACAGATTCCCTATGATCCTGCCCGAGCGATCTTTTCCGAGTCTAAAGTACACCCACTTTGTGTCCGTGTTGTAAAGTCCCCCGTGAAAAAGGGCTACTTATGTTTTAAAAAAATATCCTGTTTTTAAAACATTGCATTCCCGCGGTACTGTGATGCGTGTTCAAACAAACAGACATCATTCAAACGTTTTTATAAGATATACTCAGATATCTTTTTTTGTGTTTAAATACTATTTCTAAACTTATTTCAATATTTTTTTTCACTCACTTTAATAAGATTTAAATATTATTTTATGATGTTTTCAATTAATTAATGTTATATTGGTGAATTAAAAAATAGGTGTGTCAAATTGTCGCAAATTAAGATCATCATATATTTATATCCCTCTACGTAAGAATTTCAGATCTTTTTTAAATCAATTATCCTGATTCCTTTTAATTTTAATTTAACGCCATCTATTTTCAAAACTGGATAAGTTTCTTTTAATACTTGATGATTTTATATTGAAGTATACTTAAACTTTCATGCATATTAAACGTAGATAACCAAGTTATTTAACCTTAAATATTCACGCGATTAAGACCCGTAATATATATATTTTTATAATGTGTACAAATCGCGAAAGTTTATTAACATTTGTAGGTAAGCAATTTTGGCACTCAGAAGAAATCGAATCACAGATGGCGCCATGTGTTTTATACATAACACTAACATTTATAATTCTAGAAAATATCAAGTAGTTACTGTTTATTTGTAATGTAATATTGTTTTTCATTTCTACATTCATAAGATAATTACGATTCATGGAAAACAATGATATAGGTGCCTATTGAATGTGATTGATTAATATGAACATTTGTTAAACAAAGTAAACATGTTAAATTCGAAAATAAAAGCTTGTTTAATAAGTATACATTTGGAAAAATACTTAAAAAAGAATAAAAAGAATTTTAAAAACAACACAAAAAGAGACTCGCACTTGAGATTCGATCCTGCGACCTCGCTCGTACAATATCGCCATCTGTGCCATTAGACCACCTTAACCGATATAAAGGTGGTTAAAATAGCTGATCTTAAGAAAATTGAAAATGTTGTGTTTAGCTCCTTAAACTTTTAGCGTGAAGTTACTGTTTCCATGGGTTACAATTGTAAATAATGTCAAATTGAAAAAATTGTGAAAAACTATAATGGTTCGACCAAACATACGTTGCTGCTCGCTCCCCATAGATGATAGCGTAATGATTCATAGTGTAAGTTATGACCTATAGTAGGTATTTACAATAAATCTGCAAATTTTCATGAAGATCCGTCAAGTAGTTATTGTTTTATGACGATAAATAGCTACAGACATTATTCGTTATTGCTAAGCTCCTATGGGAAATAGCGTGATAAATTATAGCCTATATGTTAATCCAGACTTATTAGAATACACATACAAAATTTCAACCGAATCTGTCTGGTGGTTTTTGCGTGATGCGTGTTCAAACAAACAGACAGACAGACAGATATTTCTAAAAATGCAGCAAAGTGTTTAAATACTCTTTTCGAACATTTCCTAATATTTTTTTTCACTAAATTCGGCCATGTACAGACACGTGAAATTTACAGTTTTATTATATGTATAGATATAGATAGATTAGTTTTGACAATTTATAACTATTATTGTAATAGAGAAGGATTGGTGTTATGTTTTGTCTTTTTTTTATAAATTTTTAATGTTATTTAACAGTAACAGTAGTGTAATGTGAAGGCAGAACAGGATGTGTCATAATAACATCTTTCTGTACCTTATTCACGCAAATAAATGATTTTGATTTTTGATCGTCAAGAATACCAGTATAAGTATATAATCTATTGTCAAGTAGTTCTCTTCAGAAAGGTTCTGTCTAACCCGAAGCCAATTTTATAGGGGAAACAAACTTTTCCGTCTTTCTTGCAACGGTATGAGTTCAAATACCTATCGCAAGCTCATGAGAAGAGGCGTTTGGAATATAAAAAAGTATTCATAGTGTTTTAATTTTCGCTAACAAATCAACGAGTTGCGCAATGTTGTAATCAGATCTAGAACATCGTCGCAAGTAAATACGCGTCGGGGTGCTAGACTCAAGTTTCGCATCAGCTGTGACGACATAGCTGCCCGTGTCTAATGCTGACCGAGCGGAATGCGCTAAAAAATGCGCATAGCACCCCCGCCCGTGCGGACCGCACCCCTACACGCATTCCCGCGGTTGCTTCCTGCAGCCACCCCGTTGTGTCTACTGTACTAATTGCCTCGGAGAAATCTCAGATACCATCATCATGAGATTTTGCCTTTGTAGCCCGAAGCACCCCTGTCACTCGCTCTAAGCATCAGCCGAAAGGGACAACAAACAAGGGCAGAGAAGACACAGAATATGGTTGGATGGATTGGCTGGAGTCGCGACGCAACGTCAACTTCTTGGCATTTATGGTACGCATCCCAGACTGCTTTCTGCACCTCGTCATGGAGGAAGACTTCTGGCCGTAGGGTGTGGTTTTCTGTCGCTTCCGCGAACAAGTGCCACAAGAACGCGCAAAGACAGAGTGCAAGTGAAGCGTACTCAATTCAATTTTCAATTCAATTTGCAGTGCAATTTTCAATTCAATTTTCAATTTAATTTATTTATTCCATATTTATAAGATAACAAGATATAACAATTGTTTACTTAAATGTCTAGCTTAATACTTATGCCTGACTAGGAAAACCTGTGTTTCAGAAGATTAGTGCGTAAAAATAACAATAGTCACATTTTAAAAACAGTTAAAAGTAAAATAGACAATACTATATAAATCTATCAAAACAATAGCTGTAAATAACTAATTTCTTAGTGGCCGTGTGAGAAGCAGTTCTCCCTGAGATGGATGCCTGCTCTTTTCAGTGACTGACCCTGAGCTTTATTTACAGTCTTTGCAAAATACGCCTTAAGGGGGAACTGCAGTCTTTTAAACTCGAATGGATGGTCCGACAGTTTATATGGTATCCGCGGTATGTACACCGATTCACCTCGAGCACAGCCAGTAAATATAGTAGCCTCTACTACGTTTTTATGAAACGCCTTCACACATTTTACCTCGTCTTTCTCATTCTTAAGAGTAAAAGCAGCTTCATCATTACCCTTGTTCACATACTTACATATATATTTAATAGACTTAACAGAGTTACAGTACTCCACGTTAATATGAGCATTAAAAGTACGTAGCAGAACAGGATTATATCGTACCACCCAACAGTTGTCCAACTCGATATCATTATTTTTCACAGCATAACCACCGTCATCCATAGCTCCTCCTATATTTCGGATATCCACCGTCTCCAGTTTGCGTGTCCTTAAGAAATTGTCGAGGAAATCTCTTACGGCACTTGCCATCTTTCATACAGGGCGATTTGTGGTTGAAGCTAGCGACCATGAAGCATGTTCGCTTTTACAATGTTGTGGAGGGTGGGGTCGCGCTTAGGGTTGGGTATTTCTGCGGCTATGATATTGTGATACGTTGTTCAAGCCATAGCAAGATATGAGTGTGAGGAAGACCCGTTTTTGCCATTCCTCTGAGTATATAAAACAACGTTTCTTTGGTTAGTAGTGCCATCATTTTTTTCACCTTAAGATGGAATACTCTTGCTATAATGTCATGGCAATCGTGTGACTTTTGGCCAGGTAAAAGCAAATCTTTAATGTCTTTCCAGCGAGGATTTCATGTGAAAGTGATGAAAAGGTCAGAACGGCTATATTGGCGTAAGTATGTTCTTGTGTACGTTCATGCATACAACGCGGTCCCCTGGTAAAAGAGGAAGGTAGCACCACCTTCTGACCCAACTGGTCACCATCAACGTCCTGCTTCCATAATGCATCTCGCAAGTGTATGTAATAAAGTATTTAAATACCACTCCTCGAAATAAAAACTCTGTTGGGTTTCTGCAATAAAAACAGAAAACAACATTAAAAGTTTTTACTCCAGGTGATTTGCTTATTATTCCTTATTTAAATTAATAACTCTCAAAACAATTATCTTCAATGTTCGATGTTTTAGGTTAGAATGTCGACCATCGAGCACTCGCGTTCCACCATCGATAACCCGAGTCTATAACCTTGATCGAAACGCGGCAAATTCAAACTTAAAGTAAATTACGTCTCATATAAATGAGAATCGTTATTTTCTTTATATCTCCCCCCCTCGAAGGAGAACAATCACATAACATATAATGTGATTGTTCGTCAAGTCGTATCGTCAGCCACCGGAATTAATTTTGTTATATGAAAAAGGTTTGATTCTGTTTTCTTGTGTCCGGTATCAACCTCGTAGATTGAATTTGAGATTTTCTTTAGTATTTTGTATGGTCCGATTCTTATTTCGTCCAGCTTTTTCCTATTGAGGCGGTTTCCATTTTCCACATATACCATGTCTCCGGCATCCAAAGTAATTTCTTTCCTGTGTTTGTTGTATCGTTCTGCATTTTGATTATGGGACTTTTTGGTGTTTTCATATGCCAATTGTCGATCTCTTCCTAGATCTTCCTTTGTACAATTTGTCTTCAATTCGTGGGGCAAAATATTGACACTTTCACCTTCCATTAAGTATTTCGGCGCAAATCCAGTAACTGTGTGTTCCGTTTCATTGTATCTTCTAACACATTCTTGAGCTATTGATGACCATGTGTTTTTATTTTCGTTTTCATTTATTTTGCATCTTATTTTATTTACAAGAGTTTGATTTAATCTTTCATTAAGCCCATTTGAAAATGGGGCGTCTACAGCAGTAAAAATCATTCTTATGTTCTTCTGCTTTAAAAATGTTTTATATTCCTTTGAGTTTATGCCAGGGTATTGATCTGTTAGTATTGTTCCTATATCGTTACTTTCTGTCACTTTCGTTGTTAATTTTATAAAGTCATTGGCGGTTTGGTTTTTCGACGTTAAAATATAAGCGTATCTTGTAAAGTGATCAACCAAAAGGTGTAAATATTTTTTTGTTGATCGCGAACCCCCAAATCCACCAATGGTATCGATGGACATAATTTCGAATGGGTAGGTAGCTGGGCCTAAATGTGATAGGAACCCATATTTTGATTTTTTTCTTGATTTGTTTTTTTGACATATAGAACAATTATCGCATTTTTTTTTATATTCATTATCATGTTGGTCGCTGAATAAAATGGAGTTATCTTATTGATCATTTGCGATCTTCCTAAATGACAGTAGGTGTCGTGTATTTCTTTTATCAATGTTTTACTGAGGTTTTCTGACAATATTATTTTGTCTTTTCCTTTTAACTTTTTGTAATAAATGCCATTTTTTAATACAATGTCTTTCTTCTTTTCTTTAAAGGACATGTTCTCATTTTGGTCCTTTTTTATGTCTTCGAGACTTATTATATTAGACTTACTTATCAGATTTACGACTTCCAGGATGTCGTCTGTGTTATCATTTGGTTCTAAAACTGGATTCCTGCTTAGGCAGTCCGCTTCTTGATTTGATTTTCCAGGATTGTATTTTATCGTGAAATCATATTGAGATAAGTAATATGTTAAGTCTCCTAACTCTTCATCTGTCCTAGATTTTATGTTCAAGTTTTCTAGAGGTTTGTGATCCGTGTATACCGTGAATTGTTTCCCAAGCAGCCAATGTTGCCAATATTTCACTGCTTCTTTTATGGCTATACATTCTAGGTATATCGCTTTTTTTTTCTTTTGTGCCTCATTCAATTTTTTTGAAAAATAGGCTACAGGTTTATAATTTTTATGTTCATCTTCTTGCTTCAACACAGCTCCAACTCCTTTGATACTTGCATCAGTATAAATTGTAATTGGTGAATTTGGATCAAAAATTTTTAGAACTGGTTCCGAACAAAGCAATGTTTTAATTTTCTCAAATGAATCTTGACATTCTTTCGACCAAACAAATCTTACATTTTTCCTCAGAAGATTATGTAATGGGTCTGAGATTTGTGCCATGCGTGGGATGAATTTATGGTGGTAATTTATTTTCCCAAGGAATTGTCTTACATTTGTTCTTGTTTCTGGAACTGGGAAGTTTCTCACTGCAATTAAGTAATCTTCCTGTGGTTTTACTGAGTATTTTTCAATAATATGACCTAAGTATTTTGCATGATTCTTCGCAAATGAGCATTTTGTAAATTTTAATCTAAATCCCTCCTTGTGAATTGCTTCCAATAGTCTTGAAAGATGCTGTACATGCTGTGTAAAATTTTGTGAAAAGATTAATATATCGTCGATGAAAGACACCGCAAAATCTGTAAGTTTGTATTTTCTTATTATATTATTTAATATCCTTTGAAAAATTGCAGATGCTGTTTTTAATCCAAAAGGAAGGCAGGTCCACTGATAGTGTCCTTCCTGTGTTACAAACGCGGTTTTAGGTCTGTCTTGAATCCTTAGGGGAATTGACCAGAATGCAGAATTTATATCCAAAGTTGTAAAATATTCGCAGTTCACACTTTTTACTATCAAATCTTCAATCAGTGGAAATGGCTGTGCTTGAGGAGTTATAATTTTATTTAAATCTCTGAAGTCTATACACATTCTTGATTTTTTAATTTCTTCTTTCTTAAATGCTAGAGTAACTGGAGCAGCAAAAGGGCTGTATGACTCCTCAATAAGGCCTTTTTCCAATAACTTAGCTACTTGACTTTCTATCTCTTTCCTATCTTCGAACGTGCACCTGTAAGGTCGTTTAAAACAGTATTTTTCTTCCATTAGGTCAATATGAGCCTCATAGTCCTTAACAGTACCAATGTCATATTTATCTCTGGCGAATACAGATTTATATTTGTTTAACAACTTGTCGATTTCTGACTGTTCATACATATCCAAGTGATTCACAATTATCTCAAATTCATTAGTATTTAGATGATTGTTGAAGTTTATTTCATATTTTGTTGAATCTTATGTTTTTTCTTTTATGTCACCTGTCAAAACAGGAATATTGACATGTTTGTGATTCTCAGCCTCTTTATTTAAGTAAATTTCTTTTTCTTGTTTTTGATAGTCTGTGTTCTGAATAATCCTTAGATCTTCAGACTGGATTAATTTAAAATTTTCAATACTGTCTAAACCAACCAAAAAATCATAACTGAAATTCTCACTGTCCACAATAAACACATTGATCATTTTTTCTATATTGTAAATCTTCACTTTTAGGGTTATCATACCTTTTGTTTTTCCTGCACCGTTAATAGTTTTCAAGCTTATTTTTTTTGAATTTTCCATATTTTCTTCTTTAATTTTTAATAATTTTGCATTTATCAATGATACGTTTGATCCTGAGTCGTAAATACCAGAAATTTGTAATGTATCGTTTAGTAATAGCTTGATTTTTATTAACGGAGGTACTTTTAGTTTTTTGGATCTTCTGTATTTAATTCCACCTCCAGTTCTGAATAAAATTGTTAACTGATTTAAATGATCCTATTTTTTTTTTTTATCTTCTTTTTCTCTAAACCAGCAAATTGATTCAGAATGAAAACGCTTCCCTTTGTTTGCCTTTTCACATATTTCACATGGATTTTTGTCTTCACTTTTCTTTTGTTTGTTATCCCAGAAAGGTTTTCCTTTTTTTTCATGTATATTTTTCTTCACAAGGTGTTCTAATTTAGATATTTCATTATAAAGATCTGGAGTTTCTTGAAGTGTTTCTCTGTCAATCTTGTCGGATACATAATTTGGTAAACCGATAGCAATAAGATCAATCAATGTTTCAGTATCCATGGATTTTCTGATTTGAAGTAGTAACTTCTCTTTTTTCAGGGCATATTCAAGCAAGGAACCTGATTGATATTTGAAGTTAAAAGCATATCTAATAGGAGACCAACCTTTGTTCCCAAAAGTTTCAATAAATTTTTTTTTCCAGTTGTTCCATTCTGATTCTATAGAGTATTTTAAAATCATGCAAGTGTACCAGTCAGCACTACCTTTTTCAAGGAAAAACTTCAAAATCTCAATTTTTTTTCTATCTTCTGCCACTATACAGCGAACACATTCTTTTTCAAATTGATCAATCCATTGGCTGGCATTGGACGTTTTTTCATGAAATTTTTCAATCATGAAATCTTTAGCAATTTTGTTTAAGTTTTTAACTTCAGAAGTTTGTTCTTTGGATTCTAGAACTTTTTCTAGCAACTTCTTTATTGTGTCCTCTGACGTGCTTGTGGTAGGGATTTCAGCTACCTTGTCTGGAATCTCCTCTAAATAAAAATTTTCAAATAATAAGTTACCTTCCTCATCTAAATAAGCTTTTTTTATATTTTCAGTTAAAGTTATCCAAACTTTCCTGAATTGATTTCTTTTTGTCAACGTGTTTTTCACTCTGCCATACACTTGTGACGTTATCAATTCTTTGTGTAAACTTGTTGGTTGGTATTCATCCGGTACTGCAAAAGAACGACCATCTGGTGTGCCGATTGAGGTTAGGCACAGTATTGTAGTTTTTCCATCTGACGCTCCTCGCATTTTAAAGTCGAACCTTAGTTTCTCCATCTTTCACGAAGTATTCACAATAATGTTGTTTCGTAATAAAGTATTTAAATACCACTCCTCGAAATAAAAACTCTGTTGGGTTTCTGCAATAAAAACAGAAAACAACATTAAAAGTTTTTACTCCAGGTGATTTGCTTATTATTCCTTATTTAAATTAATAACTCTCAAAACAATTATCTTCAATGTTCGATGTTTTAGGTTAGAATGTCGACCATCGAGCACTCGCGTTCCACCATCGATAACCCGAGTCTATAACCTTGATCGAAACGCGGCAATTTTAAACTTAAAGTAAATTACGTCTCATATAAATGAGAATCGTTATTTTCTTTATATGTATACTAAAAACTGACTAAAAAGAGCGCGGAAATGCACCAAGCGGTTTTCTTCTTCTACATTTGTTCTTGTTTCTGGAACTGGGAAGTTTCTCACTGCAATTAAGTAATCTTCCTGTGGTTTTACTGAGTATTTTTCAATAATATGACCTAAGTATTTTGCATGATTCTTCGCAAATGAGCATTTTGTAAATTTTAATCTAAATCCCTCCTTGTGAATTGCTTCCAATAGTCTTGAAAGATGCTGTACATGCTGTGTAAAATTTTGTGAAAAGATTAATATATCGTCGATGAAAGACACCGCAAAATCTGTAAGTTTGTATTTTCTTATTATATTATTTAATATCCTTTGAAAAATTGCAGATGCTGTTTTTAATCCAAAAGGAAGGCAGGTCCACTGATAGTGTCCTTCCTGTGTTACAAACGCGGTTTTAGGTCTGTCTTGAATCCTTAGGGGAATTGACCAGAATGCAGAATTTATATCCAAAGTTGTAAAATATTCGCAGTTCACACTTTTTACTATCAAATCTTCAATCAGTGGAAATGGCTGTGCTTGAGGAGTTATAATTTTATTTAAATCTCTGAAGTCTATACACATTCTTGATTTTTTAATTTCTTCTTTCTTAAATGCTAGAGTAACTGGAGCAGCAAAAGGGCTGTATGACTCCTCAATAAGGCCTTTTTCCAATAACTTAGCTACTTGACTTTCTATCTCTTTCCTATCTTCGAACGTGCACCTGTAAGGTCGTTTAAAACAGTATTTTTCTTCCATTAGGTCAATATGAGCCTCATAGTCCTTAACAGTACCAATGTCATATTTATCTCTGGCGAATACAGATTTATATTTGTTTAACAACTTGTCGATTTCTGACTGTTCATACATATCCAAGTGATTCACAATTATCTCAAATTCATTAGTATTTAGATGATTGTTGAAGTTTATTTCATATTTTGTTGAATCTTATGTTTTTTCTTTTATGTCACCTGTCAAAACAGGAATATTGACATGTTTGTGATTCTCAGCCTCTTTATTTAAGTAAATTTCTTTTTCTTGTTTTTGATAGTCTGTGTTCTGAATAATCCTTAGATCTTCAGACTGGATTAATTTAAAATTTTCAATACTGTCTAAACCAACCAAAAAATCATAACTGAAATTCTCACTGTCCACAATAAACACATTGATCATTTTTTCTATATTGTAAATCTTCACTTTTAGGGTTATCATACCTTTTGTTTTTCCTGCACCGTTAATAGTTTTCAAGCTTATTTTTTTTGAATTTTCCATATTTTCTTCTTTAATTTTTAATAATTTTGCATTTATCAATGATACGTTTGATCCTGAGTCGTAAATACCAGAAATTTGTAATGTATCGTTTAGTAATAGCTTGATTTTTATTAACGGAGGTACTTTTAGTTTTTTGGATCTTCTGTATTTAATTCCACCTCCAGTTCTGAATAAAATTGTTAACTGATTTAAATGATCCTATTTTTTTTTTTTATCTTCTTTTTCTCTAAACCAGCAAATTGATTCAGAATGAAAACGCTTCCCTTTGTTTGCCTTTTCACATATTTCACATGGATTTTTGTCTTCACTTTTCTTTTGTTTGTTATCCCAGAAAGGTTTTCCTTTTTTTTCATGTATATTTTTCTTCACAAGGTGTTCTAATTTAGATATTTCATTATAAAGATCTGGAGTTTCTTGAAGTGTTTCTCTGTCAATCTTGTCGGATACATAATTTGGTAAACCGATAGCAATAAGATCAATCAATGTTTCAGTATCCATGGATTTTCTGATTTGAAGTAGTAACTTCTCTTTTTTCAGGGCATATTCAAGCAAGGAACCTGATTGATATTTGAAGTTAAAAGCATATCTAATAGGAGACCAACCTTTGTTCCCAAAAGTTTCAATAAATTTTTTTTTCCAGTTGTTCCATTCTGATTCTATAGAGTATTTTAAAATCATGCAAGTGTACCAGTCAGCACTACCTTTTTCAAGGAAAAACTTCAAAATCTCAATTTTTTTTCTATCTTCTGCCACTATACAGCGAACACATTCTTTTTCAAATTGATCAATCCATTGGCTGGCATTGGACGTTTTTTCATGAAATTTTTCAATCATGAAATCTTTAGCAATTTTGTTTAAGTTTTTAACTTCAGAAGTTTGTTCTTTGGATTCTAGAACTTTTTCTAGCAACTTCTTTATTGTGTCCTCTGACGTGCTTGTGGTAGGGATTTCAGCTACCTTGTCTGGAATCTCCTCTAAATAAAAATTTTCAAATAATAAGTTACCTTCCTCATCTAAATAAGCTTTTTTTATATTTTCAGTTAAAGTTATCCAAACTTTCCTGAATTGATTTCTTTTTGTCAACGTGTTTTTCACTCTGCCATACACTTGTGACGTTATCAATTCTTTGTGTAAACTTGTTGGTTGGTATTCATCCGGTACTGCAAAAGAACGACCATCTGGTGTGCCGATTGAGGTTAGGCACAGTATTGTAGTTTTTCCATCTGACGCTCCTCGCATTTTAAAGTCGAACCTTAGTTTCTCCATCTTTCACGAAGTATTCACAATAATGTTGTTTCGTAATAAAGTATTTAAATACCACTCCTCGAAATAAAAACTCTGTTGGGTTTCTGCAATAAAAACAGAAAACAACATTAAAAGTTTTTACTCCAGGTGATTTGCTTATTATTCCTTATTTAAATTAATAACTCTCAAAACAATTATCTTCAATGTTCGATGTTTTAGGTTAGAATGTCGACCATCGAGCACTCGCGTTCCACCATCGATAACCCGAGTCTATAACCTTGATCGAAACGCGGCAATTTTAAACTTAAAGTAAATTACGTCTCATATAAATGAGAATCGTTATTTTCTTTATATGTATACTAAAAACTGACTAAAAAGAGCGCGGAAATGCACCAAGCGGTTATCTTCTCCTTTTCTGACTATTATACGATATGAATAGAAACTCGCAGTGGAAACCGTTTTTTAAGTGGTTGTTTGGTCTCTGGATCACGTTGAGGTAAATAAATGGAATACCCATCCTCGCCACGGCAAAACAGTAGCGGATACTGCAGTGCATTGTAGGAACGTTGGATTTCATTTATGCGATGCAAGGTGTTATCATGGCTTTCAAGTATAATATCCCTTTTTGAGAATGAAGGTTCATTGAAGCGGCCTCTGTGCCCGTTCAGTAGTTTTTTCTCAGAATTTATGACTACTTTAAAAGTATTAGGCATTGCAGATACTTTGTCTAGATCAACTTTCAACTCTCTTACATATATTATAAGTATGTAGCATTCCTCATAACTGCCTGACTAAGCCAGGTTTTACATAAGGGAAGTGATACACCTCAACCTAACCTCTCTGTCGTTTTCACCGACAAAATACATTTGCAAAAATTTTGAGTCCTTCTTTGGTGCTGGATACACACTTCCAATCAAGTGGTATACCTGGCCCTGTACCTTAAACGTGGGCATAAAACCGTTGGATATTATTTTTTCAGCTTCAAATGATGTCATCTGAAAACAACTATTGTACCGGCGGATGAGGGCCAAGAAATGCTTATGTTCAGGATGGAGGTCTTTAATTAAACAAAACGAAAGATCTGTTAAAAGGAAAAGTTTCTTTAAAGTTTCGGGCGCCTTTCAACACGCTGTCCTTCGTGATGCTGTTCATATACCGATTGCGACATACTGTGTATATAAAGACGATCACTCTGATATTTACGTACAGCTTGCCTGTGTTGTTCTTCAGGGTATTCACGTTGATAATTATTCATCGCCTGACTTTGTACCTCAGGGTGGTTGGTAATCATTTACAGCCTGCCTGTGAACTTCGGGATGTTCAACCTGGTATTTATTTGCAGCCTGCCTGTGAACTTCTGGGTGGTTTCGCTGATAATTAGCTGCAAGTTTCGATGGTTAGCAGGTTTATTTTGGTTATATTTTTTTCGTGCTTGTGACTCTTGCTCTGCGTTTCTTAGGCTTATTTTTTTGAGACTTATTTGTAAAACAAAGTGCACTTTGGTTTGATTCCTGAGTTGTAAACGTTGGAGATTCTGTACCGTTAGGCACAGTCTCAGCTGTATCAGACAATGAAGATATTATATCTGATTCACATTCAGATTATACAATTATAAAAGTAGGCAAGTAGGTAGTTCATAAATAGACAAAAAGCTTTACGCAACGTTAGAAATGAATGAAGATTGAAACAGTAAGAGTGGGGGATATTGTATTTTCAGTACGTCGTTTCTTGGAGACTTGCGTGTCAATTACATTAATATCAGTATCAGTATAGGTGTCAAAATGACCATTAAATAGTTTTTGCGAAAACCGTAACCACTTGATAAAACGACCTTCATTACCAAATTTGGCATAAAGACTTCCGTTGCAGTACACTTCAAACACAAATTCGTACAATTGACCAGCTGCAACTAACTCACACAAACTGCCATAAGTGGATTGTTGCAACATATCTAATGCATACTCTTCCTTCGTCATATAATTGTATCAATTACTGTCAAGAGACATCACAGCATTTCTTTCCAGTTTTGTACGACATGACTTACAATTTCTTTACGAATTTGCATTAAACTTTCTTGTATGCCGTACAACAAATAAGCAAGCGAACGGAATAGGCATGCGCCATTACCAACTATCATGACAATTGTAAGACTGATCAATCTCCCGGTAATGTTAACAAAATCTGTAACTGTCATTTTGAAAGATGTATACAACAATGAATTGGGAAAAATATTTACACATAAACTACTAAGACAAACTGCTGTTGCTCAGCTTACTAAAACTATATATACACTAGCTAGCTGACCCGCTCAACTTCGTCTGTGTCTAAATCATTCAACTTTAATTAAATATTAGCGCCTGCGCAATTAGTGATACCAATGCAAATTATATTCTCGTTGCTTCCCGTAGTTGTAATGCACCGCAATCCCATTGTATTCGGTATCTCACTTTCTTGTAAATAATCTAACTGTCCGTAGCCATTACAAGTTACACCACATTTCTGAATTTTATCCATTTTGCGTCGCTGAGTCCTGTACATGGTCCATTATCGAGTCGAATGATATTACTGACGAGGATTTATCAAGATTAAAGAATAATATATGAAACTCGGAGGAAATTATAACATTTAACTCAAGGTCAAAGAGGGCACAACGTGGTTTGGACAGTGAATTTGTATGGTGTTAAGTTTATTTAATTAATATCGTCACCCAACACTCGACAGGTAATATTTATCCTTAATTTCAGGCGTATTTAAGGTCAGTGTAGATATTAATAAAAGTTATAATTTAAAACTTAATATTTTGAGCCGTTTAGGTGTAGGTATGACCAGATTTTTTGTGTTCTGATATCTCTCTTATAAATCATTTTTGTGCATCAAGTGAGTGTTAAATAGTTAGTCTTATTTGTAATTTATGTACCTATTTGATTATAAAGATTAGGTTAGCAATTATAAAAGTGTTACTTAGTACTTACATATTTATCTACCTGTCTTAAAAATAATTGTTGTACTTTAATTGAACGGTAAACAGTTAGGATTATTGGCAATTGTTGTACCTATTCAATTAAAATAATTAGGGAATCAATTGAACATTTGTTATCTTAACGTTGGTATAATTATAGTGATCACAAATAATACCATAGTTTACAGTTATTCGGCAATATACTATAACAATTATTTCTTCAAGTGTAGCCACCATTACTTAGTTACAGTACGTAATTTGTTATTATATAAATTCCAGGCCGATAACACCAATCTCCCAGTATGTCCGATGAAAGAGACTTAACAAAGAAGCGTGGCAGTTTTAAGGGCCGTGTAACATAGTTCATTAACTATCTTGATGCATTGAGTGACAAGGAATTAAGTAGTTGTGATGTCAAAGAATTACAGTTGCGTATGGGTAAGATTGAGTCATTGTACGATGAGTACGATGAGGTGCAATTACGTCTTGAATGCATTGTCGATGATGTAAAAATACAGTATGCCGAGCGTTCGGAATTTGAAACGCAGTATTTTAAAAGTTTGTCTAGGTCACAGGAGTTGATTGGTAAGTACAACAAAGATAGTGAGTCAACTAATAGTATTAGGAGTACTCGTGCTAGTCAATGCAAGCCGATTAAATTACCCACTGTACACATACACTACATTACCCCCTAAGTTTAACGGGTCATAATAATATAATAACTGGTTGGCGTTCCAAAGGCGTGGTTAAAGGTGTCATACCTTTACTAGCCTCATTCATAGCAATGATGACATAGATATGAAAAAAAATCCATTATTTTCGAGCATCACTCGAGGGAACCGCTGCTGTAGTTATACAGTCCGTTGAATTCTCTTCAAGTAATTATACTGTGGCATGGAAGTTAATTTTCGACCTTTTTGACAATAAACGATTATTGGTACAGAATCATGTGTCAGCTTTATTTGATATCGAGGTACTTAACAAAGAATCATCTGTTGCTTTAAAAGGTTTAATTGATCAATTAATCATAATACAAATAATTGTCCACAATTTCTTGTGTTAAGTAACGATGCACGTCTTAAGTTATTACCTACTCTAAAGGTATGTTTTCGTACCGGTCAGTTTGCTAATCAGTGTAAGAAATCTGGTTGTAGTTTTTGCAAACGTAGGCAACACGTTAATTCACTCATATGATGTAAAAGGTGTTGTCAATTTCACGTAATTATAATAATAACACATTGATTAACGTACCTATTTTATTTATTTCAATTATTCTTATCAAATCTGTATACCTACTGCATATTGTACCTCTGTTACTAACCTTAAGCAACTTTTTTGTCGTCGTACCATATATATCTTAATCAACACAAACTGTTACTGACGAAAACTTTTAATTGGCCATAACATTAATATACAACACATGTTATTGTTCAACTAGCAGTAAGTTTTCTAAATTCGAAAATAAATAAAAAATAACACGTTAATTAAGAATGTGTGTCCAACACCGTCGATATATTATCTTCGCCTTCCGAAGCATTCGCGATAGCCTGACGCGACTAGCCCGGAGGCTAACGTAGCTTTGTCGGCAAGTATAGCTCCCGTCCATGAACGCAAACACCGCGGTGTATTGTAGTCAACTGCGTTAATCAAGTTATTTGATAATAATAATCGTGCGCATATAGTGCGTGCGGTTCTCGACAGCACATCATGTTTTATGACAGAACAACTCTGGCAGTTGAATTTAGAATGTAATAGTATTAATGGGTCGATATGTGGCATTAATATCGTGACTTGTCGCGTAGGCAAAGTATGCAAAGTCAATATGACGTCATTAAGTCATAGCTACAATGCTAGGTTATATTGTTTTGTTTTGCCGTCAATATCGAATTATATGTCATGTAATGAAGTCGATTTATCAAACCTTAATATTTCTACTAACATTTGCTTGGCTGATTCTATGTTTTATAAGCCGTCAGTGCGAGGATCATTTTATTAAAAATACTACTAGGTTGAGTGACGGTAGGTTTTGCATACGAATTCCCTTAAAACAGAATACTTCTGTTCTCGGAAGTTCTTATCAAAGAGCTGTCAATTGTTTATATTCCTTATATCACGATTTCATGTCAGATTTGAATCTCGAGATCACATGACTGAAATTAAGAAGCATTGCTTATCTCCTAATGGCTATTTCATACCTCATCATGGGGTACTGCGCGAGTGTAGTAGCACCACTAAATTGCGTATAGTGTTCAACGCGAGCTGTCCTACGTCATCAGGAATTTCTTTAAATGATGTGCAAATGGTAGGCCCTACGGTTCAGGATGACCTTCTGTCTATATTGCTTCGCTTTCGGCAGCATAGGTATGTTATATCAGCAGATATGAAAAGATGTACCGACAGATAGTTGTCCACCCGTCTGACAGGCACTTGCAGCAGGTTCCTACTTTGGCGAGATAGTTCAAGTGACGCTGTCAAGGTTTTTACGCTAAACACCGTGTTATGTGTTACCGCTAGTGCAGCGTTTCTAGCCACACGTTGCCTTAAGCAAGTTGGCCTTGAATGTAAAGTTGAAATGGTTTCATATAATATTAAACATGACTTTTATGTAAACGATCTGTAGTGTTAACTGGCCACGACAATTTTAGTGTTTTAATGTACATTAAAATTGACACGAAACGAATGTACATTCGTTCAGAAATTATCCAGGCACTTGAGTCAGCGTGCATGCCATTAAGAAAATGGAGATCGAATAACCCTTAGTTAGTACCAACTCTCTTTAGATTTGAGTTCTAATGAACCCGTCAAATTGTTAGGACTTGATTGGTTTTCAGATAGTTTAGTATAATAATAGTTTAATAGTTTTTCAAGAAGTTCTGATTTACCATCAAATGGTAGCTCTAAGCGTGCGTTGCTTTCGGTAATTGCGCATATATTTGACCCACTAGGTCTATTATCTCCATTTGTTGTAACTATGAAACTGATGTTTCAAAGAATGTGGCTTAACAAAATGCTCATGGGATGAGCCTTTGGTCCCAGAACTTCATGATAATTGGAATAATATAGTCCAATGCTTATCTAACTTACAGAATTTTCGTGTGCCACGGATTGTTTTATATAATTCACCTAAAATATTAGCCATGTATTCACTGACGCTTCCGAGCGTGCCTACGGTGCTTGCGCATATGTTCGTAGTATAAATGATGATGGTGAATGCATGGTTCGTTTATTAATGGCTAATAGTCGAGTGGCACCTATTAAAGTCACCACAATTCCTAGATTGGAGCTGTGTGATGCGGTAGTCGGAGCTGGCATATATTAGAAGATTTGAAACTCTATTCGGGTTAAGTTTAATCGTACCTATTGTTGGACCGACTCCACCATAGTTTTAGGTTGGCTACGGATGTTGCCTACAAAACTTCAGCACGCAATCGCGTAGCATAAATTTTGGACAAGGCGGGCAACTGTACATGGAGACATGTTCCAACTGACAAGAACCCAGCAGACCTGGTATCTCGTGGCCTAGATATTGGTTCTCTGCAATGTTCAGTCAGATTGGCCTTCCCTGTACAGTCTAAGTAAATTTTCCCCGTTTTTGCAAGCTACGGGTCTTAATCGCTATCGATCGACCGTATTGCAACGGCCGTGGTCACGGATAGACGTTACCACGGCCGTTGCAATACGGTCGAAACGTAGCTTATAAAATTATATAATGTGTACAAATCGCGAAAGTTTACGAACATATATTACATGTAATAATCAAAAATTGCTGACACATTTTGAAGTTGGTGCCAGGAAAAGTAGTTTTTAAATTTTACAAAAAAGTGACTATTACGAAAAAGTCATAAGAGTAGGAAAGTATGATTTAATTATCACGAGCGAAGAAGAGAAAAATGGAGCCCGCTACAATTCATCGCCACTACATAGATTATTGAATTAGATAGACAGTTTGACCGACCGAGTTTCATGCCTAACATATATTCAGCCATTAAGCTTAGCTGGAGGGGTTAACAGGATTGCTAGTAATGTGGGACCCACAATCTAATATTGCAAGTTATCCCTTAAAAAAATGGTTGTCGGTAAAGTCGGCTTACGGACAGTTTTAGTTGTTTAGATATATTTGACTAGTTGATCTTCGTATGCGTCAATTTTCCCCGTTTTTGCAGCATTTTTCATTGCTGCTCCGCTCCTATTGATCGTAGCGTGATGTTATATAGCCTATAGCCTTCCTCGATGAATTGCCGCGTTCAAACAACAATATTAGTATAGATTATGGATTGGTTAGCAGACCATCAACATTTTTATTTATACTCCTAATATTTTGGCATAGCAGTGTTAAAGAGTGCTTATGCGAGTGTGCAATCTGTTAGCAGTCTTCTATTGAACAAATAGCGGAGTCGGCTACGGATACTTGGTATATATCAGCTTGAAGATCTTGTATATTATCGAATTTTAAGCAGTAAAAGTAATCTATGAGTGGAGGGATATAGTGAGTTATGTGCAGTAAATATATCGGCTGGTATAAGGATACGGATGTAAAGTGTGAGGCTAAATATTCTCAATGTATGTAATACAGTAAATGTAAATGGTAGAGCGTTTTTCTTATATCTGTAATGTAATTGGAGTTAAAGTGTACATACACACTATAATTTATATTATAGTGTGTATGTATACTTACACATTTATTTTTTTAACTAACAAAATTTCTGGCGAGATAGAACAATCTCTTTGTTTGTGTTGTTAGAAGTTCATTGACATAGATAGGTATTTGAGAGATAACAAACATACCTAAATGGCTTGAGTTGCCTTTATTATTTGGATTCTGCTTGTTATACTCTTTAAGGGCGATCAGAAAGTTTGTCTTAGTGAGCGTATTTGAGAAATCAACAGTAACATTAGAAGTTTTTGAATCCTTGTTTGACGGCTGACGTATTTTATCGCGAATATTGCTGAGCCTGATGGTAGTGTCGAGTTGTTTTGACATATGCTCAAACATGTCAAACAGTACAGTTTTTGTTTCGCTATCTCTTTAGGTACGTTCCGAATTTCTATGGATGTTTTGACTATATTCCTATCGTACAATTCCAGTTTGTCCTCGAGCGTAAATAGTTTAGCGTTAATAGTAAGTCCCAATGAGTTACGCTCTTTTTCTAAAGTTGTTATTTTACCTTCGAGTGCCAAAAGTTGGTCCGACACAAAGGTCATACCTTTTTCCAAATCGCTGGAGGCTACCTTGATCTCAGAGTATTGAATATTGATGTGGTCTTCCAATTTATCGAACCGAACATTTTGAGCACTTGTCATTTCCTTCAGAATTACGTTAAGTAATATTCTGTTGTAGAACTTCTTCTGCATAAAGTTTCCTTATATTTGACTCAGAGCGTGTAATCGCATTTATGTTCTTGGGTGTCTTCAACAGTTTAAGTTCATATTCAGAGGGCGCTGTGACTGTTTAGCTTGTCGGAGTTTTAGACGGAGTTTTAAACATCGTGAATGGATGCAACGGAAATTGATACAAAAATCACAAAGCTTCAAGTGAAATTATTTTTGGGCCAAGCGCAAAATTCACCCGCTAATCGCTATCTCTCTTGAATTGTGGCAAGTGGCAAGCATGACGTAGCGGTGCGCATACATATCAACCCATAAGATGGCCCACTGCTGGGCACGGGTCTCCCCAGTATAACCTACTAGTATGTAGATCCTGGGGGTAATTGCCATAATCGCCACGCTTGGCGAGCGGGTTGGCGATCGCAGTAAGGCTTTAAGTACGCAGAGGACGCTGCTGCCCGTCCTCCGGGGTGAAATCCCTTAGTCGCCTTGACGACACCCACGGGAAGAGATGGGGTGGTGCTATTCTTAAGCCGGCACCACACGGCATACGCATACACACTCACTACGTGTGGTAGCTGCGAGCGCTATCGTTGTCTCGTGTGCTGCTATCTTATTTACTCGGACACTCCGTGTTGCTCCACTGTGTTATGCTCGTCTAGTACTATATCAGAATATTATTAAGGGTTTATTGCAAAAACATACTTAAAATTGAAACAAAAATAAAATATAGTTGTACGGGTCACACGTCTATTCACTTCCGCGGTCCAGGGGGGAGAAGATTTTAAGGGGAGAGGAATTAAGACTAATATAACATTAATCGATTATTTTAGTGTGGTACCCGACTGTACTTTGAAGTGTTTTCGCCCCGTAAACTAAAAACGTGCGAATCATCGCAAAAAAAATAATTAATATTGAAAAGAGGCAACCCGCACCATTCGTAAGAATCAAATTCGTGCCAGTTGCCGTCTAACCTGAAATTTCGATTGTAAGTCGTTGGTATCTATTGCTTCACAAGATATTTTTTGTACTTCAAGTATGTAGATCTAGATAACTTGTTTAAAATATATAATGCAGTACATAGACATGAAATGTTGATACACTTTCGCGATTTGTACACATTATGAAAATATATATATATAAATGGTCTTAATCGCGTGAATAATTTAAGGTACCCATATTGCAACGGCCGTGGTCACTGGTTGCCATTAAACATGCTGTGTTTTTCTAGTCTTGTTTTTTATGTCTTGCTAAAAGCACTAATGTTTTTGATATATTTTAGGTGTTAGGTTAAGTTACTTCCAAAAAAACGGTAAAAATAGTGACAATTTGAACAAAATTTAATAATCACAAAAACTCGATGAAACTTTCCTCAGACTTTAGTGAGACTTTTTTGCTCTTTCTTCCCAGTTTTATTTGTCAGGGCTAGCATATTCTAAATCTACTTAATGTCGTTAAGGAAAGTTAATGTCTCTTTTAAAAATTGATCGCGTGCCTTCTTTCTCTTTAATATAACAGGCGTGTAGCGGTTAAAGCTATCCATAATATGTTTATGTTATGAGTTCACAACCTTGGAACGAAATATGTGCATTCTGAATATGGAAAGTCCTGACTCATTTGCTTACTTATCAACGCCCTGCTTATACTTGGACTTAGAGAGATAAAGTTTATTTTAAGGTGTAGCTTAGAAATGTGAAAATTTTTCAAGAAAATCAAGCTGTAGCAATTAATTAAGATGGAGCGTTCGGCGCTCGAGCTATATACGTGCTCTAGCCGCAATTAGTAATCGATTAACTCGGCGACCCATTTACCGAAGGCAGCGCCACAGCGCGGCGCTGCATTTCAATTTATACTATCTGAGCAGTTATTTCTTCACAATGTATGTTCTACAATGCGAGTATTTAAATGCTAAATAAAAGGGAATCGTTCTCTATTGCAGTTACTTCATTTAAAACTAACGACATTGCATTTTACTTGCTGAAAAAAAAAGAATTTACACTCTTAATATAATGATTTTATTGTCGTACCTTCCAAGCAATCTCGTAATAAATATTCTATAAAAGATAATTCAGTCGCCTCTGCCGTCACTTAGAAGAGGGTGAAAGGCAGTTTGTTCTTCGGTTGCTTTCCTCTTAGCTAGCTCACTAGTTTTTAACTTTGCTTTTAGTCATGTTACTCTCGCTAAAAGTTAGTAGGTAGCAGTACATATTTCATATTTTTTAAATAAAACTTATTATGACATTCAAATACATCCTTGTAAAAGAAAATTGTAAAAATGTAGTAATAAAATAACACTGTACACTGTTTAAAATTTAGATGAAAGTCAAATACAGATAAATCTGTGCCTCGGGCAACTTTAAAGCGTTTTCCAAAACAACTAAAGTTGGACAGCTAATATTTGTAAGGTAAGCAACCGTACCTGATAATCCTACTCGAAAGCTTAAAATAATTATAACGCTGCTGCTACTGATAGTGTGAGGTTATGCAACCTACATTTGAATACAAAATACAATTGTATGAGACGCAGCAGACGTACAATCGCTTTCGCTTCTAATGTTATGTGCCTCAGTAGCTTATTTCTGTTCTGTATAATATACTAGCTGAACCGTACAACTTCGTCTGCGTCAATTTTCCCCGTTTTTGCAACATTTTACATTTCTGCTCCGCTATTTTTTGTCAAAACGTAATGTTATATAGCCTTCCTCGATTAGCTTATTTTAGTTCTGCAAAGTATACTGGCTGACCCTTACAACATCGTCTGCGTCAATTTTCCACGTTTTGGTAAATGCTTTCACATCAACCTAACTGTCCTTGGTAAATAAACTACCAAACAGTAAATGATTTTTTCAAGCAAACAAACAAACTCTTTCTCTAAACTATGTTTAATATATATACGAGTATAATGATATAAAAGGCCGCATATAGAGAATTGAGTAAATTAGAGTTGTGGCTTTAGGATCATGATGTTTTTATTTTCTTCAAGTTTTTCAAAGTTTCAATTGAAAGTATATAAAACGCCAATCTTATTTTCAACTTTTTTATTTTGTTACTAGTTATATTAAGATAAAAACACCTATATCGAAACTTAACTATTGTTTTATTTTAGCTAGTCGGGGAAAACATTCACAAAATTATTCCAAAAAGTTTCATTTAAATAAAAAAACCTATTTAAAATGAAATATATAACTTTAACCGATTGAATCAGGCGTAACATGGCGGAAATCTATCTTAAGTAGATTATAAGGGAGGGATCCCACCACCCACCCTCGATCTGTGAATCACCACGATTGAAGTAGTAAGGTAATGCCCTTAATACAACAATCGAAATAGATTGATAGACCGCACTCAAAAAGAGAGACCTGCAACAAAGACAATTAGTGACAAGTTCTCTCACCAAGTCGAGTGGTAGGCATCTCCGGACCCTTGACTTTTAACATTCCGCTTCCACGAAGTGAAACTTCGACACGTGCTTCGCCTCTACACGAGGCATCCTCAGGCCAGTTTGGCACCGACAAAGCGCTCGTCCAACGTGTGCGCCTCTTTTATACGTTCAATCCCCACTACCCCCGCCACCGGCAGATGAGTAATGTTGCCTTAAAGAAAATAAATTGAGCAGGGGAGAAGAATTGAGTTGGTTTGTTCGGTCAGCGATGTGCTTCTATCCTGTTTTAGTATTTCCAACTGCTCCAATATGCACAACCTGAAACCCTTACTGCAATTATGTACAATTTTGAAAGAATTTCTGTCATTCAGAGCATGTCCGGTTTCAAGTAGATGATTCGCAAAGTGAGATTTTACTGGATGATTATTTCTAAACGCAGCAATGTGTTCTTTGTATCTGGTGTCAAAATTCCGACCAGTTTGGCCAATGTGAATACTATTGCAGCTGTCACTGTTAATTTATAAATTCCATATTGTTTCTCTTTGCTCACTTTATCATGGCTGTTGCATAAATATCTCAACGAATTTTGACCTCAAAACCTTCACACGTTCTGTGATATCTCCAAAATAAGTCAAACTGGAAGTACACGTTACAATTTCTTTCTGGAATGGATACAACATATCTTTCTTCACTTAAAGGCACATTATATAACCTGTGGATCATACTGTTAAACGCGGCTAGCTTGAGTTGCCAGTGATGTCGGTTTCCGGTAGATTTCGAATGTGTGCCTGTTGTTCTTCCTTGATATAGACAGATGCAAAAAGTTTGTTGTGCTGTTCTGTTCGATTTCCAGTTTAAATTTTATGTTTGGATGCTTATTGTTTAACCCTTTGACAAAGTTGTGGAGTTGTGGTTCAGTTCCTGTCTAAGCCAGAAAAATATCATCAACATATCTGTATTAATATAGAATATTATTATTGTTAACCATACATTTCCTTTCGAAGTAATTGGCTGGCAACCCTAGCAACGTAATCACATCTTCACGGGATTTTGTGAGTTAGTGAGTGGAAGAGCGATCTCCGGTACCACTGCAATTGCACTTGATAACTTCTGTCACAGTTTGAAAGATTATAGAATAGACAAAAGCTAGTATAAGTAGTTAAATGTACCTAAGAGTACTTACTATAAATGTAGTCTTTTGAAATTCTCAACACGTGTCTATAACATACAAAAAAAAAAAACAAAAATTAACATAAGCTGAGTTTTATTTACCATTGTAAATAAAACTCAGCTTATGCAAAGGCCGTTTCTATTAACAAAAATATATTATTAGTTTCGGAATATACCTACTAACGTGTTTATTATAGAAATGACTATGTATAACTCAATCGTGGATTCTTTTAGCTTCATCAGTCCGCTTATGATCACGGCCAGTGTAACCTGGTAAATACGCCAAGCTCTATAAAAGTAAATAATGCATGATCACTTTATTTCTCTTATTTCTATAATTATTTCTAATCGTTTAACGCGAAATCTTAATGTGAGTGGTGGGTATACGTAGAGACTACGCTAAAGATAAACAATTTTGACCATATTGATTAGCGAGTAACCAAGTCTAAGTTCATTTTATACGTCGATCAGACAGTTTGGAAAGGAAGCAATCTTAAAAGCTAAATACGAAATATGTACATGTAGGTTCTCTAGTTTCACTACGTAGGAAAATATAATCAGGCGTAACATTCATCATTTAGCAATGTAATATTAATAAACCAATATTAAGTATACATTATAGCTAGATAACGTAGCTATATTATAATAATAATTAGTTTATTTGGAACTTACAACATTTTATACACAGTATAATAATATGGAAACGATGATACCTCTAGTAGTAAATTACTGTGTTCCAGATACCAATGCCCCCTACCAAGATTAAAGTGTTTAAAATTACACCTCAAAACAGTACTTTAATTATCATTACAGTTAGTTATTTACTTTAATAGAGTGGATTAGAAGCTATTATGTATAATAAAAAAATTGGGTAGCTATTGTGCATAATAACTACTGATTAAATTTAATATTTCAATTAATCATTTTGAGCTGCATCATTTATGAAAATAATACCAGTATCTATCTTCTCTTGTCAGGTTTGCGGTGGGCTGTACGGATCTCATCTGTAATAGACGTAAATCTACTACTTTTTTGTCTCCCAATGGTGTATGCGACAAAAACCCACTTATACCATGTCAGTTCACTGAGGCGTCATATTTATGCTAAACGTACAATTTTGTGACGACAAAATCTCATTTACCGGCAGTGTGTAAAGTATAGAAATATATTAGGAATTTATTCCTGAAGACGAAAGCAATAACTTAATGTTAGTTGACGTGTAACCCGATATCGCTGGGAACCACGCCTGAGTGCGCTATACGTATTGAACGTATAGCGTATTTATACTTTATAAATATTGTTCCAGCTATAAAGTAAAGGACTATCTAACCATTATTTGTGCGGTGAAATGGAGAGGGGTTCGTTGGAAACATTGAGAACGATTATTTTTACTTTTGACAGGATTTCTCTCTGACAGTTTACTGTCAAGTGGAAATGGCTCAAATGAATACTGTTTGTGAAAACCAACAAATAAAACGAGGAGATGTACGGAACCCATTAATCAAATCTCAGTTCAAGCCATTCATTGATGAATCAATCAGTCAGATCTGTTTATACATTTTAATTAAAATACGAGTATACCGATATAATGTTTTTTCTAGTCTTTGTAAGGTAAATTTGTAATTTTTCAAAGAGGCCACTTCCATCTTGGAGTGAATTCAATGACTGAAATATAATTTCCCTTTTAGTAAGGGATCTGTGGCATAGCAATGGAATGGACACCAACTGCAGTGCGGGTAAGCGCATTAGGGAGACGGGGGTGCCTACAAAACATAGACTAATATATAGGAGTAAGTCAGCGAAATTTGCTGTGTGCATCTGTGCTGGATTCTTTTTTCCTTGAAATTCATTTGAAAAAAGGAAAGGTTTTTAAATAAACACTGTTAACTAAATGGATTTTAAGATAACATAGTTTAAAATTTCCTTTAGCAGGTTATATATAAAATATATCATGTGCAGAGAGGCCGCTATATAAATATAAGTTAGATGAAAATATCTTTGCAAACAGGTTATTTAGACCTACGCTCGGTGGTCATGATCGGGCAATCTTTCCGGAAAAGTGTGTTCTAGAAAAATAAAAACTATTTCTTGAAAATGAAACCCAATAATACACGATTACTAGAGCACGGAGCACGTCACAAAATTCGCGTCTATAAAGGTCAAGACTCGCACCGAAAAGTGCGGAACACCTCACTCATTCTTGCTCGGAACACCTTGGACCAGTGTCCAAGGTGTTACGAGCAAGAAGCTTATAGTAAAGACTGGATTTCGAACTCAACGTACGTAATTATACCTAAGGATTATCGTGTCACCTTGCTCCATTTACCTTTTGGGAACTAACTTTTGGGAATAAATTCTCTTTGATAATGATAAAATAAATGAACTATTCCTTATATTCTGTATTTCTATTACTATTCTCACATCGACTCAAATAAACCAATGAATATATTTATCGCCTTGGCCAGCATACTTTCTACCGTAACTGCCGTCCTCTCCGACCACTCCTTTGTTCATACCCCAAAGTAAGGCGACCTCGCTTGAACTCGTTATGCCAACGGTATATGGTTGCTTTTGAAGTTCCTTGATCCATAAAAGCCTTTTGAAGTCGATTAAATGACATATCAGGTTTCAAACCAGGTTTAAAAGATTAATTTTTATATGAGACAAGATAATTTAATTTGGCTCTCGAAAAAATATTTATTTATTTTAGATATTTTTAATTTTTTAATAACCAAATTTTCAAAATAATTACAAGAGGTGCCTTTTACATAAAAACTTTCTTTTCACGAAACTTTCTGAGTGGCCAGGTATGACTTTTAAAATTTTTATTTTGTTCGAAAGAGGTTTATTCCGAAATGTTTTCATATAAATTTTGGAATCTTTTTGGAATAACTTTGCTAACATTTTTACCGACTACCTAAAATAAAAAAAATCAATAGATCAATTTCAATGTAGGTACAATCGGCCTACTCGGCGGTCGTACACCCTTATGGCTATAATGGCTTGCGAGAAACGTTCGCTCTCTACGTAAGCGCACTCACACAGGCACATCTGCGCCTTATCGGATGCAAGGAGGCGGGGTCCTTGTTTTTTTTAGTGCGTTGCGTTGTTGTTGGGCATATTTCGAGCCGATTAGACAGTTGTAAATACATACTAATAAAGGATTGTGACTTTTGTTGTAAGCGCGCTTTTTGCAGTTGCGAGCAATAGCAATGAATTATTTTATTGTAATACATACAAATCTACATTAATATTATAAATAGTTTATTTATATATTTATTCGTTTGTGTTATTGAAATTGTCAAGAGGTAGTTTAAAGCTTGGAGAGGAATATAATTTTGCCTCAATACTATTATACATGTGGAGTTGTGGACGGAGGTGCGGGAAACTGTTAGCTTTTAATATTTTTATGAATTACGTTTTGATTTTTTATCTATCTTTTCAACAAATATGAGTTAGTAGAGGGGTTTAAAACTAGTGCCTGTAATTTATGAACTAGAACCTATTTTCGATGTTTTATATTGTGCGTATGTTTTAGTATGATTCTGTTAAGATGGATTATCGAAATTATTTAATTTAATTTTTGTAAAATTATTTTGCATTTTTGATACATATCCATACTAATAATATTATTAATGCGAAAGTAACTCTGTCTGTCTGGCTGTCTGTTAGGCTTTCACGCTCAAGCAGCTATACCGATTTAGATGAAATTTGGTATAGAGATAGTTTGAGTCCCTGGGAAGGACATAGGATAGTTTTAATCACGATAACCGACATCCACGTGAGCGGAGCCGCGGGCTAAAGCTAGTAATATGTTTCAATAATGCGAAATGATCGTTTTGTAACAAATATGTTACAAAACGATCATAAATGTTTTTCAAATATTTAAGTTATTTACGTCTTCATTTTGGCTTGCCGCACGAAAGTATTTACGAGGTAATTTGATGCAACTATGAGTTCTATGATTAATCTATACTTATATTTTTTGAGAGTTTGTTTGTATGTTTGAACGCGATAATCTCGGGAACTATTGGGTCAAAATGAAAAAAATATTTTACTGTTGGATAGCCTATTTATCGAGGAAAGCTATAGGCTGTATAACATCACGCCACAATCAATAGGAGCAGAGCAGCAATGTAAAATGTTGAAAAACGAGGTAAATTGAAGCTGACGAAGTTTGCTGGTCTTCGTCTGCTTCAGACAGCTAGTATGCTATATATAGTTGTTCCCAGTGACTTCGCTCGCGTATATCTTGATTCGAGTGATAAGAATCCTACATCCTTCACCTGTTTTAAAACCTATATTATTTTGTAAGTTCTCTGTTATAAGTATTTTATCTAAATTTAATTTCAAATAATCATTGGATTGATTTAACGAAATAAAGATATTTGAAATTTAAAATTTAAATCGGGCTAGTAGTTTCAAGGTTAACCTCTACATACAACTTCAACTCTTTAATATTTATAATATGTATGGTTTTAATTCAGCAAGTTATATTTAATTTTTAACCACTAATTATTTTAATAGAAACAAATGTATTACCTGGAATGAGGGCAAGAAATAAGGAAACGAGTACATTGTTTTATTAATTTTATGGATCAGTCAAACAATTCAATTACACATTTAATACTTAATTATACTTTAAATTGTGGATGAGGTATGCAAACTAAAACAATAACGATATATTTTTAATATTAAATTATTATTTTACCATGCTATATAGTCATCAAAGTGCTTAATTACCAATTACTTTATCAATAAATATTATAGTAATAACGTCTTAGTTAGTGATAATAGTTAGTTTCATTAAATTTTTAAATTTACTGCCTCTGTGGCGCGGTGGGAGTGTATCCGACTGCTACGCAAGAGGTCGTGGGTTCGATTCCCACACGGGACACCAATTTGTGTGATCCACAAATTGTTGTTCCGAGTCTGGGTGTACTTTGTGTCCGTGACTTGTATGTTTGTTAAGTCTCCCGCGACAAAGGGCTTGTACCCACGACTGCGGGAGTCGTCTTTTTCAAATTAAGTAACAATGTATGAATTAATGTATTACCTCAGATGCTAGCTTATATTTATTACAGTAAAATAACTAATAAGTTTAATTTAGAATACATTTTAAAATAATTACAAACATTTAATTTCAATACAGTCTATTGGCTCTTCCGTCAATAAATATTAACTCTCCTGGAACATCAGCACTCATCTACCCCCACATATAAACAATAATTCGTCCTCACATTCATACTTCCAGATTCACATTTCTGGGCTTGTATCTAGTATTTATTTTAAAAAAATCGTCTGAAAATTTAGCGTGTGATAAATCATAACCTCTGTACTCTCGAGCGAAACGCACTTCTGCTTCTTCTAGGTCCTGGCCTAATTTTTGTAGCGGAATAATGCACACATTTCTTATAGCCTGCATGCCGCAGTCAAATAGTCTAGCGAACGTCGACGTCTTGGTAAATGGCTGCACTTCGTATGTGCTAACCATTGGCGTAACGCGATCCGACGTTAAAAGAGTCCTCCTCAGCATCCCGCTTTATCCAACGTCACGCTGTAAGCTCTCTGAAAAAAAATAACAAGTTAAAATAAATGTATAAAAGATCTTCGATACCTATTCAATAAAAGTTTGAATGAATAGAACAGTAAGTCAAGCACATTTTTAAAAATCTGTTATTTCATTATACTTAATATTGTTTCTTTACAAATCAACAGACAATGAACGAGTTGTTACTGATAAAATTAGATAATAGTTCTTAAACAGTTGAAATATGATTGAAAATAGAATATGCGTTAATATGAGAAGCTACCGTTTGCGAAAACAAATTCGCATGCAAACTATTATCAATCCTATTCGATTGATTTTAAAGATGATAATTGCCTTAATCGTTTCCAGTTTTAGGACATTTACTGTGCGTAGGTATCATGAACCTATTTTTTCGGCAAATATATTTATGGCACCTGGAATTACCGAACCGTGGGAAAGCAAAAACTTATTGCATGCAAACTATTTTCAGTTCTTGTGTAACGATTTAAAGACGATAATCGATTAAAGGATTCTCAGTTTTACAACTTTTACTATGGGGATCATAAATCTATTGTTTTATCAACACAATATACGTTTTATGATGCCTAAAATTTACTAAAACGTGGGAAAGAAAACAATTTATTTTGTCAAAAGTAAGAATGAGGATTTTCAATACTTCAAAAAATTTAACATAATTTATTTTGTTTAAACATTTTAAAATATACATGACATCTTTAATGTGAGAAAAATAAAAATGAAACACTATGATTTATTAAGGGTGGATTTAAGTATAAATCATAGAAAAAAAATATAAGTGCACGAAATTCCTACTCTTTACATATCAGTAGAGACAGCCTTTCATAAGTTGCCACTCGTTCTACAAAATAGTTTTTGTTCCGATTAGTACTACGTTTCGTTAATATATTTCAGATTAATTGAACGAGTGAAAGTCTAGTTCCAAGAAGTTCACCTTTAAAAAATAAACGAATTTGCAAGTGACTCAGAACGCCACGTTTAAAGTAAACTAAATGTAAATATTATTGGACATCAAAAAATATAAATGAACTTTTACTTTACATTGATTTATGAAAAAGACATTAACGGTTTATGAATTTATAATAAATCATTTTTATTATTATTTATTTGTTGAATAATCATAAGTAGTTCTAAACCTATGTATGATAATAAAATATTTAAATATATTTTTTAAAATAAAATTACTTATTTTCTTATCATTTCGGTAGTAAATTAGTAGAAGGATTTTTCGACAATCATCGTTATATTTGAATATATTTACATAAATGTTTAATAAATTATGCACTTAAATCTTTCTCACCCATTGCACCGTCTATTAACAAAAACCATTTAATAGTTATTGTTTTTTTTTTAATTATATACGAAATAAATACATTTCGTTAAATTCAAATTATAAGTTTATATACTTAAAATATTAGGAATAAATAACTGCGATTGATGAAATAACTAACCCTAATGTCTGCCATCATCATTGAGAATATTATTATATTATAACAACGAAACAAACCTCAGCTATGAAATTAACCATCGTCTTCGGAAATATTGATTATATTATTATTTGGTCTCCCCCAATTAGTTTTTAACCAATAGCCAATTCTATTGTTAAACATAATTTATAATTATTGTAATAAGATATACGAGTAATTTGAATTTGACTTACCGTAACATTGGTAAAGGTTTGAATCCTTGGCCATGAAGATCCAAAATTTTATTCACGGTTTAAATTTCGGTTAATTGTGAAAACTCACTGAGGTCAGCAAGAAAGCATCCAACAGTTCAGTAAAACACAGCCACCGTAGGTAAACAGATGAAGAAGAAACGGTCCACTAATTCACACCACAAGTCAACGAGAGTTCTATCAGTAGTCAACGAAGTGGCAAGATATCGAAATCCGTAAACAGAACAAGTCGTGAGCAAAATACAGTAAACATGCGCGCGTCATCAAACAAGGAAGTGCAAATTGCAACTAAGTTAACAAAAATGTTTTATGTTCCCGTTGGTTACCACATCTTAGCCCCGTCCTAATTGGTTGAAAGTAAAATGTGGGAGTGGTTTTTGCGTTTGTGTGTGTGACCGAACCGTTGTGAACAGCTCATAGCAAAATATTTTCAGGTGGTCGAGCATCAAGTGGGCCGATTGTACAGTATGATACTGACTGCTTTGTACAGAGTTGTTTCAATGTCTTCTTTGAAATTAATATAACTAACTAGTTATAAAATAAAAAAGTTGAAAATAAGATCGGAGGTGTTTTATCTGCTTCATTTGCTAATATTCAAACTTTAAAAAACTCGAAGAAGTTTTTGAAGCATTGCACTGAAAATAATAAAATCGTGAGTCACAACTTTAATTTACTAAATTCTCCACGTGCGGCGTTTAGTATTAAACATATATGGTTTAGACTATTATGTATATTAATATCATAAAGCTGAAGAGTTTGTTTGTTTGTTTGAACGCGACAATCTCCGGAACCGCGACCAAATTTTTATCACCGATGACGCACCGATGACGCGGCGCATTTTATATAGTTATTGTGTAAAAAAAAAATATATAATAGCATGTAATGTTTTTATTGTATTTTATTTTAAATATAATAATGTGTAAATAAAATTTATGGCGCAAATATTGTTTTGTTTTCGAGAAATATTGATTTTTTTTGCCGGTCGCTGTCATATCAGTGGTCGGTTTATTTTTCCAAAATAAAATAGTTAAAGCTTATAATTTCATATATAATATTCAGTACCTACAGTATTACAGTGCAATTTATAGATACAGTTGTTTGCCAGTGTTTGTGTGCAGTGGAAATTACTTTAAATCGTATTTGTTACATTAATTAGTGCAATTAAGGGTAGTTTTTATTCCACAATAAAAACTACCCTTAATTTTAAAATATTACAACTTTTAAAACAACAATTTAAAATACTCTGTGGTGTATGTATGTGGACTTTAAGTGACTATAAGACTTGAGTTTCTTTCTGTCTCATAAATTGGTGTCAGACCAAGTACACAAACTCATTCAATATTATTATTGATAACAGCGCCCATCTATCAATAATTTGTTGAACTATTTCATAAGACTCCAATCAATCGTGCAATCGAACAATGTCAAAGTGCGGCAGTTGTGGTCGTTTCCTTGCGTCAACAGAGGGTGCTAAATTCAATCAGTGCTCAGTACTGTTCCACCGCCGATGTGTTGCCTTGCCTCCGGCGGGATCAGTGGCCCAGTTCGCACAAAAAAGCGGCCGGCGGGAAGCAACTATAACACCCCTACACTACAGGCATCGGTTCCGTCTACAGCTGTTGAATACGCGAATCCTTTAAGTGATATGGTCGACAAAAGTTCGACTAACAGGATCATCCTTGAGACTACACGGGAACTTACTAGTCACATCAATGCAGAACTCCGGAACCTTAGAAATAACCTGCGTTCGATTAACTCGGAACTTCACACGCTTAGGGAGGAGATAGTTGATCTTAGAGTTTCTCTTAAGGAACAGCAGTGCAAAATCAATACCATTAAAAGCAGACTAAGCGTGTTGTAGGCTAAGGGAATTGGCTCAAATGGAGATTTCATCACTTTGTTTATTGTTTATTTCTCTCAAAACAGTTACATAAATTCTGATATAAATGAGACATCCCCAGTAAGTAATTATAAATACTTGTGTTGGGGCTGTCTCGCTCCTTCCCTTATATTAACAACAATATTGAGACTGTTGTTTGTAAAATATGTATGTATGTATTTCATCACTTTGATTGAGGAAATGAAAAGGGACCTCAACTACCGGGACCAAGAGTTTTTAGGGAACGACGTAGAAATAAGCAATATACCTGAGACAAGTGGAGAAAATCCGATGCACGTGGCAATGCAGGTAGCTGTGAAGCTGGGCTTGAAGATGGAAGAGCAGGACATCGTCAGCGTTCAACGAGTCGGGAGCAACATATTGAGGCCACATGAGCGGCGGGGCCTGAGACGCGGACTTAACAGCGCGCGCGTACGGCGCGGGGCGACGACAGCTGACCTCGTATTATCTGGTAACTGCCTCCACTGTTTTTACTTCAACGAACGCATGACCAAATATGATCGCCAGTTATTTCGCCAGGCTCGTGATGCAGGTCAGCGAAAAGGTTGGAGTTTCATATGGTTTTAACATGGACGCACACTTGCACGAGCCAAGCAAGGCGATGAGGTATCTCTCGTCCGCAGTGAGGCAGACATACCGCGTGTTTTTGGTATTGAAACAGATAGCTCATAATATAAGTAACTTAACATAATATATTTTAAATTTCTATGTTCCTAAGTTACAACTTGCAATGTTTAAAAATATTTCACTGGGTAATATTTGTGTCTACCTTTTCCATCATGTACAATATTATAATCTACAATCCGTGCCTGTATTCATTGGACTAAACTTTTATAAAATTCATATTTTTAACTACTATATTTACATAAGATTATTAGAGAGAACTACACACTTTATTTATTATATTAAATATTCTTACTTTGGTACATCAGGTTCGAATTTTACACTTAAATTAACTATTCCATCGTGTATTATCATTATATCTATTTGTATATATATATATATATATATATATAAATGTATATATATATATATATAAATATATATATATATATATATATATATATATATATATATACACATGCACGAAATGGTAGGTACGGATGCACATACATTGATTTTGGATAATCCGCGAAAATCAGAGTAATACCTACAGCACGCCTTTCTATGTACCTAACAGTAAATTTCATACCAAATCGTATTAAATAACACACACAAATTTGTAAGAAGAACGGATTTCTCGAGGTCTTTTTCAGTTTAGAAACAGTAAAAAAAAAGTATCTTCTGATGAATATATCGATACCCACATTCTGGCATCTCATGTTGAACGTACTAGCTAGCCTTAGTAATATAAGAAATCTTCCAATAAATCGTATTTATCGCGGGAGCATGCACAATATTATACACACACAGGTTACATACACTTACAATTACAGTCATTTAATTAAATATTTTAAAAGTAACAAAACATGATTACTTTTATGTTTTTATTTTTAATAATCATTTTCAATGCGTGGTCTCTCGGTAGGCATGAGGAATTTATTGTGGCCATGGAAGAGCTTGAGGCTGATATTGTCGCTATTAGAGAGAGTTGGCTAAGAATCCCCCTTTCTTAGCCAATTCTCATTGATAGCAACAATATCAGAGGCTCGTGCCCCGGTAGTACCAAACTATCGCTTTCGGCACGTCCCCCGGCAAGTAACAGTGAGAGGTGGGAAAGGCGGCGGTGTTGGAATTTATGTGCATCGTGATATGCATGTCCGAACTGTGCCACACCCTCCTTCATCGCCAGTCGAGAAGATGTGGATTACATTTAAGATTAACTCACAGACAGTCTTAATTGACATTGCTTACCGACCACCGTGGCTGGACGTAAACATATTCCTTGATGCCGTTACAGGTCATAATGAAAGGTCAAATGCTGACAAGATTATACTGCTTGGGGACTTTAACGTCAATGTTATGTCGTCTAGTGATAACAAAACAATCTTACTTAACAATTTTTTACAACACAATTAAACACAGTTTTTTACTTTTGTGTAAATTCTATGGCAGCATTGTTTAATACTTATGTACCCACCCTATTCAACCTTCATGCAACATATAAAAAAATACTGATTAAGGAAAGGAGCCTTCTATGGATTACAGATACAGTAAGAGAGGTGATGCAAATAAGAAATAAGAGCTATAACAGATATAAGACCACATATTTGGAAAACCGTAAGGACACATATAAAGAACTGAAATACCTTGTTGTAAATGCTATAGAAAGTGAGAAAAAAATAACATTTTTCAACTCGTACATAAATTATAATATAAAAAATCCCAAGCAGCTCTGGTCCAAACTTAAGACCGACTTACTTCTGACCGTGTCGGGGAATCAGATACATGATCTTCCTCATTTCTGCAGGGACCCTGAAGCCATAAATCGTAGTTTTTTAGATGTTCCTGACACTGGATCTGTCACTTTCTCGCAGCTCACATATTTCGAATTCGGTTTGGTACAGGTACTTTCCATCTTGAGCCAGTTTCAGAGAATATAGTTGTTTTCCATCTACGCAGCCTCAAATCAAATGCCATTGGAGCTGATGACATTTGACTAAATATGTCTTTGCCCAATTGACTCTCTGCTATCACTAATATAAATGCTAATATAAATGAGTCAATAGTTAGCTGTACTTTTCCTGACCAATGGAAAATGGCTATCATTAAGCCTATTCCCAAAAAAGCGAATCCTTCAAGTGTCATGGATTTACGACCTATAAGTCTGTTGCCCTGTGTGTCCAAAATAATGGAAAAAGTAGTCTGTAGTCAACTCAGCAAATACCTTGAAGATCACAACATTTATACTGAGATGCAGTTTGGTTTTAGACAAAGGCACAGTACCTCAACAGCTCTTATGGATGTTACAGACAATGTCTTGGAAGCAAGAGACAAAGGCATGGGTGTGCGTGCATGTGATACAATCGATGTTCCACTGTTGCTGTCAAAGCTTAGTCACTATGGGTGCGACGTGGCAGTGGTAAAATGGTTCGACAGTTACCTGAGTAATAGGGTGCAATATGTACAATTCAATAGTGATACAGATGGTAGCCATGTCGTCTGAGGGTGACGAGAAGTGTGCCTCAGGGATCAATTCTAGGGCCAATACTGTTCAAACTCTACACAAGTGATATTGTTACTACTATCATCCACTCGAAGTATCATCTATATGCCGACGATCTGCAGATTTACACATCCTTCTTGCCACAGGAGAGTCATGAGGCCATTACTGAAATTAATGATGACTTGAGCAGAATAGAGGCATGGTCTCAGAAGAACTCCCTGGTGTTAAATCCTGCAAAAACAAAGTTTATGATTATGGGTTAAAAGGATATAATTCATAAAATTATTGACTGCAATCCTGAGGTAAAGATAAATGATGTGTCATAGAATGTCGGGTATATGAAGCCCGCAACTAAGGAGTTATTTTTGATGGTCAGTTACATTTCGAGTCACATATTTTAAAGGTTGTGAGTAACTGTTTTTATCGTTTGAAACTGCTATACAGGATCCGGCCATATATCAGTGTTGGTGTGCGCATAATGCTCTGTGAATCACTGATGTTATCCAAGCTAAATTATGCCGACACTGAATATGGCACATGCTTGCTAAGCCGGACAGAAAAGCTTCTACAACGAGTACAAAATGTTTGTGCACTTTTTTTTTTCAATATTCCTCCTTAATCACATGTCTCTGCCTTCCTCAAATGTGGGGGCTTGATGAATATGTCCTCGAGGCGCAAGCTCCATTTTGCTTCTTTAGTATTTAGCGTGATAGGCACAGGCAAACCAGTATATCTTTATAAAAAAACTACCATGATCAAGAGACTATATTAATAGGTATGCAACAAGAGCCTCCGAATATCTTATGTCTATCCCCAAACATATTTAAGACCGCAGCTTTTAAAAGCAGTTTTACGTACGCTGCTTCCAGTTGTTGGAATGTTCTGCTGCCTCCGCTTCGTGCTTTAGAAACGGTTAGATGCTTCAATAAACAGTTTAAAATTACCTGTTGGACACTCAGTAGGCAGTTAACTCTGTTGTTGGGCACCTACTTCGCTTCACAGTTATTAGTATTAGTATTTCATGGTCATTCTTCGTTTTGACTGTAATTAAATTTTATTTATTTATTTTTCACCGATATGTTTAAATAATGTAATGTGTATAATATACACATCACATTTTAAACATAACTATATTATAGTTGGCAATTGTAAGTCTGTTTTTTTTTTTCTCTTTATTTATTTAGGGGCTTTTATCTTAAAAAGTATGCCAGCCCCATCATACCATATTCATTTATCGTACAGTAGGTTAAAATATTACTTCATTTAAACGACTATCGCTTGACCAATTTACAGAGCATCCTTGCGCCCACAGATGTTGGTTCCGCTAAAATGCTCTGCATTACACCAACATTTATACGATTTATCTTTAAATCTTTCATAATGGCTTCCCTAGTGCCTTGGTTCTTAGCACACTCCATCAAAAGATGTTGGACATCGTCAATAGTGTTGCAGACATCACAGTTCGGTGATTCGACTTTCTTCATCAGATATCCAAATTTTCTGGATGGAATGTGCCCCGAACGAAGTCTATGTAAAATTATACAAAATAATCTGCTTATTTTAGCATTAGTGAACCATGGACAGCGAAGAGGCTGACTCTAAATGGTTTTATACCAAATTCCCTTCATGTTTGAAATTTCATCAAATATATATTTCCAATTATTGTATATTTTAATTTTATATTTATTCAATACTTCTGAGTAGTGAGGAACCATTGTTATAATTTGGCCCTGGGAAATTGCTAATTTTGCAAGACGGTCAGCCTCTTCGTTGCCCCTTAGACCTATGTGAGAAGGAATCCATTGCAACCTAAGACGTATGCCAAACTGATTTATTTCATTCAATTGATTGAGGATAGCATAGGCTACCGAAACACCTCTGTATCCAGAGACGCATCGAGCCACGTGCTGAAGAGCACTTTTACTATCTGTAAGAATTACATATTGCTGGTGGTTTAAGTTATCTTTTATATAATTTAAAGCCTCTGAGATTGCAACCAACTCTACCGTCATTATTGATATACAAGAATTAATTTTGAAAATCCCATGTCTGCCTTGTTCTGGTTCTACAAAAGCAGCTCCTTGACCATTAGCGCTCTTCGAACCATCGGAATATATTTTACACCAGTTTTTGTATTTGCCATTCAGCTTTTTAATAATATCACATTTCAAGGAATTGATTTCATGTGCACTTTTAGGACCCTTGACGCTTTCTAAGTCAATAGATACGTATTTTTTGATGTTAATGCTACTAACCCAGAAATTCAACGAAAACATCTGCAATGGATCACTTGCACTTACGTTTTCTAAAATATCGTCGTACGTTGTCATAATTAGAGGTTTTTTTTTATTCTGCCAATAACGAGTATTTCGAAACGCACTAAGGTCAGATATTAACGTAATTGATAAACTATTTTCCCATGATTTCATTTTCAAAACGTGTTTGTAAGCCAAAAAACTTCTCCTCAGGTGTAAAGGTGGTAAACAAAGTTCACTATCCATCACGTGAATTGGTGAACTCTTGATGAATCCTCCAATAATTCTTAATGCATTATTTTGAATCCTATCCAATTTAGAAACATGTGTTTTTGCACTGCTATCGTATAGGTAACATCCAAAATCGATTCTGCTTCGAATTAATGCGATATACATGCGACGTAAATGTTTACAATGAACTCCCCATCCAGGTCCGGCCAATACCTTTAACAAATTTAAGTACTTTTGTGTTTTTTCTGCAATTTCATTTATGTGTTTCGCCCAAAGTAAAGATTTGTCAAGCCACATACCTAAGTACTTAACACAACTAACGGATATCAAAGGGTGGTCGTCTATTTCTATTCCGATTGGATATATTTTACGGCTTCTACTAAAAGTGCAAAGTTGAGTTTTGTTTGCTGACAGTTGTAAACCAAGTTCTCGCAACATACCAATCATATCGGACAACGCGCTTTGGATATTGTGCTTACAGAAAGTTATGTCCGCATGTGTTACATAAAAGACAAAATCATCAGCATACTGGGATACAAACACGTTTTGAATTTGATGACAGATTTTATGGGTGACAATATTAAATATTAAAGGTGAGATTGGATCACCTTGTGCTAACCCTTTGTTTGACCATCGAACGATAGAACCCTGATTATTGTTAATTTTGATCATAAGGTGTCTTTCATTTAGAAATGACCACAGGTATTTACATATCTTTGATCCAACCTCTAAATCATCAAGAATCTCAACAACTCTCGTAATTTAAATATTATTATAAGCGTTCTCAATATCCAAAAAGCAGGCTAATGTTGGCATATTTTGAGAGAAACCGATTTGGATTTGAGTGACACTTCTCACAAGGCTATCCGTACAAGACTGCGCTCTTCTAAAGCCTGTTGTGTTTGGTGATAAAATTTTGTTTTTTTCTATAAACCATTCAAGACGTTTGGCTACCATTAAGTGAAATATCTTGCATACACACGATATGAGTGATATTGGTCTTAATTTCGGATCTTCGGATCAAAAAAGAAGCTGATTAATCTATACTATTACAGAAATTATGCCAGTTATTCAACTTTGCTTCTCTTATGAGGCGTTGACTTTCTGCTACCTTATCGTTTAATGTTTTAAGGTTATCTGGAGTAGGATTACGACGGAAATTTCGCAAAGCTAATCTACGCTGTGCCACTACCATAGATAACGACTGATTCCAGTATTCCCTAGGTGTAAAGTTATGGTCTGGGTCTGTACATATGTTTGTAAGAGGGATATTTTTATTGGCGGACACAGTAATTTGATCAATAAGATAATCGTAAAGAGCCTGTACGTCCTCACTTTCGAAATGGTCATACATTGATAATGAATTAGTAAGATCTCTGCAATACGAACACCAGTCTGCTTTCTTAAAATTACGTCTCTTAACAACATGTATAGTATCACTTTATTTTATACAACTTTTTATAACGAGATGGTCACTGCCTAAATTTTCATTGCATACATGCCAATCAAAGTTTACTGCTAAATCAGTTGAAGCGAAGGTTACATCGGGCGACGATTGTTGTAAAGCACCGTTGACACACTTAAGTCGAGTAATACTCCCGTCATTAAGAGAGACGAGACCATGATTAAGGGAGGAATCGACCAATTGTACACCTCTAGTATCATTTTTATATGACCAGTTTGAGTGATGGCCATTGAAATCCCCTGCTATTAATGACTTATTTGAAAACTTACTGATAATTTTGTCCCAATCCGAATGACAAGTACGCACCGATGCAGGACAATAAATACCGACTATATTCTCTAATTTTTTACAGTTCAATAGTTTGACATGTAGTATTTCTATTGACTTATTATTTAAAGTGATATTACATACGTGCGTTTGTAAAGATTTATGACTTATAATTGCTACTCCTCCATATGAGTCCAATCTGTCTTTTCTATATACATTATAGTCTTTGATGTTTACCGGAATTTCCAAATTGAACCATGTTTCGCTTACTATAGCTATGTGTGCCTTTTCTTGCAATAAGAGTGCTTCAAAACTCGTTATTTTTGGCCTCAAACTTTGTGCATTCCATTGCAATATATTGATACAAAAATCTTTTGGTCTGTTATTATCCATTTAATAGTTTAAAAAGTTTTTCTAATGTATCTCCTCCAGATAAATAACTCATAAACATTAATTTAATTTTCTCCACAAATATTTTTAATACCATCATTATTTTTTCTTCGAAGGGTTTATTTGATGTAATGATTTCTTTAACTCTCGATGTAATACTATTTTCAACTATCTTCTTGTCATTTCCTCTACCTTTTCCTTGCCTTTCCTTTTCAGATGTATCATGTGCCAAAATGTCCATACAGTTAGTGCTTTCATTAACCACATCAACTTGTTGGCTTTTCTTTTTGTAAATTTGTTTCTTATTTTTTAGTTTCTTCTTAGTTGGATTCATCAGGTTACATTTTGCTTTTTCACTTGTGGCACTAGCATCACTGGAGCCCAGATTTGATAGTTCTTCTCGCGCTATACCACTTGATACTACTACGCTACTGTAAGACTTGCCCTTAACATGTGGTTGTTGTTGTGCATCATCCGTATCCATGGTTTCCTGATTAACGGCCACCACCTTTTTATTCTCAAGATAAAATGGCCAGGGCCTTACGATAAGTACTATTTGTTTCACTCATGAGAAGCCGTATATCTTTCTCTTTTTTGAACATGGGACATCTCTTGTCTAAGGCCATGTGCGGCCCTTTACAATTTAAACAAATTTATTCATTTGTCTCGCAGTTTTCATGGGCTTTGCCACATTTAGGACACAAAATTTTATTAGACGGAGAGAATTTTCTTGAGTGGCCGTATTTCCAGCATCCAGAGCATTGGGTGACTGGAAATGCATAGGGTTCACTTTGAATCTGCAGCTATATGCTATTACATATAATGGCAATCTGGGATTTTTAAATGATATACGTATTGACTCACTTGCTTTCCAATTGCCATCGTTGTCTAATCGATTCAGCCGTCTTACTGCGACTATATTGTCATTATTTGATTTTAGTACTTCCAGTAGTTCCATCTCAGTCATGCACAGATCGACACATTTTACAACTCCATAGGACATATTAGTCTCAGTAGTCAATTGAGTTCTATAACCCAATTTTATAAGCTCCTGACATTGTAACATATTTTTAGCATATTCTTTCTTGTCGAATTGAACAAGGATTTTATAAGGACTTTTATAAACAATTTTCATGATATTTAGTATATTACACGATTTCAACAATTTTGCCATTGCCATGGGTTTTGGCAACACTTCCAATGATGTTACACATACTTCAAATTTGTCATCCATATTCCCGTTTTCCAATCTTTTCTCCATCTCGCTCATAGAATTTCTAATAATAATAAATAATAAAATAATAAATCTTTTTATTGCATCAAATATGGTACATACATAGGTCTTAAAAGCAGTGTCTGAGTTTCACATATTTGGCTAACTTGAGCATGCAATAATATTAGGTTAAAAGAGTAGGTATCTATCTAGAAAATACGGAGTTGTAATAATTAATTCTTATTTTCGAGAAATTCTTTAAGAGTGTAAAAAGTGTGATGTATCAACCACTTTTACAACTCCCTTCTCATTTTTATTATTGGTAGTTCACGAATAGGCTTGGGCACTTTATTGAACACTTTTATGCACATTACATAGCAATTCTTGTGAAATAGGGATGTCTTACAGGCAGGCATTATTAACCTAGAGGGATCTCTTTTACCTATAATCGAAATATCACGAGCACAGATAAATTCGTTTGAAAATTTCTTGACATGAATACAGATTTCCATTATATATAGGCCTACAAGTGTTAATATGTTGTTGCTTTTAAACAAAGATCTACATGATTCCAGTGGTCCTACATTAACACAAGACTCGTATGCATTTTTTTTGACCTATAAATGCTTTGTTTATTTCAGTCGAATTTCCCCATATCAATATTCCATATCTTAATACAGATTCTATGTAACCGTAGTAAGCAATTAATGCAGCAGGTTTTCCTGCTACGCGTTGTAAATTTCGAAGAGCATATACAAATTTATTAATTTTAGTACATATATATTTGATATGTGTTTTCCAGTTGCAGTGTTGATCTATATATAGGCCCAAAAATTTTGTATCTGCTACTTTGTTAAGTTTTTCACCGTGATATATGATATTTAGAGAATCGTGTACCGTCCTACAGTTTGAAAATTGAATGTATTTAGTTTTAGTTATATTAGCACACAGATTATTTGATTCAAGCCACGTAATTATTAATTCTATTGTTTTATTTAAGATAATGTCATAATTGCTATTTAAATTATTCTTAGGTATAATTATTGAAATGTCATTTGTAAATAGAATAAATTGGTACGATGTTATATTCGGGAGATCATTAACATATAATATGAATAGAAGAGGACCGAGTATACTGCCCTGAGGCACGCCGTGTTTCTTTTCTAGAAATTTTGACCTATATGAGGTTAGTATAGAATTATTATTTACACGCGACACTTCTACGCACTTTTGACGGCACTTCAAGTAGCTTTCTATCCATTTAAGTGCTGGACCGCGGATCCCATATCTCTCGCATTTGTTAATTAGAATATTATGATTTACACAGTCAAACGCTTTAGACATGTCGAAAAATATAGTGATTACCGGAGTTTTGTTGTTTATATACTCAGATAAATTACGTATTAATGAAAAAATTGCTAGAGTGGTGGATTTTTCCTTTTGAAATCCATTCTGTTCCGGTCGTAGGATTTTGTACTTAAATAGGAAGCTGTATATTCGGGAATACATAGCCTTTTCAAAGATTTTTGAAAATATTGGTATTAGTGTTATAGGTCTATAATTTGTGAGTTCATGACAATCTCCTTTTTTAAGAATCGGTTTAACTATAGACTTTTTTAACTCTTCCGGAAAAATACCTTGTTCGAAAGTTAGGTTAATTAGATGAGTCACGATTGGTGCAATAATATCCGCACAGCTTTTTACAACAGCAGTGCAAATAGAATCGTAACCTACTGAATTTGTGTTATTTAAAGATTTGATGATTTGTAAAGTTTCATTTACGGTACATGGACTTAGATATATGCTAGTTGCGACATGGTCGATACCGTTATAGAGATTACAGTTTGTATTTTTACGTGTGCCATTTACTATATTTGTGAAAAATGTGTTAAATTTGTCAGCAATCATAGAAGGATTACTAACTTTGGTATCGTCATAATTTATCCATTCAATATTTTTATAATCTCTATTTAGATATTCTTTGTTTTTTATAATATCCCAAGTAGTTTTACATACATTTATAGATTTAGTAATCAAATTGCTGTTTGTATTTCTTTTTGAGCAATTTATGCAAGCCTTTAGTAACTTTGTATATTTATTATATTTGTTTTTATTTATGGTGCTGTTTTTTAAATAATAGGTGTATCTAAGTTTTCTTTTTTGCTTACTAGCTATTTTAATTCCCCTTGTTAACCATATTGGCGCATGATTATTACTCTTTAATTTACATCTTTGAATATCATTAGTTGAGTCGCTTCTAACTAACCGTTTTGGCCTCCGTCTAGTAATGGTTATGAAGCCTTCTTCGTTACTACAATCACTTTCTTCGCGTACCCTTTTTTCTACATTTCTCTCATTATCTTGGGAAAATTCCACGTTCAGTTGTGAGTTTCTTCCTAACTCCTGATCACGTTCTACATTCACTTCCACGTCACTTTTGTTCCTAACTTACATAACTACATCACTCCCTTTGCTATTTTCCTGCATAATTAAACTTTGTTTATTGCGGGTAGATAAAGAAAAAATGTATATCCACCGTTGCCGTGTTAATAGACGTCGACGTGCGATCCGTACGCAGTCTCGCGCGCAACTGAATTGTAAGTTTGTAACGATGTTTGTTTTGTTTTGTTCAGCGACGCCATCTCAAATGTACTCCTGTGACGACGCCTGCGCGGCTCTTTTTTTTTCTAGCGATATTAATATTTCCGCCAATGACCAGTCGAGACTAGGTAGACTTGTAGAGATCAGCCTGCGCGGCTCGCTAGTTTGATAATTTTTACATATTGACATGTTACATATTACATGACAGATGGGATGGACGCGTCGCGTCGAGTGCGTTTCGTTGCACGTGATGCACTACACAATGATGTTAATTAAAATGTTATCTTTATTTGTTTTATTAATTTTTGTTGTTTTAAATTATATATTTTGTGTATAATATTACATATTATACATATATTTTTATTTTTTTCTAGTTGTTTACTTCCATAATGTTTTTTAATATGTTGTTGCTACATTTAAGTTTTAAGAGAAGTAACTGATATCTAGTTGATAAATCAAAGTATTGCTGCATATAACAGCGGCAGCAAAAGCAAAAAAGGGTCTACAAGAATATCAGCGTTGTGGTCCACAGACTACAACAATAGCTGACGTAGGTCCTTATTTATTTGTTCCGTTCCAATCTACCTACCTACTTATGTTGTAATGTTTTCTTTTTTTTTTGTATCGTGGAACAATTATTTTCTTTCTTTCTTTCTTTTTTTTCAATTTAGGTAAAAAAATACATTAAAAAATAATTTATTGCCTTAAAAAAAGTAGAAAATTAGAAATTACATAAATATCAATTAAAATTAGAGTAATCCAAAATTCCAATAAAACCAAACATACACCGTCAAAAATGCCGTGTCTGTGTCGCAACCTGATTCCGTTCGCACAGACAGACAATCATTTTTTAAAATGGCATCACAGACCAGCGGATACATGGTTTGTGTTGTGATGTGTGTCTTATAAACCCTTATTTGCCGGAGAAGAAAATTTGTTTGTTGTAGCCACGTCATATCTGTATTGTGGTTCATGGTGTGGGCTAGACATCAACAAACTTAAGTCATCCTGCTCATTTTCTCGATTTCATAATAGGACATGATGTAGGAAGAGAGACGATTACATCGGAAATCTCAAAATATTAGGTATGATTGAATTTTCATTTCATTATAATATAAGAAAAATAGGTAACGCCTGACAAAAAGATAGTAGTAATATTTCCCTATTTATCTTTTTTTTCTAATTTCATTTGGGGACTTTTGTCCGTTTAGCATATGTCAGTCCCATTAGGCTTAACGGTTACACATTCATTTATATATGTACAATAAAGACAAAAACATATAACCATACTATGGGTTATTACACTGATACAAGGCTAGCTCATAAAACATTTTAGCTTCACTAGATGTTGGTATACACAGACAACTCTGAATTATACTAACATTCAATCAATTAATATCAAGCATCAAATGATCCCTATATGATTGGTTCTTGGAACACTTCATTAACAGATATTGAGCATCGTCAATTTTATCACAGAGTTCACAGTTTGGTGAAATTGCTTTTCCCATAAGGTGCTCAAACTTCCTAGATGGAATGTGCCCGGAACGCAATCTATGTGCGATTGTTACATATTTTCGACTTAATCTAATGTTGCTAAACCAAGGTACGCGGGGAGGCCCCGACTGCCAAATACCAACTGCCTTATACCAAAAACCCTTAGATTTTCAGTTTTCATCAAAATATTCTTTCCAATTATGATAGCAAGTATTTTTAAATTTATACACTATTTTATGAGTAATGAGGTTAAATACTAATATTTTCGCCTACTGTAATAGCTAACTTTGCTAGTCGGTCAGCCTCTTCGTTACCCTCCAACCCAACATGAGACGGAATCCACTGCAATCTCAGAATTTAGATAAAATTATTTCTTTTATTTTGTTCAGTACAACATAGGCTATCGGTGCGAGCCAAATGCTGTAAAGAACTTTTACTGTCGGTCAATATTACAACATTTTGACTGTCCATGTTTTGGATAAAGCTTAAAGCAGCTGAGATTGCAGTAAGTTCCATCATCATAATTGAGACAGGTGAGTCAGCCTTATACATAGTCCTGACATTTTCATGTGGATAGCAAAATGCTGCTCCTTGTCCAGCGGCAGATTAAGAACCATCCGTAAAAACTGCTTCCACCCGTCATAATTAATACTTAAATCTTCCAATATATCGATTTTGAGTGAGTTAATTTCATAATCACGTTTTGGTTGTATAATACAATCTAAGGTAATCTTAATGATATTATCTAAATTTAAATAAGACATGTAAGTATTAAACAAATACAGTTCAAGTGGATAAGATGAGTGAATATTATTACTTTTAACATCCGCATAACATAAAAGCAAAAGAGGTCTCTTTTGTTACGCCATTATCTAACATGTGTTAGGGAGTCTAACTCCTCCAAGAGGAAGATTTGACCAAGACATACTTTTTGCACAATATTTGTAGTCTAGATATTGTCTTCGTATGAATAGTGGTGGTATACATAATTCACTCTCCATGACATAAATTGGTGAGCTTTTAATAAAGCCTCCAATGATTCTTAAGGTCTGGTTTTGAATCTTATCTAATTTATACAGATGAATCTTAGCACTACAATCGTAAAGGAAGCAACCATAATCAAATCTACTTCTTATTAGAGAAATGTACAATGTTCGTAGATGTTTGGTATGAATTCCATAGGTAGGTCCCGCCAACACTTTAATCAAGATAAGAAATGTTAAGGCTTTTTGAGATATTTCACTTATGTGCTTGTTCCACAAAAGAGACCAGCCATAGTCCTAAATATAATTTGATGTACGCTACTGAATTCAATGAGTGATTATCAATTTCTAATTTTATTTGTCTTCTAATACGACCCCGGCTAAATATACAAAATTTAGATTAGGATGGCGATAACTCTAGACCAATATCATATAGAAGAGAAGTAATCAAATTTAAAGCTATTTGCAGATGATTTTGACATCATCGGCGTATAGTGCTATTGACACGACTTCGATTTGATGACAAATAAAAGATGTCGCAATATTAAACAATAATGGAGCTAACGGGTCCCCTTGAGCCAAACCTCTATTTGTCCATCGTATATAACCGTTCAGCTCCTCTATCTCATTTATTTTTTTAAGCATCAAGTGCCTTTCACTCAGAAATGACCAGAGGTAATTACAAAGGTTTTCAACCAATTTTTCAACTGACACATTATTTATACGCATCGGTTACATCAACAAAACAAGCAACAGTTGGAATACCTATTTATCTTCGTTCGGTTACGGTTGCTAGACTTGGTTCTTTTTACTATTGATTTCATGTATTCTCCTCTAACAAATAATCTGAGGTTCCATTTGGGGCGAAAAGAAAAACGTAAATCATGCCAATAGTTTGCATTGGCCTTTAGACCAGTGTAGTGTTATTTTATTACTAAAGTTTATCCAACTTTCTTTCACAAGGATGTATTTGAATCTCATAATAAGTTGTATTCCAAAAATATTAAATACCGCCACCTACTAACTTTTAGCGAGAGTAAAATGACTAAAAGCAAAGTTAAAAACCAGTGAGAGGAAAGCAACCGAAAAACAAACTGCCTTTCACCCTCTAAGTGACGGCAGAGGCGACTGAATTATCTTATATAGAATATTTATTACGAGATTGCTTGGAAGGTACGACAATAAAATCATCATATTAAGAGTGTAGATTATTTTTTTCTGCAAGTAAGATATAATGTTGTTAGCTTTAAATGAAGTAACTGCAATATACGCTGCCTTCGGTAACTGGGTCGCCGAGTTAATCGATTACTAATTGCGGCTAGAGCACGTATTTAGCTCGAGCGCTGAAAGCTTCATCTTAATTAAGTTCGTGGCATACCATTGCCCAACTATTCTATTTATTACGTTTTATTCAGCCATTATCTTCGTTCGTTACAAATTAAACAAACTCCATAAAACAAAGCAAAACAATATTTGCTGTTGAACGTCTTACTCTTCGCTTATGTTCAGGATAAATAATAACTTAGATTATAATTTGTTCACCTCCAGCTTGATTTTCTTGAAATCTTTTCACATTTCTGAGCTGCACCTCAAAATAAACTTTAACTCTCTAGGTCCAAGTATATGCTGGGCGTTGATGAGTAAGCAAATGAGTCAGGACTTTCCATATTCAAAATGCACATATTCTGTAACAAGCCCGTGAATTCTAACTTAAGCATATTACGGATAGCTCCAACCGCTACACGTCTGATAAATTAAAGTGAACGTAAAGAAGGCTCGATATCAATTTGTCAAAGAGATATTCACTTTCATTAACGACATCAAGTAAATTTAAAATCTTCTAGCCCTGACAAAGAAAACTGGGAGGAAAGAGCAAAAAAGTCTCACAAAAGTCTGAGGAAACTTCCATCAAGTTTTTGTGATTATTGAATCAGTCCGTAACGTTAAACGACGAAGAAAATACTTTGAGAAGAATAAATGTTTCTTCAAGACGTTTTCTTTTGTGTAAGAATCTTTTTAAAAAGAATAGTGTCTTTTAATACGATCGAACAAACGGTATTTGAGAGCCGGTGAACCGTGGTGACACGCTTTTATGCGCACGGCTCTACCCACAAGTCACACAAAAAGCACAGAAGTTAATCTTAGTACAAATGCAAAAAATATTTTATTTGGGCAAGTTGTACTTACCAGATTATTGTTACATAATTAACTCCATATAGGTCTTGATAAACACCAACACAAGGTGTTTTTGAAAACAATCTGTAAACAGAACGCCGTCACCTGTCACTTGAATCTGTCTATGTTGAAAGATGGTGATTTAAATATTATCTATATGACGTGCGTATTCGACCAGCGATTGCTGGTCTGATCTAAAAGCAGTCTACGTCTACTAATTCACGTCGAAAGATAGGATTCCAACCCCCAATCTCTCAACTGCTCAGATAGCGAAAAATACGTGTACAATAGTAAAATGTATGTAACCACGATCTCCTTTTGGTGGTGACAGTTACGAAAGTGTCAGGTGACTGGGACCGCAGTCCCAATTCCCTGATTAGTTTTTATATGTTTTACGTCAGGCGAGTGGGTCCACCCGTAATCTGAACCACAAATCCATTGTTTCAATCAGTTTTAATGCAGTTGACAGAAAAAGTGTTTAAATAAAACAAAGTTATTAAAATAATGTTTTTTATTTTAATATTTGCACTACAGAAATCCGACCGAATGGGACTCGCGCACTGAGGGTTCCGTACTAACATATAAATATGTAAATAGTTTGATCAATGAGGGAATCTACCTAGAGATACGGCACTGTCACCCGTTTGCAACTTGGTTGATAAACCATGTTGCAAACGGGTGACTCACCGACCGTGGTTACACGAAGCATTTTGAAAAAACTTAGTTGCCATATTGCTCTATTGAGTCACAAATAACAAATAAACTTAACATATTTTTATATTTTTGTTTTAAACGGGACCTCAGTTACGAAACAATATTGAAAGATTTATCTTATATTAGACAACTCACATAAGACCATCTCAAACTGAAGAGAGCTTTACTATAACAACCAGACAACTGATACTCGTTAACATACTCAGATAATTCTAAATACATATATCAAATCTCGCTCATAAGCGATGGTAGCCTAACGGCTAAGGCATGGGACTCGCAATCGTGAGGTCGCGGGTTCGAATCTTACCCATTATACTACCGACGTGAACCCACTCCTAACACAAGCCATTGAGCTTAGCTGGAGGGGGAACATTAACAACATTTAAAAAAATATTAAAAAGCCATATTTTAAAGCATTTTTCATTGACAAATAGGTCTTAATAATACAGCTTATAACTACTATTGTAAAATACTAACACCATATTTATACAAACATATAAACTTCAATGTACACCAAATGCGTACATCTATACATAATAGGTACCTTTTTTTTGATCATATTACACATAAAATCAAATCATCGTTTTTAGCAAACCCAAAATTTTAATTATTGCACGTCACTATGTCATAAGCCTTAACAAACATGCATTCTTTCTACACAAACGTTTTTCAACAAATCTCACTCATACCGACCCTTGAACATTTTTATTTTATAATTACCCTACTAACAACGCTTATTGGCTAATAATTTTTGTTATGAAGTATTGTATTTTTCTCTATAAGTGATTAATGTAATCTTTTGAGAAATAAATGTCATAAACCATACAACCTCTAGCTTAGCAGTCAGGGTCACTAACCACTAAACCAACAGGCTAGTCTTTTTGCCATGCTAAATAGACTTTCTTTCAAAATTGTAGGCTTAGTAATTTCAAAGAGGTAGGGCGTCAATTAGTCATGAGCATTCATAAATAACTTTAAAAAATACATACTTGAGACCCTTACACCAAGCCTTTCATTTGTTTTCATGTTACACTATACCGTTTTTATTGCTCTTTCAATTTATGGTTTTGCCCCTAAAATGGCCCTTATCAAATGTCAAACTTATATTAAGTTTCCTGTAATCTATAGATTAAGACCTATCTTTTGTATTTTTTCCAAATCATTAGGCTCAGTGGCTTCAGAGATAGGGGGAAGGGGTGGATGGCATTTTTTCATGTTTTTTCTAGAATCAATTTTAAACCAATTATTTTAAAATTATAATAAAAAACATATTAGTAAAAATGTTTGAATCTGGCATATGAATATGTTTTTTGTCTGGCATCGACTTGAGAATGATAAAGGTTTTTATCCGTTATATGTGAAAAAAAAAGCACTAGGTAACCTGTTTATGAAGGATTCATTATTATATATTCACATTAATTAGGAAACGAAGCGGAATCTCAAAGTGTCGATAAATCTGGAAAACGCACAAATACGATCATAGTGGCTGAATACGCCAACTACGAATAACTTTTACCTGTTACTTAACCCACCCACATCAGGCGCCTAATTAAAACTGTCAGTAACCCAAAAATATTAAGTTAACCATATGTAATTTTAATAACAACACAAATAACGTAATTATCAAGCGGGGTACTTAATTGAGAAAGAGACAAATATAATATTAAACCGCTTTGAGTAATATTAAACCACTGTTGGTAATAATAATTGGTGACGATGATTGTTGATAAATAGTATTAATAGTGATACTGATGATTGAGGACGTTGATAATGAGCTGTCCAGTTTGTATTGGTTAAACTTTATCTCCCAGATCTTAAGACTCGCATCTTCTCCGGCGCTACGGGAAAAGCAGCGTCTTCGCCCTTGCGCCGTATGCTCGCCTCCATAGTCTCAGCTTGCTAGTCACCTTCGGCGACCAGCCTCGGCCGCTACGGTTCGCATAGTGATCTCTGAGGGGTATCTGCTACAGCGAGCGGAGGTTGCATTTTCTCCGCGCCTCCGGTTCTACTTAACACCCTCAGGGTATCACAAACTCCCACCTGTGTCCCCACGTTGTCGCCGTGGTGGGGCTTGCGTGTCTCGACGATCCTTGGAGCTGTGCCGGTAGAGCTACTCATGCCGGACAGGTCCAAGGGGAGAGACCAGACCAAGCGGGACACAGGGCGGAGTCTTCAGAGACTGCCGCGGAAGAAGGTAAAGGGGGAATTTCCGTGGTTCGGCACACGGTGGCTCACGGAGCGTACTATCGGGCGACGAACCACGAGGCGGTTTTAGTGTTGTCTAGCGCTCTTGCCGGATAACGAAGGCGGGCCCACTCACCGGTACGCGTCTGGTCACCAGACGTGACTGCGTGAGGTGGAAAAACACGGGGAGAATAATAAAAAAAAAAACGGTTTTCAGATTGGACCTCACCCTTCAAAGGACAAAAAATGAAAAAGGTAGATGATAAAACTATTCCCCAGGGTGGTAGCCGTAGAATCCACCACAGAGCCTTCGGGCTGTGCCAGTCCGGCCGTATCTGGGGGGGGGGGAACATATGCCTATCCACCGCTCAGACCAGCGCATTGAGCCATGGTGGCTCACAGCCGGACTTCGGGGGGTCTACCTTCGCCCGAAATTCCAAGGGACGCAGCAGGCAGAAGGGGCCGCGCCACGGCTATACCTCCTACCTTACAATCGCAGCGCGGCGCGAGAAGCCGACTAAAGGCGTCCGTTCGATACGGCACACCCGCTCACTCCTGCAGTGAGGCCGAGTCGGATGTCCTGACGGATAGTGGCGAGCCAGATCGCAGTGGTGGGTTCAACACGGACCCGTAGCCCGATTAGCCGAGGCAATTTAGGAAGAACCTTGTCATTGACACAAAGTGTCAGTAAATAAAACAATTCCCTTTTTGATTGGTATTAGGTGTTGTTAAATGCAATATACATACACAGGATTACATAATAATGGGTACCAATCTCAAGCGGATATATAGGGTCATGTTATTAGATGGTTCGCGTGATGATATTATTACCATTCAATTTCTGCTATTAGCTCAGTAATAAGACATTAAAAACTAACCTTAAGTTTCTCTATCGCTGGTAACACGAAAACATGGAACGTATTACCTCATAAGCTTGCCTACTGCTAGCTTGAGTGATGGCAGCCTTTCTGGAGTTATGTTTGTCTTAAACTGCTCTACGCTTGGCCTCCTGCGGAAAGGCAGCCTCCAACGACAGCGTTAACCAGACTTCATGCAATGTATATCATGACAGCGACAGATGGTTAAGCAAATGTATTCATAGATCGATACCAAATTGGATCGATGCTTCATGTGATGAATCAAATGATCATCAAAAGCGAGTAGAGAGAAAATAATAAGATACAATAATAAAAAAGAAACCCATCTGAAACAAAACAAGCTTTGTTTAGAAGATAAACCAATACTACCAATACCTCTGCGTGTCGAATAAAATAAGTTATACTCACGAGGACGTTATGCACAATATTTATGGCATTGATCGCCTCTCCCAAATCCCACCAACAAATTAAATAAGGAGTCTCTGAAACGAAAACAACATGTGAGGTTACGCTGACAATGGTTTTGGAAATAACTATTTCCGAAATATTACAATTACATTATCCACAACTCACCTCACGAGCAGAACATGATTAAATTATTTTAACATCACATAAGATGTATAAAATTTAGTTCGATTACATCAAACTTTTACTTTGGGATCGTTCATCTCATAAAGTGTTCGAAGACAACCAACGACAATGACCTCATCATTGACCCAATGACAATCTACGTTCCGATACAACAATATTGGATAGAAACTTTACAAGATAATATTTAAATATTTATTCAAACATTTATTATAATATTTGTTTTGGATTAGTAATATATATTAAAATAATATTTCAGATGCTTTCTATAAATATAGAAAAGAATTCAAATCGATTATTGATTTGACAAGATACAATACTAATAAGTTTAAAGGATTTACGCTCGATGGCGTACTCCAATTAGTCGAAAAGGTTGGGGATAGATGTCGCGTGAAGCGTCAATAAAAATAATCTCAAAACATCATTTTTAAATAAGACTTGAAACGCAACGTTACAATACCCTCCCACCAGGGAAAGTTTCGAACAAAGTGAGGAACTGCGCTGCCCTCAGCGCACCTCAACAACATAACACCAATCAAGAAAAAATCCAAAATCCAACAAAAGCAAATGAAAAAAAAAACCAACAACAAAAGTTTGTCACGTCTGTTTCGATAGATTATCTAACCAGATGTCGTACAATTTACTATATATCAAGCTTATCTAAAGTCACTTATGATCCTTTTTATTTTTCTCCTGTTGCACCCGATGAGATCAAGAGAATTATACTCTCCATCAAGTCGAAGGCGGTAGGTTGTGACGGCATCAGCCGCCGTATGATCATTACCATCCTTGACCAGCTTCTTCCTGGAATTACGGATATTATTAACTTTTCTTTACAATCAGGACGTTTTCCCGACTTATGGAGTAAAGCATACGTGCGACCTCTGCCTAAGATCTCCAACCCTTCTCTTCCTAATCATTGCCGTCCAATGTCTATTCTTCCTTTTCTGTCTAAAGTCCTTGAAGCCTGTGTACACCGACAATTATCCGCATTTGTACAGCTTAATGGCTTCTTATGTCCTTTCCAATCTGGTTTTAGGCCTGGACATAGTACTATCTCCGCATTGCTAAAAGTAACTGGCGATATCAAAGCCGGTGTGGAGGATGGAAAAGTTTCTGTCATGGTGTTGGTGGACTTCTCAAACGCCTTTAATACAGTTAGCCACGATATACTCCTATCAATACTCTCGTATTATAATATTTCATCGGGTGCATTGGAATGGTTTTCTTCATATCTTCAGGGGCGCCAGCAGTCGGTTCGCATCGATGATACATTCTCTAGTTGGCGTGATCTCGTTGCGGGCGTTCCTCAAGGCGGTATTCTATCTCCTCTACTTTTCTCCTTGTTTATCAATCTTTTAACTCAGGAACTTCGATGTACGTATCATTTGTATGCCGACGATCTTCAGCTATACGTTCAGACAAACCTAGACAATTTGAATGAAGCTATCGATAATGTGAATCGAGATTTGATGGCGATAAAGAACTGGTCGAACGAGTTTGGTCTTTCGGTAAATTACTATTTCTACAATTTTCTCCTTTGGAATGCGCTCCCTCTCGAAATAAGAATGTCTACAACTCGTGTCACCTTTAAGTTCCAAGTACGTAATTTCTATACGAAGTTATTGGCGGAATCATCACAATTATAGTAATCTATGGTTATATATGTAATAAGTATGTATTTGTATAGTTATGAGTATGTATTATGTATGTAAATGTATGTATTGGTATGTTGTGTGTGTATGTATGTGTATTTATATATTTATATGTATGGTATTGTTTTTATAATTATTTATTTATTATTATTACTTTTTTTTAATCACTTTCTTGCTTAATTAGCATTAGAAATATAAGTCGATTAAGCACCCACCTCAAACAGTTCTCTGCATCACCCTAAGGTTGACTGGTAAATAATGCCTAAGGCATTAAGTCCGCCTTTGTACAAATTTTGTGTGCAAGAAGTTAAATAAATAAAATAAAAGTAAATGGAGTATGATCCATTCACACAAAACAAACCATAAGAAAATGGAAGAAATCCCTTCAACCAAACAAATCATAAGAAAATGGAATAAATCCATTCTTAAAAAAAAAAAATCATAGAAAATGGAAAAAAGAATACATGCAAAAATGTTAAAACACTAATGTTAACATAGGAGAAAACAAAATAAAATAACTAACCAACAATGCAATTCCAAACCACAAATGTTCACATACCAAACACCTGCTGTCCGAGCATAAACAAACCCAACAATATTACACATCATCTCTTATACATCTCTTTCATAACTGTAAGCATCAGTTTCAATTTCACTGCCTGCCACCTACAAACAAAACCCGTAGAGTGACTCCTGTAATCCCAGTGCCACTCGAAACCCCTAAAGGTAGATCTTGATATACAATTCTACTCAAAGTTTTATTATGTATCCCTAACAAGGCGATACTAAAATGGTGTAAGGCTACAAGGCCATTACTAACAGTAGAGGGAACAACCCTACAAAAAAATGTGTGTACTCGTGTACCACACTAGGTCGCTGGCCACAATATAATTGAGCGTCATCGCAACAAAAGGGAAATAGCGTACATAAACACATAGAATATCCCAAACAAAAACCAAGAAAAAATCGTGAACTTACGTCCTACGACAAAGTGCTAGCCGCAATATAATAATTGGGCGTCATCGCTACTAAACAAAAAAAAACCTAGGTAGATGTGCCCAAAGGCAACCCATACACACCTGGTATTAAATACGAAAAGATACTACAACCAAGTGAGTATACCACAAATGTAGAAACATATTTTATTTCCTACCAAAATACAAAGAAAAGTACCTACCAACTAGTGGTAGTACTACAAAAACACGGTTAAGTACAAATAAGCATGCAAAATAAACAAAATAAACTTAACCTAAACCTCTCTTAACATAAGATAAAGGTAGCCTTGGCGTCGTTGTTGGAAACTGTTTTCCAACAACACACTTAAAAAGCGTCCTACGGCTGAGAACCCAGGGCTGAGCCTTTTAACAGGGTCCCTGCCATGAACAGGAAAGAACGAAGGCGTAAAGCCGGTCGTAACATTAACCGCACAGTTTAATGCGAATTGAATTTTCAACAAATCCCAAGTTTTATGATCATCCTTAACGTAAGATGATACAGCAGTCATGACTGTTTTATTGTACCTTTCGACTAAATTTATCTGTGGCGTATATCTAGGTCCGTAGTGAACACGAGGAACTTTGTATTTCTCCAGAAACCACGAAACTCCGATCTCGTGAATTGAACCTCATTATCGGTAATTACGGTTTCAGGAATACCATGAGCGAGAAGGACATAGTTCTCAAACGCCTTTGCGACGTTAGCGCTAATAGCACGTCGAAGAGGAAATAATATGGTATACATATAAAAACAGAATGCAACTACTAAAAGATGAATATAACCCGAACGAGATCTAGGCAAAGATCTTACAAAATCTACGGACAAAACTTGAAATGGACTGTAACATCTTTTGGGTTCACCCATAAGACCAGGAGTATGGATAGCTTTATGCTTGTAAGCGGAACACGTCGCGCAATTTTGAATAAAGTCTACTACATCACGGTACATACCGGGCCAATAATACCTCAAACTAATTCTACGATGTGTTTTAAATACACCAAAATGTCCTGAAGTAGGAGGTTCGTGGTTCTCAGAGATGACAAATCCACGTCGAGACTAGGGCACAACTTCCTTCCAAACAAACTCTTGGGTCAAAGTATACTTTCCCTTACAAATCCTGTATAGTTTGCCATTTTCGATGCGGTAGTTGGGATAATTTTTAGGATAAGTTGTACAACCTTTTATTAGTATATTATACCACTCATCATCATCGTCTGGAGTAACCGGAGTATTAACAGGTTCTACTTTTAACAAACGAGAGAGAGTGTCTGGTACAACTATATCAGATTTATCGATAGAACCAGAATGTATAAAACCTTTAGATGCCTCAATACAAGAAATATTATTAAAGATCTCTGGCAATAACTTAAAACTTTTCCAAAAATTTACGCCGAAAACTATATTTGAAACAATAGAAGGAACAATGTGAAATAATATGTTTCTTGTCACATTTTTAAAAGTAATAGGTAACAACATGGTTCCTATTGCATTACAGAATGACCCATCAGCAACAGTAACTGTATATTCACAAGACTTAGTTAAAGAATAACCCAATTGAATGAACCGTTCATGTGCTCCATTACCAATAATAGAAACTGCTGCTCCAGAATCCAATAAGCCACAAATGGTCAAACCAAAAATGTTCACGCTTAAATATGGCCGAATATCATTTACATTAGGCTCAAACAAAACTGAAGTAACAGTGTTACTTTTAAAATTATCCCTAATGGTATTTAAAGATTTCTTAGACTTCTTACACTTAGGGCACGAATTAATAGTAAACCCTAATTCACCACAATTAAAACAAAGTAACCTTTTGTAAAAGTAAAGTTTATCTTTTGTTACAAATTCTTAGTGTAATAATAACTAAGCAAAACATGTAATTAAGGTATTTAGGTTATATACTTGTTATATTAAGTACAAAAGCAATGTAGGTACACAATGGTATTCCTACCAAAATTTAAATATCTCAATTACAAATTGACCCTATATTAAATCAAAACCGTTACAACTTAATTACAAGATTGTAAACATTATAATATGGGTACAATATAAATAAAACAAAAGACAAACACACTACATGAGAGATTCCCTATTAAAAAAACTACTACAGAAGTATAAGAGTAGGCAAGTCAGTATGCTGCGATACCTCTTTTATTGACTTTTACCCCTAAACTTCCTTAAAACAATAAATAGCAATAATATCATCAAAAGTGGGCGCCACTGCAAGGCTTGTATTTTTGCTTGGTGCTACCGGCTTGCAGAAAATTTAGGAAGAACCTTGTCATTGACACAAAGTGTCAGTAAATAAAACAATTCCCTTTTTGATTGGTATTAGGTGTTGTTTAATGCAATATACATACACAGGATTACATATTAATGGGTACCAATCTCAAGCGGATATATAGGGTCGTGTTATTAGATGGTTCGCGTGATGATATTATTACCATTCAATTTCTGCTATTAGCTCAGTAATAAGACATTAAAAACTAACCTTAAGTTTCTCTATCGCTGGTGGTTCACGAAAACATGGAACGTATTACCTCATAAGCTTGCCTACTGCTAGCTTGAGTGATGGCAGCCTTTCTGGAGTTATATTTGTCTTAAACTGCTCTACGCTTGGCCTCCTGCGGAAAGGCAGCCTCCAACAACAGCGTTAACCAGACTTCATGCAATGTATATCATGACAGCGACAGATGGTTAAGCAAATATATCCACAGATCGATACCAAATTGGATCGATGCTTCATGTGATGAATCAAATGATCATCAAAAGCGAGTAGAGAGAAAATAATAAGATACAATAATAAAAAAGAAACCCATCTGAAACAAAACAAGCTTTGTTTAGAATATAAACCAATACTACCAATACCTGTCGAATAAAATAAGTTATACTCACGAGGACGTTATGTACAATATTTATGGCATTGATCGCCTTTCCCAAATCCCACCAACAAATTAAATAAGGAGTCTCTGAAACGAAAACAACATGTGAGGTTACCCTGACAATGGTTTTGAAAATAACTATTTCAGTGTCCATTCTCTCTCCGGGTGATTAGGACGTGTTTACCGTTAACGCATATTAAAGTATTTTTTTGTTGTTTACGACAAACAACCGGTTCTCGACGGCGCGCTCGCGCGCTGTCGACTGTTATCGTGACGCTCGATATTGAGCCTTATTTTTCATGGATGAAAGCGTACATCAGAATGACATGGAAGATGTCAATAACACAAGCATAGAAGAAAAGTTCTGGGACCATTTTTGTTTTTTAAATACATCAATGACCTACCTAATATTACACAACACAAAACTATCTTGTTCGCTGATGACACGACAGTCCTTGTCAAGTGTGACAATAAAAAGTTATATGAAAATGATATCAATTTCACGCTGACTAAGACAATTAATTGGCTAGATAACAATAATTTGAAAATTAACGTAAGTAAAACACAAATCATACAATTCCAAAACTATAGAAGCCAACATACTGACATAAATATAAATTACAATAATAATAAAGTACAAGAGGTAAACACTGCTAAATTTCTAGGGATTATGCTTGATAAGCACCTTAACTGGAAAATGCATGTAGAATCTGTTTGCAATAAATTAGATCGGTTCGTCTTTGCTATCAAACGTTTACGACAAACCGTGTCGACGGAAGCGGCTCTCACTGCATACCACGGATACGTTTCCTCAGTACTTTCTTATGGTCTCCTGCTGTGGGGTAATTCGGTTGAGATAACAAAGGCATTTCGGGCCCAGAAGAAATGCGTTAGAGCGATATGCGGTGCCTGGTCTACAGATAGCTGTAAGCCACTATTTAATAAATTTCATATTCTGCCACTCGCTTGCATGTATATAAGGGAACTGTGCATTTTTGTAAAACTGCATCCACAATATTTTTGCAAGTTTTCTGATAAGCCTGGTAGAAATGATAGAAATAAGTTTAAACTTCTTCGACCTAGATGTAATTTGGATATGTATGAGAAAAATGTGTATGTTAAAGCTATAGAGGTGTATAACAAATTACCAAATAATTTTAAAGACCTACCTCATACTGTATTTAAAAGAAAACTAATACAATGGCTTGCAGAAAAATGTTTCTACACTTTGCATGACTTTATGATTTATAAAGATATATGATTAATTAATGTTAAAATGGATTAAATCGATTTTTTATTTATTTTTATTTAATTCACTTATTTGATAATATTTATTTTCTGCTGACATTAACATTCTAATTATCTACCGATTTAATTATTATATTTTGGTTTTAAATTAATCGTGACATTTTTTTTGACTTGTAATATTAACAATTTTGACATTAATTAACTTGAAAGAGACATTTTATAATAATTAACTTAATGTGTATAAGCTAGATATTATTTGCGCACCATTGTAATGGTAGAATGTGATGTACCTACAAACACCCTACCACCTATATGTAACCACCTTTTAGTTAATAAATAAATGATTATGATTATGATTATGATTATGACGAGAATTGACTGAAAATGAGAACTGGATATTAGTCGGAAGAGAAAAAAGACAGAAAATAGAAAAAATCGATATTTGCATTTCCAGCCTAGATATATTACCGAAACAGTTTGCACTGGCTAAACTTTTTGACTCGGAAAAGATATTAGGAATCAATCGCGTGAAATACATTAACGCTTTCAAAGTGATTGTCAGTTTTGATGACGAAGGAAGCGCAGATAAATTGATCTCATGCGAAAATTTTAAGGAAAGGCAGTGGAGGATTCAGAAGACGTGGGAAGTAAGTTTATCATATGGCATTATTAGAAATATGGAACTGGACCTATCTGAAGACGAACTTTTACAATGCATTAAGAGCTGTAACGACCCTGAAAAAATACTGTCTGTGAAGAGATTGACCCGTAGAAACTCCGAATCAGGTTGGACTAAAAGCGAAACGGTTCGTATTTGCTTTAAGGGTAGTTCTCTTCCCTCTTATATTAAGATATATAACCTAAGAGTTGCCGTCGAACCATACGTGTTTCCTGTAACGCAATGCTCCCGGTGTTGGCGGTATGGACATACGATAAAACTATGCCCCTCACTTAAAGTAGTGTGTCCGAAATGTGGTGATAATCATCCTAATTGTGAGGTTACAACTTATAAATGTGTCAACTGCCGAGGTAACCATATGTCTTTAGTTAAATCATGTCCAGTGTTCGTAAAAGAAAAGAAAATCAGAACATTGACGGCAGAATTTAACTGCACATACCGCCGGGCATTGACTATGTATGTACCGCCTTTTTCACCTCGGTCAGTGGATCAATCCCCTATTGCTAACAACAAAGTGCCTTTATATGCGCAAAACCCATCATCAAACTCTTTTTCATATGCATCAATGGTGGGTAATAATAAATCTAGACAATCACTCCAATATCAAAAAATATCAAACGAGTATAGACGTGAAGCGGCAAAACGCAAGCAGCGATGCTCCTCGGAAGAATTGATATTTGAGGATAATGAGTCACTATCGTCGCAGTCGCACGCAGCGAGCGAGAGGTGTGTGCGCACTGGTATACGCGCAGGTACTGAGGACGGCGGACAGTGCGAAACCACGAGTCCGACTATAATTTATAAAGACACAAACACAAACTATACAAATGATTCGCTTACATACAATAAATGCAAAGAGGATGAATCCAATAAGACCGCAGATGCAGAATCAGGTGCTGGTAGTAGTAAGTCATTTCAATTGTTAATCAACAAAATTAAGAAGATATTGTTTGCTAAAAGATGTAATTTTGCTCAAAAAATTCAAAATATTATTAGTGTAACTGTAGAATGGTGCATATCCGCTATTATGAATAATTTTACTGATTTGTCAATTTAAAAGAAGATATTTGAAGTTGCTTTTAGTTCACAAAATGGCTGATAATTTTAATTTTGCTGCGAATATCGTAATTAATGTATTGCAGTGGAATGCGCAAAGCTTAAGACCAAAACTATTAGAATTTGAACAATTATTATGTCAAAATAAAATTCATATAGCCGTAATAAGCGAAACCTGGTTGGATTCTGAACGTCAGCTTAAAATTACCAATTATAATATATTTAGAAATGATCGAGAAGACAACTACGGGGGTGTTTGCATATTAACACATAAATCTATTAAAGCTCAGTTGTGTAACATCCTGCATCCTAACGAGGACATACAGATGTTACATGTAAAAATTTTTAATTGTAGTCGTATTAACAATATAGTTGCTATTTACTGTCCACAGTGGGTAAGAACACGCAGAACAGACTGGGACAATATTTTCTGCCAATTTAATAGCAAAACTCTAATATTGGGAGATTTTAATGCACACCATTTTTCATGGTCGTACAAAACTGATGTCAGAGGCTCGCAAATATACGACTCCATAAGTGATTGTAATTTGGTATCTTTAAATGATAACAGCCATACACGAATCAAATTAGTGGCGGGAAATGTGCAACGCAGTTCCCCAGATATCTCTTTCTCCACTTCGGACATAGCGTGTTTTTTTAACTGGCAGGTGACCAATGAATCCCTAGGAAGTGACCACCTTGTAATTAAAATCTCCACCATTGTTGTGTGTAGCCCTAATAGCTTAAGAAAACGCAACTTTAAACATGCCGACTGGAATGCCTATGAAACATATCTGGAAAATGCTTTTATTAATTTCGATGTATCTAGAGAACCCCAACTTACTTATGATGATTTTATCAGTTTTATTGACAAAGCTGCTGATATTCACATCCCTTTTATAAAAATTAATTTAAACCCATGTAGTAAATTTACCCCGAAACCCTACTGGACACCCATCCTATCCCAGTCAGTTGCTAAAAGAAGATTGGCACTATCAAAATTTAGAAAAAATCCTACCCCCTCCAACTTAGCAATTCTTAAGGAGTGTACTAGAGAATCTCAAAGACTTATACGAAAGGCATCGAGGGATAGTTGGCACAAATTTTGCAATTCACTGGGTGAGGCTTCATCTGCTAGTGAAATGTGGAGCAAAATGAAATGGCTAAAAGGGAACAAAGTTCGTAATGTATTTTTAGACAAAGACAAATGTGAATCCCTATTAGTTAATTTATGCCCCGCTTATGTCAGTCCTTCCAAACCTCCTTTTCATTCAAGTAATTTTAAATTAGAATCACCCATAACTATACACGAACTAGAAACATGTATAAAGGGTAGTGACACTGCGCCGGGCTGTGACAGCATTTCATTCTCCATGATGAAACGATTGCCAAAAAATGGAAAAAGGATATTACTTTTACTGTTCAATATTTTTCTATCAACAGGTTTTGTACCTTTACAATGGCGAGATATTTGCATAATTCCGATCCCTAAGCCTGGCCGAGATCCCGCGCTAGTGTCATCTCTTCGTCCAATAAGTTTAATGTCATGTGTTTGTAAAATTTTTCATTCCATTATTAATAGGAGACTAGAGTGGTACTTTGAAAGCGATAACTATTTTTCAACTGAAACTGTAGGTTTCAGAAAATCTAAATCTTGTTTCGACGCTCTGACTAGACTAGTGACAAGAATCCAATCAGGTTTTTCCAATAACTTGGTTACTATAGCGTGCTTTTTGGACATTGATAACGCCTACAATAATATTAATATAACTGCATTACTGATGATCCTAGACAAAGCGGGTGTTGGTTTCAAAATATGCAACTACCTGTGGAACTATCTAAGCCTAAGAGAATTAAAAATTAGATACGATCATTGTTCAATTAGTCCGGGGTAGTAGGGTGACCCACTGTCACCTTTATTATTTAATGTCGCCACTTATAATATTTGTAAGATAGTACAAAATGTTTACATCTCACAATACGCCGATGATTTCGCCTTGTATGTGTCGAATAAAAATATAGAACATGCCCGTAGGTCTCTCCAAGGTTCATTGAATATTCTAGTTAAGTTGTTAGAGAATTTAGGTCTAAGTGTTTCGACGACAAAAAGTAAAACGTGTGTGTTTAAAAATGGTATAAATAAAAATAATGTCTGTATTTTTATAAACGGTGCGCCATTGCAAGAAGTAACTAATGTAAGATATTTAGGTGTTTGGCTAGACTCCTCGTTGAGATGGACCAAACATATCAATGAACTGTCTGAGAAAACACATAAGTTTTTAAATATTTTTAAAGTATTAGCGGGGTCTGGATGGGGGATACATCCTAAACATTTAAGAAAACTATATATCGCTACTATCCGAAGTCGTTTAGACTTTGGTAGTTTTTTATACGATAATAGCAGCAAAAGAAATTTATATAAATTAGAAAAACTTCAAAACCAAGCTATGCGTACTATAGGCGGATTTATAAAAAGCACTCCCATCCACGTGATGGAGAGCGAACTGTGTTTACAGCCTTTACATATTCGTCGATTTTACCTAGCTGGGAAATTCTGTATGAGATCAATGTCAATAGTTAATAATGTTACAATACTGGTTTTAAATGAATTAGATTCACTAGCTTCTTGCCGTTACTGGAGACGTAGACAGATTCCCATCATAATTCAAATGTTTAGAAAATTCAAAAATATTAAGTTACATGCAGCCAAAAATTTGGATATGTATACGTTAGAAAATTGGATGAGCTGGTATAATTTGAATAATATAATCAATCTACACATTACAGGTATAGATAAGGCTAAAAGTGAATATAACGTTATACATCTTAGAAACAATTGTTCGGCATACCTAGACAGAGAGTATTCTACTCATTATACAATATTCACAGATGGGTCTAAGGGTGAAACAGCCGACTGCCGTCGCGAAATTATGGGAACTGCGTTCTTCGACCCTCAAATAGACAAATTTATAAAACTTAAAATTAGTAACAATGTGTCCATTATGTACCTTGAACTGATTGCGATCTCAGAAGCTTTATCCTACATCAAGTCAATAAATTATAACAAATTCGTCATTCTAACCGACTCGAAAAGCTCCCTACAACACGTGGCTCGGTGCACCTCTTCTTTAAGAGGCACACCGATCGCCTATAGTATAATCAGAACAATATTTGAGTTGAAAGAGGACTCAAAAGAAGTGACACTTCAATGGATTCCTTCACATATTGGTTTGAAAGGGAACGAAAGAGTGGATAGATTGGCGAAGCAGGCTTCTAGCGATGGCGTATCTATCAGTATTTCACCTTTCTATAATGATTGTATGCATTTAGTTAGAGAACACTGCTTTGAGATGTGGAAGGTTCATTTTGATAAGATTTCTGTGGAGAAAGGTATTTGGTATAGGACGTTACGACATGAACCTTGGAAGACTCCGTGGTTTAATTATTTTATGTCAGACAGGAATTTGTTGATAACAGCCTTTAGACTTCGATCGGGTCACATTCCACTAAACAAATTCGCTCACTTAATGAAAAAAGTACCATCTCCACTCTGTTCAGAGTGCGGAATAGTAGAAGATGTTTTGCACATTATGGTGGAATGTGTCCGGAACGAAGACGTCAGAAATGAAATATTAATTAAAATTACGGATTTTAAAGATATCGGTCGATGTAATTGTGTTTTAGCATATCCAATGTCAGATACAGCTAAATTAATATATAAAATTGTAGAAGTAGGCATGCGGCGACGTGCACAGTGATACATTTAAGGACTTTTATCTTTATTATATGCTATTGATGTAATTAGACTGGTCCAATGGAGCGACATAGTCTGCCTTTGACTAAGCTCCTTAAATAAAGAGAAAAAAAAAAAAAAAAAATAACTATTTCCGAAATATTACAATTCTATTATCCACAACTCACCTCACGAGCAGAACATGATTAAATTATTTTAACATCACATAAGATGTATAAAATTTAGTTCGATTACATCAAACTTTTACTTTGGGATCGTTCATCTCATAAAGTGTTCGAAGACAACCAACGACAATGACTTCATCATTGACCCAATGACAATCTACGTTCCGATACAACAATATTGTATAGAAACTTTACAAGATAATATTTAAATATTTATTCAAACATTTATTATAATATTTGTTTTGGATTAGTAATAAATATTTAAATAATATTTCAAATGCTTTCTATAAATATAGAAAAGAATTCAAATCGATTATTGATTTGACAAGATACAATACTAATAAGTTTAAAGGATTTACGCTCGATGGCATACTCCAATTAGTCGAGAAGGTTGGGGATAGATGTCGTGTGAAGCGTCAATAAAAATGATCTTAAAACATCATTTTTAAATAAGACTTGAAACGCAACGTTACACCATAGACGCAGCCATGGTTTCTATAATGGCGGCGGCCGAGGATCACATCGCGGGAATATCAGGCGAAACGGTGCGACTCAGGGAGGAAGTCGCCCGCCTGTCGGCTGCAAGAGAGCTTCTCAAGGTGGACAACAAGAAGCTCCGAGCAGAACTGGCTAGATTGCCAGGTGTTGGCTCACAAAGTCAACCTCCACCGGAGTCACGTTGGCACCAACAACAGCGACAGTGGCAGCAGCAGCAGCAGCAGCAGCAGCAACAGCAACAGCAACAGCAGCAGCAACGGCGGCAGCAGCAGTGGCGGCAGCAACAAAATCATTCGGCACCTGCTTCCCAGGACCACATTTTGGAACTGGTCCGGCGGGAGTTGGATGCCTTCCGACAGGAGCTGGGGCTGGGAGGAAGGTCTTACACCTCGGTTGTGGCAGCCCGCTCTGGGCAATCTGTCCAGACTACACGCAGACCTCAGCCTACCATAGCCAACCCAATTCCCGCGGCGTCAGCTAAGCAGAACTGGCAAAGCTAAACGACGCAAATGCTAGAGATTCACGGTGCTGATAGCGGCCCCATTGCTGACGCCTTGGCCGAAAAGCTCAGGGCTTCCATAAATACGGAAGAAGCCCGAGTGTCCAGGCCCATGAAACGCGCAGACATGCGAATTCTGGGCCTGGACGACTCCGTCACGGTTATGGAGGTTGCAGCCGCCGTCACCGAGGCAAGGGGTGCCCTGACGAGCAGATTAAAGTGGGCACCATCCGTTCTCACTTCACGGGCAAGCAAACCGTTACGGTGAGCTGCCCAGTCACGGCGGCCAAAGCCGTAATAGAGCGCGGTAGGCTCCTGGTGGGCTGGATATCGGCGCAAGTCAAACTGCTCGAGCCCAGACCCTTGAAGTGCTTCCGGTGTCACGTGGGGCACCACGTGGGTGTTCGGTGTACCGAGAGGGTTTCCGCTGTGGTCAGCCCGGGCACAAGGCCGGCTCGTGTAACGCCGCGCCACACTGTATTGCCTGTGCAAGCCAGCCGAACACCGGGCAGGAAGCAAGGCCCGCGCCTCTTCAGCCTCTTCGGCCAAAGCCAGGGGCAGGGGGAGACGCCCTGCCATCTTCGTCGTTCCCACCGCAGACGGCGCCGCCGCTGCGGCTGCCGTCACAAATTCTGCCGAAAACACTGCTGCCGCCACCCTCTCCGCTGCAAACCATGCGGCGGTATTATCACTGGGAGCTAGGAAGGAGGAAGTAATGGAGAGCTAATAATGGCCTCATTAAACATTCTCCAGGCGAATATTAATCACTGCGCCTGCGCACAGGATCTCTTAATCCAGAGTATGGCGCAGTGGTCAATAAACATCGCCGTCGTCTATGAGCCGTACTTTGTCCCGCCCAGGGATGACTGCGTGGAGGACCTAAGTACCCCGTCCCTTGAAAGTGTTAGTAAGAGACAGGGCTGTGTCGCAGCCAGGTTCGGGGAGATCTTGGTAGTGGGAGTTTCCTTCTCTCCAAACCGACCTCTCGCTGACTTTCAGAACTCCCTCAAGGAGTTGAGCGTGGTCGTTGCCAGGTACCACTCCTTGCCCATGCTGGTGCTCGGGGACTTCAACGCCAAGAACTTGGCCTGGTGCATGGATGCGCGAGGCAGGATGGTAGAGGGTTGGGCTTTTAAGACAGGTTTGGTAGTCCTAAACCAGGGTTCTGTCCCACACTAGTCCTAATGCGGGGCGAATCGGTGGTGGATATTTCGTTCGCCAGCCCCACACTGTCACTGACTGGCGCGTGGCGGAGGAGGTGGAGACCTACTCTGACCACCAGTATATTAGGTTTGACGTCTCCGCCCAGACCTCAAGCGCGCCGTTGCGACAGGCCCCGAGTGGTCCATGGTGGGCGCTGAAGCGGCTGGACAAAGAGTTGCTCCTGGAGGCCTCAATCGTGCAGGCCTGGGTGTCATCACCGGACAGGCCTGCCGACGTCAACGGCGAGGCTCAGTGGTTCCAGGAGGCGATGTTGGAGGTATGCGACGTGGCAATGCCTCGAGTCCGGCCAGGTCGCACTCGGCGCCAGGTGCATTGGTGGTCGCGGGAGCTGGCCTCGCTGTGCGAGGCGTCTCCGCGCCACCAGTACACTAGACATCGCAGGCTTTGCATCCGTCCCCCGAATGCGGAGGCTAGGAAGGCGGATCTATACGAGGGATACAGAGCAGCGAAAATCACCATTAAGGAGGCAATTTGTCGGGCTAAGAACCTCGCCCGCCAGGAAATGCTGGAGACTCTCGACAGGGACCCGTGGGAGCGCCCGTACAAGATGGTGCGGGACAAGATCCGTCCCTGGGCTCCCCCACTGACGCAAAGTCTCCAGCCCGAGCTAGTGAAAGGCGTGGTGAGCGTGTTAGATTTTACATAGGGGTCGTAGCGATTTGTAATAAAATACTAAAGCTTTTATTGTAGAACTACGTAGAAGTCCTACGACTCCTTCTTGTAGAAGTCCTACGACTCATCGTAGTAGTACTACGACTCATTGTAGACCACTACGATTCATCGTAGAACTACACTTACTACTGTGTCAGGATATTTGGATCATATACCCAATCAGTTGCAATATAACCTTATCAATCAGTATAGTATCAATAGGGAATAGAATAAATTAAGGAGGTAAATAATACAAAGGAATAAATGACATGTATCATATATTTTCAACCTTGTTTGGTCTAGTTGTATCAAAGGTTTCATAATAGTCAGTCTCCTAATAAACATTTGCCGTACTACATTTCATACATCCTAAATACAATATACCACAGATACTTTCTAACATAACCAATTCACAACATTATTGCAATGTACGACCATATCGCTGTAGAACAGCTGATAAGTATCACACCAGACAATATTCATCAAATCATACCACATTGCAATATATTGTTATTAGTCAATATCTATACATAATACACAATAATAGGATATCAGCACAAAAGAACCAGCAATAAGTATAATCTGAATCGGATCGTACCTGTATCCACAAATGTTGCCATCAGACTGAGCTTCGATCACAATCTGTCAGTTCTTTTATAGAACAAATACACTGAATATTATAGAACATGAGGGTACTTCGCAAATACTCTTAATTATTACACTTAAACCCATAAAATAATTTAATACACCGAATTATTTTATTTAAATAAATAAAACTATTACACAGATAAAACACACTATCTTTTAATTTTCAATAAAAGAAGTGAAATATCACAACAACAATATTTGACGTTTCAAGCATTACCTACATTTGTGACCAGTGGATATTTATTGTTTTAATTCATTTATAATACTGTGTGGTGCTTTTATAATGTGTTATAATCATCTTAAGTAATTTACATGTTAATTACAACATAAACTGTAAGTACTTGTACTTTGTCATAACCTATTCCGTGATACAAATTATTGTTCAGGTTACTAAAAAGACAATTGACATATAGACATGGCTACTTGCATATCCATGGCTATTGTTATAATATAAACAACCTGTACCTACTTCTTTAATGTCAATTTACTCTGCCATAACGTATTCTGTTATTCTAATGTACAAATACTGTCACACATTCTACAGTCAACAACATTACAGTGGTATTTAGGATTCCTTAGTAAAGTGGTCATTATGTCTACGATTTATTGACAGGCTAAACAAATTCATCAAACATATTTATCCCTTAGTACACAGGTATAATATTTACCTGAATTTATTTATTACGATGGCTATTTATCTATGTAAATAGCCATTAATATACCCCTTATCTATCAAGCGCTTTATTCCCTGCGCGCGGTGAGCATACTCCTCCGTGCATGGACCCGCATACTGCGATGCCCGAAGCGGACTACTCGAATGACGCCGATGTCTCGGGAGTGACTGGGGCAGACTTAAGAGCGGCGGTAGGTAGGCTGAAAGCGAAGAATACCGCCCCAGGACCCGATGGCATTCCGGGGAAAGCCTTGGTCCTGGCCTTAGACTGAGGGGGCTCATGAGCCTCCTGCCCTCCTGCGGACTCTCCCTCGGCATACCGGCCCATAGTGAAAAGAAAGAAAAGAAAAGAAACATTCATTTGTTGAACCACATAAGTCACAGCAATAAAGAATTACATAAAATATTAAAACAAAAAGAAAAAAAGGAATATAAGAAAAAAATAAATGAATTAAAAAATAGTAATAATTATTAATTCGGTTAGAAAAAAAAGAAAAAGAAAACCATATTAACAAAAGCTGTGCCTCGCGGCTGCAACAAATGGGTGTCCAGTTCAGCATTTTGCCAAGCTGACAGAGCCTGGCGCTGGTTCTCAACTGGAACCCCGTGTATGTTAGCATGTGTATGTGTGTGTGTGTGTGTGTGTGTGTGTGTGTGTGTGTGTGTGTGTGTGTGTGTGTTTTTGTGTGTGTGTGTGTGTGTGTGTGTGTGTGTGTGTGTGTGTGTGTGTGTGTTTGTGTGTGCGTACTTTTGTGCGTGCGTGCTCAGATATTATATATTATATGTATGTATCCCAATTTTAAGTCATCATTTAATAGAGATGTTCGCATTCACGTGGGCCAGCTCACGTTGCGCATCCAAAAGATGGCACCGTAATCGTTTTTTGAAAACAGCCATGGAGCCGAGTGCTCTCAGCGGTGGTGGAATGTTGTTCCATATTTTGGACGCGGCGTAACGGAAGCTGCCCTTAAACGAAGCTGATTTGTGTGTTGGTATTGATAGCTGTTGCGAACATTGTCTACTTTCACATTTCCTTCTGCTAGTCACCCAATTGAGCCTACTATGTAAGTACGACGGTTCCTTATGCTTAATGACGCCGAACAGTAGGCGCGCCAGATGTAACTTGCGTCTATATTTCATTCTAAGCATGGAATGTTTATTGAAAAATGGAGTTACATGACTTCTTGGTGGTACGGAGAAACAGAACCGTGCACAGGCGTTTTGGACTCTTTGTATGAGGCGGTCGGTTCGTGCGAGCAGTCGCGGCCCGTACACCACGTCTGCATAGTTTAACATCGATAGTACTAATGTTTCGACTAGTCTTATTCTGATTTCCTTGGATAAGTACGGCCGCATCCTGTATAACACCTTGAGTCGGTAGAAACAGTTTTGGACGGACTCCGCCACCTGTTTCTCAAATCTTAAGCTTGAGTCTACATATAACCCTAAGGTGCGGGCTTCATTGACCCAGACTATCGGCTTACCCATGAGAATAACGTCCAACGTTGTTGGAAGGCTATCGATCTGCTGCCTGGTACCGAATACCATATACTTTGTTTTAACTGGATTTAAAACTAGGCAATTAGCTTTGGACCATTCGGCTATACGATTGATTGAGTTCATCGTTTAGTTCGGCTATTGCTCTCCGGTACTCACTGGGTTTGAATGAGATGTATAATTGGACGTCGTCAGCGTATACGTGATACTGAGAGTTTTTTAGGCAGCCTATGACATCTGCACAGTACAGAATAAACAAAATTGGACCTAGTATTGATCCTTGTGGTACACCCCTTATAAGGGGGGCAGGAGCCGATTTGACGTGTACACCGTTGCTTAGCCTCAGTTCCCCAAACTGTTTTCGATCATGTAAATAGCTATAAAACCACGATATCACAACAGTGCTGCTTGACGAGGTGGGCAAGTTCTTTGAAAGAGTAATTGTAGACCGCCTTGTCGCGCACCTGTCAGGGGCTGGACCGAACCTATCTGAGAGGCAGTTCGGTTTTCGCAGGCGACGCTCCACGGGCGCACTCCGGTATTACCGGGTGCCTACCTACCTCCGTTGCGTGGTCAGGGCCTATCTAACGGACAGGGCCGTCATCTACCCTGGTCCTAACGGGGACTGGAACCGGCGAGAGATGTCGTGCGGTGTTCCACAGGGTTCGGTTCTGGGGCCGCTGCGGTGGAACATCGGCTACGACTGGGTGTTGCGCGCTGACCTCCCCAACTGTGTCAGCGTAGTGTGCTACGCCGACGACACGCTGGTCCTGGCACAAGGGAGGTCTTACTCAGCGGCGGCTGCAGCGATGGCATGCAGGGTTGCGACGGTTGTTAACCGAATCCGGCGACCGGGTCTCGAGGTGGCTCTGCACAAGTCCGAGGCCATGAGTTTTTATGGTCGGCGGAACGGACCACCCCCTGGATTCCAGGTGGCAGTAGGGGTTTACATCGGCGTCGAGTTAACGATGAAGTACCTGGGACTCGTCCTCGACCGCCGGTGGAACTTCGTAGAGCACTTCCGACGTTCCCCGGTATGGGCGCGTTCTTTGGGGCGACGAGCCGCCCATTTCCTGAACGCGCCCCAAAAGGTGCTAACAGGGTCATCCGGGGATACCGCACGGTCTCCCGCGAGGCTGCTTGCCTCTTCGCCGGAATGGCGCCGTGGGATCTGGAGGCGATAGCCCTCGCATTCGCTTACGAGTGGCGAAAGGAGGCGAAGCGCCCGCCGGGATTAACTCCGCTGCCGCAACAAATTGCTGCGTGGCGGAGGGAGCTTCGGCTCGATCTCATGGCGTCACGGAGGGACCTACTGTCGCAACCACGAGCAGGGCACGCCGCGATAGCAGCAGTAAGCCCCCTCTTTGAGGAGTAGCTGGAAAGGCGCCATGGCGTCCTCACCTACCGCCTGACGCAGGTACTCACCGGACACGGTTGTTTCGGGAGGTACCTGCATCGCATCAGGCGGGAGGAAACGCCTTGGTGTCACTATCGTGGAAGACACGGTGGAGGTGTGCCCCGCTTGGGCCGAGCAGCGGCTTGTCCTCGTGGCAGCGATCGGCGGCGGCGACCTCTCGGGTCCGGGTCGCATTCGAGCCATGCTGCGAAGCGAGAAGGAATGGGAGACAGTCGTCTCCTTCTGCGAGGAGGTGATGCTGCAGAAGGAGACGGCGGAACGCGTGAGAGATAGACGGTCCTCACGCCCCGGCCGCCGCGCGGCACGCTCCGTGCGACGGGTGCCAAGGGACGACATCCGGCCACCCTAGGCGCAGGCCTGCGGACGACGAGCAGTGGGTAGCTTGCCGTCCAGCTTAGAACCAGGCCCGGGTCGACGGCGCGCTAGTGTTCCACGCACGCCTCAAAAAGGTGTCAGCAAGTGACGGGGCAATATTGGGCCTGTTATTGCTTCGTTACAGAGAGCAGTTTAACAAATTTTAATGTCGTAGGCCGAATATTGAAGTAATTTTATAGGCATTTCTTGCCATTTACTTCACAAATACAATAATTGCATTTTTGAAAGACAAAAATTGAAGTCCAGACCCAGGAATCGAACCCGAGACTTCCGTATCCAAACCGGGGCCAGAAGCGAACCACCTATCTAGACTATGTTACTAGATCTCAAATTTCTCTATCCCTTGATGATCGCGAGTTTGGGCCCTCGTATGCGCCATATAGTTTTGTAAAGTAATTGGCAAGAAATAATAATAATAATAATATTTATTTATTTCCTCCTCACAAAAACAGACCACAAGTAACAAAACACAGGTTATGTAAAATAGTACAATTTTAAACTTAGGCTACTATGTGAGGAGCTGGTGTCTGAGTTAGGCAAAGAACAAATGCCTGTATTACAGATCACCAGGTCCTCACCCCACGGAATAACAAAAGCATTACAAAAATAAACCACGTAATTAATTTTACATATGAGAAAAAATAATAGGAGGGTAGTTAACAATAAAAATACAAGTATAAACTACAAAACAAATAATATTATTATGTGCCTTCATTTAATTTGAGAGAGTAAAGAGTTGTCTTTGTTGTGTGTTTGTGTAAGTTAGTGTGTTGAGTGTATGTATATGTGTGTGTTTTTACTAATGGCGTGTGGTACAAGAGAAAAGCGAAAGTGTATATTATAATGTTTAACGGAGTAAGTTTTCTGTGAAATTGTAATCTTGATTTTGTAGCCACTCCACAATTTTGCATTTACATTTATTCTTAGGAAGGGAATATATTAATAACACCCGATTTAACTTATTGTATAATTTAGGACCTAAAGAGCCGAAAAATCTTTGTGCCAAACTTGTTTTATATAAAGTTATAGTGCAAATACGATCCTTACGTCTTTTTGTTTTATATATATTTGGTTCATATTTTGTCAGGGAATGTTGCTTGGTTACCACACCGAGAACAAAAAGCTGCCTAACAGTTAACACTTTCCACATTTTGTACAGTTCATAAGTAGGGTGATAGAAAGGAAGAAATGCGCTAACTTTCAGAAGCGCTCTCTGCGCTCTTTCTAATTTAATAAAATACGTTTTGGATGTACCACCCCAAGTGGTGATGCAATAGGTTAAATGTGATTGACATAGAGCATAATATATCATCTTAATTACATTAATATCAGCAATATGCCTTATTGCTTTAAAAATTACCATCAACTTACGTATTCTGGCTGAAAGCAAGTCAATATGTTGATGGAAGTTTAGATTTCTATCTATAATAATACCAAGATACTTAATTGATTCAGTTTGTTTGAGATAAGTACAAGAACAGTTAGAGTAATTTCCATTGAAGCAAGAATGCGAGATGATATTATGCGATGAATTTGGCTTATCGTTATTTTTTATAGAAAAAGTTATAAAATTGGTTTTTTCTACATTAAGCGTGAGAATATTTTTATTTAGCCATTCGGTCACGGAATTCATTCCATGTTGGGCGTATGTGAAGGCTTCATCCCAAGTGTTACCAGTGAAAAGCAAGGCTGTGTCATCGGCAAATGTAACAATTTTAGTGTTCGGAATTTTCATCTGACATAAATCATTTATGTAAACGAGGAAAAGTGTAGGGCCGAGTATACTCCCTTGAGGCACTCCATATATTACTGGAGCTTCCTCGCTTACAATGTTACTAATTCCTACACACTGTGTTCTCTCAGTGAGGTAATTCTGCAATAATTTCAGCGAGCGGTCACGGATTCCGAGGGATTCAAGCTTTTTCACCAAGATTGGGACAGAGACCGTGTCAAAAGCTTTTGCTAAGTCTAAAAATATACCGATTACTTTATTTTTATTGTCTAAATGATTAATAATATGATTTGACAGATCAAGCACAGCATCTGATGTCGATTTATTTGCTCTAAAACCAAACTGCGAATTTGATAAAAGATTTTTAGTTTCCAAGTATTTAATTAATCTATTATTTATAACCCGCTCTAATATTTTTGAAAGTGCAGACAGAATCGAGATTGGTCTGTAATTATTGACACAGTCTCTGTCCCCATTCTTGTGAATCGGATGAATACGAGATTTTTTGTAAGTTCTTGGAAAGATTCCTGACGATAGCGACAAGTTGCAGATATATGAAATTGGAGGGGCTAAGATGTTCTTGTTTGCCTTTAAAACGTTGCCAGGTATCATATCCACACCTACCGCACAGTCACTTTTCAGGTTACAGATTAATGTCTTTATTTCATCCTCATCGGTTGGCAAAAGGACGAATGAATGGCAACAAGCATTTAAGGGAGAATGATCTGTATGTAACTTATTTTTCGTGATCTTTTCTGCTAGGTTACGGCCTATATTTGCAAAGTAACAATTTATATCATTTGCAGATTTTTGTGGATCGTTAGTGTTAATTAAATCTATTGATGCTTCTTTGTGTTTATTTGTGTAGGTAATTTTTTTAACTATTTTCCAAACTTTTTTACTGTCGTTTTCTGCTTTTTGTAGCTGTAGTTTATTATAATTTCTTTTTAATTTTTTTAGTAGTGATGTGCAAAAATTTCGATATCTTTTATAAGTTGTCCTTAATACCTCATTTTCTTGATCTTTTTTAAGTTTTTTAAATAGGTTGTCGCGATTTCTAATGCATTTTAATACACCTATGGTAATCCAGGGTTTTAAAATGGTTTTACGGTTGGCCACTTTTGCCTGTTTTGAGTTGTTAATTACAGCAGTTTTAAGTATATTTTGAAATAATTCAGTAGCGTCATTTACATCTTTGATTTTATATAGACCACTGAAATCAACATTATTAATTTCCAAATTTAAAAGTTTATAGTTAATATTATGTATTTAATTTAGTGGGTTTACTTCTCGCTGATGTAGCAATATAAAGGGCTACACTACTATGGTCAGTCAAAGTAGTCTGGAGAATAAGACAGCGGGCTAATAGTCGTGTCTTTAATACTACATGGTCCAAACACGTTTTATTATGCGTCGGAATTGTGAAGGCGGGCATCAATCCATGGAATGCTGTAATATCTAAGTACGGGGACATATTTGGATCATTTGATTGTTGTGCTATATTAATGTTAATGTCACCCATCAATATAACGTTTTGTTTTTTTGAATATTTTAGTAATATTTGATTGAGAGATAAAAGAAAATTATTGATATTTTTATACCCGGGCGGTCTGTAAACTGCAATTGCAACTGTATCGTGATTAAGCGTTATTATAAGACAGTTTGCATCGGAAATTGTGGGTTCTTCAATCGTGATAAGCAAATCCTTTTTATAATAAACTACTACACCTTCATTCTGAGTGAGATTATTTGTGGTTGCAAATTTATCATAACCATCAAGATGAGGTATGCAGTGAGTAGAAGGAAGCCAACATTCCGTTAGTATAATGCAGTCCCAGCTCACTCCAGTCCTAACAAGTATTGGTAATAAACCATTTATATTACATTTTACACTGCGAATGTTTTGCAGGAAAAATTTTAGACATTTATTGGAGCCTGGTAAATACGTTACACATTCATCAGCATCACAGGTAATGGAATCGGCTACGTTATACGTGTCAATTTCGTTTTGAATGTTAATTAATTCATTGAATGTTAAAGTTTAAATTTTTTTAGCAGATCAAAGTAATTCCAGTTATATAAGATTAAATTAGTGGATATAAGAACAATAAAAGGTAAAATGCCAATCTTGCAATAATGTGATGTCATTAAAACCCTATTCAAGTAATAGTTTTTTGATTTGTGTAATGAATGGTATTTATCATGCGATATGTAATTATATTTGTATGTTGTATGTGTATATTTCTTAGTAATGTATGTAAGTGTTATGTATATTTTAAATAATGTGAAAGAGAATGTATGTAGTTTGTATGAGTAGAGTGTATGATTGATTGGTTGCGGCACATTTATTATTAAATTGAAGGAGACAATCGGTAAGTAAAGACAAAATGATATTAAGCATGCATTAAAAAAATAAAAAAGTATAAACGATGCAAAAATACTGCCTAGTCAGATACTTTTTCTAAGCTTCTCGATATCTTCTTCACAACTTAAGTATAGTCGCGGTTCATTGACATTTTTCTTAATAAATACCTTGCAAAAAGATGTCCAGCAGTATTCATAATTAAAGTCCTTGGTAAACATCCTTGCCAGATAATATAGGCGTCTAGTCGAGGCAGTTAGGGACTCAGCTATATATATGGGTTTACTAGGTCCAGGCATATTTAAACTAGCTGTACTGAGACGGCTTTCGCGATTCGTTTTGTTATATGTTCTAGTAGCTCTTATGAAGTTTTCTCTTTTTATAGTAGAAGTAAAATCCACAATAATGGGACCGGTAGATTTGTCCTTAAATTTCATTCGAGCAACATCCCGGATATCTGATTCTTGAATGGGTACGTTGACGAGCGCTCCCATTTTCTTAGTTAAATCAACCAGTTTTTCCTTGTTTTCAGATTCCAAGACTGTGACGTTTCGAAATTCAACTGCGGTAGATCGTGCATTTTTCTCGAACTGTTCAATTTTGTTTTCTAAATTTTTAATATGTATTTTGAGAAAGTTATTTTCCTGTTGTACTTTTTTCAAATCATTGAGAACATCATCGTAATTGGCAGACAGATATATCATGGACTCTTTTATTTCCGTGTTTTGGTTTGATAGACTAGTTATAGATGACTCCAAGGATGTGAATTTAGCATCTTGTTGATGTTTAATCTCGTCCATCCTCGACATTAAATCAGATAGTGTAACGTCAACGCTGTCACTATGGGTCAAACGACGCTTACTCCTTTTAGTAACATTAATCTCTGTGAGCTCCTGTTTGTCTTGTATATAAAGCGCCGAGTCGGACGCATGATGGACTGGGGAAGAAGTAGTAAGTAGTTTTTTCGGTGGTGTACGTGAGCATCCTGACATCTTACTTGATTTCTATACTTAGTATAAAATGTAAATATACCAATGTAAATATACCAATGTTAAAGTCCAAAAATCGCTAGCGCTTGTGAAATGTGGCAAGCAACAATGCGCATGAGGCGGGCGTGTCAATGAGACGGTATGCAGCGAAGCTATCAATGCTATCTCCGTTTCGTCTGTTGTTGTTCTGTTCACTTACTACGCTCGCGCTGTGACTGCTGCGTCCTCCGTACTATTTATGTGCGCCTAGTACTTGACTATATTTTCACTATTTATAATTTATTTAAACTTTGTTTATAATTTAAAATAAAAAAAAAGAAATAACGAGGGACACGTCTAAACGCTTTCGCGATCCGAGGGGGAAGGAAATGCCTATAAAAATTACTTCAGCCCTATAGTATGTTTAGCTAGGACATCCGAGACCGTAAATTATAAGTAATTATAAGACCGTAAAAGTTATAAGCGAAAATGTTCAGAAATTCGAGAAAAAAAAATATTTTTCGATATAACTTTTTTTATCATTTTACGAAAAAATGATATCAGACAATTTTTGTAGATAGTTTTATAAGGAACAACTTTTATAAGCAAATTTTTTCCTTAGATCAATAGCTAAGGTTTTACAGGGCTCCGAAGTAAGTACGGCCATCAGATTTAAAATTATTTTAAAAATCAATTCTTGTAAAGTTCTGTAATGGAGTGGAAAAGAGTCAATAATTATTAATAATATTGCAAAATTAATAATTAAAAGCAAAAAAAGACTTGACGAATTCCAACCACCGGAATAGGCTGGATTTCGGAGCGGATATGGCACCATAGACCACATCCACACAGTGCGGCAGATTATACAATAGACCCAAGAGTAATCAGCCCCTGTGTCTAGCATTCGTGGACTAGGCCTTTGACTCGATTGAAATCTAGTCGGTTCTGGAGTCCCTGCAGCGATGCCGAGTAGATTGACGATATATCCAAGTGATGAGATGTCTCTAAGAAGCCGCCACCATGTCCGTCCAAGTATAGAATCGGCAAACAAAATCTATACCATTGCATCGAGGAGTGAGGCAAGAGGACGTTATTTTCCCGAAATTGTTCACAAATGCAATGGAGTATATATTCAAGACGCTGCACTGGAAAGGGCGGGGCATCAACATCAATGGTGGGAAGACATCTCTCACCTGCGATTTGCAGATGACATCGTCATTATGGCAGAAACGCTGCAGGACCTACAACAGATGCTGAATGACCTGGCTAACTCCTCTGAACGCATCGGCCTACGGATAAACTTGAATAATACCAAGGTCATGTTACTACCGGAACCGACAACGGTGCACGGCGCCGTTCTCGAAGTTGTTCAAAAATATGTGTACCTCGGGCAGTCATTGCAGTTAGGTAGTACGCTTGTGACCACGGCCGGTGCAACCTGGTCGAAACGTCAAGCAATTTTAAGGTAAACAATGCGCGTTAATTCCCGTTTAATAAATAGTTACAGTGAAATTAGTCTCGAGAAATTTTTGCATATGTAGTGGTGTGTATGTTACTTAGATATTAGAGCGCGTTTCCACTATATCGTTCTGGCCCTTACAAAAATGTTTCAATATCCTAACATTACTATTTAATTTAATACTTATCCCTAGCAACACTCTGATTTTTGTTTTCAATAAAAACAAGTTTTTATTTTAAAGAAAAAGGTTTTGACTTTATTAAAAAAAATATGTCATTCAATTTCACGTCCTTGAGCAAACGACAAGGCGACTACCGTGAAACAATAAAATATCGTGTCGTTCTTTAGATGATAGTAGTTTAGCTATAGGTAAAAAGTTTTGACCATAATAATTACGAAACAAAACAAATAAATAAATCGTCACTTGATAGTGGAAAGTGGAAACACGCACAAAACCAGAATAAACCAGTTTACTCTGTCCGCAGGTGCCACGTGCAGTCTGACGTCAGTCGCTTGATACCGTTAGAACATAAAGCACGCATTTCATTAAAAAATTATAATTATTAGATACGTAGTAGTTTCATTGTGAAATTTTGTATTTGTTGATTGTTGTTATTGTTTGTTATTATTGTTAAAATATTTGTTGAAGTGTTTAATTTCAAGTGTGTAAGTGTTGTAACTTTATATTGATAATTCAAAATGGCTCCAGTGTTAAAACATGGTCGAGGCAAGCCTTTGACTTCTCAAACTAAGGAAGTTTTGTACTGTTTGTACAAATATTTCGAAAATGAGTGTAATAACAACCCGAGCAGTATTATGACCCCCACTCAATTAGTTGCTAAATCAACAGGAATTTCAATAGCATCCATCAGAAAGGTAGTATCAGAAAGCAAATGTCGTCCTTCAGATCAGGAAGTAACATTTAAATCTCCTAAAAAGAAACCGAATCGTAAACCTACAATAGTAATCGATAACTTTGATCAGCAAGTTATCAGAAGAACAATTCATGACTTCCACATCACAAATAAAGAAGTTCCCACTTTAAAAACTTTGCACTCAAAATTGAAAGAAGATATCGATTATAAAGGTTGTGTCAGCACGTTACGAAAACACGTCATGTCATTAGGTTTTAATTGGAAGCAAACAGAAGATAACCGGAAACTTCTTATGGAAAAACACGAAATTAGATACTTGCGAATTAATTATTTGATGAAAATTGCTGAATATCGTGAACAACGCCGACCAATTGTTTACACCGACGAAACATATATACATACATCACATACCCTCTCGAAATCTTGGTCAGATGGAAGCACTTCAGGTTTGAAGCAACATATATCGAAAGGCAACCGCTTAATCATTGTTCATGCCGGTGGTATCGATGGCTTTATACCAAATGCATTGCTTATGTTTAAAGCCGACCAAAAAAGTGGAGATTACCACAACAATATGAACTATGACAACTATTCAAGGTGGATTCAAACTCAATTAATACCCAACTTACAACCAAATAGTGTTGTTGTTGTTGACAACGCACCATATCATAACTCAATACAAAATCCTGCACCGAATAGTAATTCTAGAAAACAGCAAATGATAGACTGGCTGACATTTCGAAACATTGAGCATTCATCCACGTTGCTTAAGCCTCAATTATATGAACTGATTCTGCAAAACAAGGCGAGATTTATAGAGTACAAGATAGACGAAATATTACGACAGCACGGTCATACTGTGCTGCGTTTACCACCATACCATCCGGAGTTTAATCCTATAGAAAATATATGGGGGATAGTGAAAACATATGTCGCAAAAAAGAATGTCGCAATGAATATGAAGGTTATAATGTCATTAGCTGAAGAAAAAATGAACGCCATAACTGTAGAGGAATGGAGAAAAGTTTGTTTGCATGCTATTGAGGAGGAAAGCAAATATCAGGGTAGAGACGCAGCTTTAGACACAATATCAGAACGAATCATAATTAATTTAAATAATTCATCTGATGAAAGCGAGGATGGGGATGATTGTGATATGCCTGGGGTTGATGAATTATTAGAATAAAACATTTATGGCCGGAGAACACCTAATTCATACACGTCTTCACTGAAGTGAAAACCGGCATTCAATGCTTGTAATGTTTGGAACTGGCTTGTCTGCCTCATACAGTTCCATAGATTACAATGCGGTGGATATACATTTTCACGACCGTATTAGTACGTAGTGCGTATGCGTAGACGTGCACGCATTTGGTGTGCTCCAGCCACAAACGTATATTACCTTTAAAACAATAAAAACTAAAAATAAAATGTTGTTTTTTTTATTTGCTGACCATACACTACTACAAACGCAAAAATTTCTTCAAGCTAATTTACCTGTATAATCATGCAACGCGAAAGTTTAAATGTTAGTATAGGTAGAAACAACTTCGAGGACGAGGTGAACAGAAGAATTCGATTGGGTTGGGCAGCGTTTGGGAAGTTACGTCAAGTTTTCTCTTCAATCAGTGCGTCCTACCCGTCATATGACATACGGAGCCGAAACGTGGATACTGACGGTACGGCTGGTCCACAAGTTCAAAGTCGCTCAGTGGGCTATGGAAAGGGCTATGCTCGGAGTTTCTCTTAGGGACAAAATCAGAAATGAGGTGATTCGGCAGAGAACCAAAGTTATCGACATAGCCTACAGGATTAGCAAGCTGAAGTGGCAGTGGGCTGGCCATATTAGCTGAAGAACCGACAACTGTTGGGGTAAACAAGTTCTTGAGTGGAGACCGCGTCTCGGCAAACGTAGTGTAGGACGCCCTCATGCCAGGAGGAGTGATGATCTACGCAAAACGGCTGGCAGGAGCTGGATGCGCGAAGCCAAGGATAAAACAAAGTGGCGTGCAATTGGAGAGGCCTATGTCCAGCAGTGGACTGCGATAGGCCGATGATGAATAATTAAAAAAATATATAATAACAAAATAAAAAAAAACAATAACTGATGACACATTATTAGTACACACGTGTAATATACAGGATGACTTTGAAATCAGTCGACAAATTGATAGGGGAATATCAGCACCGTTAGTACTTACATTACATATCAACCCATATGATGGCCCACTGCTGGGCACGGGTCTCCCCAGTAGAACCTACTGGTATGTAGATCCTGGGGGTAATTGCCATAATCGCCACGCTTGGCGAGCGGGTTGGCGATCGCAGTAAGGCTTTAAGTTCGCAGAGGACGCTGCTGCCCGTCCTCCGGTGTGAAATCCCTTAGTCGCCTTGACGACACCCACGGGAAGAGATGGGGTGGTACTATTCTTAAGCCGGCACCACACGGCACTTACACTTACATTATGCATTGACAAATTGCGAATTTAAATTGTAAAAAAAACATCCGATTTTATTGCTTAAAACGACGGTGACAGGTCTATTAAGGTTTAGTAAACTAAAAGAATCAGTACATTATCATTTTTTCCATATGTCTAAAACTTAAACAAATAAATTAAATGAACAAAGTTTAAAAATCGTACGACGCGCTATAAAAATCATATGATCATAATTTCGTAAAAACGTAGTTCATTCAAAGGGTCATTGGTCATAAACACCAAATAAAGAAAGTACAGAAGATAACATTCAAACAACGCGCTCAATAACAACGGACACTTAAACACCGTTCACGGACACAAAATCTCGCGTCGCCTTCCGAACTACGTGGTCTATAGTGATATTTATACCCTGTTCCATGTGAACGATGTGTATGTGCGCGTCGCTACATATGAACGTTATCTTCTGAACTCTCGGTGTTTTGTGTAATGCACTCCCGACGACAAACCCGATCGGAGATTCCGCCGGCCGGCACGTGTAACGCGGGTGGTGCCGCTGGGGGGAACGAAACATACCGAAATCACATACTTGTGAAATAGCATTCTTCAATGTAAAGGATTGATATTTTTACAAGTGTTAATAGCTTTTTAGAAAACAGCAGACTAATAAAGTTTGTTAGGATTGTCGAGTACATTTTAAACAAACTTCATTTACCTATTTATGAAAAGAGGAATTGAAAACACAAATCATACTTACTAAGAACAAATATATACATTAATACCAACACAGTATGCGAGTCACTTCAGTCCTCGTAAGTACATGTACGAGTGAATAATTACAAGTATGTAACTAAAATAAGTAATGATCATTATCTACGGAAATATCGATAAATTTCATTTGTTCCCATAGTATCATCCCTAAACGGCGCGGGCGCGAGCCAATCGTTGCAAACAATTTCACCAGTCGGACGAAAGCTTAATTAGGTGACGGTCGCATGCTGCATAAAAAAATAATCGATTGTGTAGTTATCGAAGTTGTGTACTGTTAAGTGATAAGTTTTCGAAGATGCCTAGGAGTACGAGAAGAAACAGTGAACTTTTTGATAACCAACAAATTATAAATGTGGTAATTTGGTATAGCCAAACTAACAATTTAAAGGAAACGCAGCGAAGATGGCGAGAAAATTATCCACGGCAAAACTAACCGTCCTTAGAAAGGAAACTAAGTGCCACTCGAAACCTTTTGAACTTCGGTAAGTAGTCTTCATGTTCCCACCCATGCCATGTAAAAGTATGAAGGTAAAAAAATTGCTTTTACATTGTTTTGTTTCGCGGCATGATAGGTAGGTTAGGTACAGATAGTTCGTCGATTCGTTACCGTACCGCGTCCCTTGCACGGTATGGCAACGTTGCACTGTGGCGGGGTCACGGGCGGCGTCTTGAGGTGGTAATAAAATAAGGCAGTGGACTGTATAAATATTATAATGGATAACAAAGAATCGTACAACTGTTAGTCGCGGTACTTAAATATGAGAACAAATAAATTGATACAAAAATGAGGTGCACAACCGCGCTTGCGCGGTTGTGCGTTGAATACATGCGCTGCGGTGCGGCGGCGGGCGGGCGCGTCGCCCGGGGAGTCCCGCTCCCGCACCCCGCCGTCCCCTCCGCTCCGCCTGAGCGCGGCACTGTGTTGACTGAATGACTCAACACTCTGTCTGTATTCATTCATGCTAACGGAAACAAAAAACGGCGGCGCATGGAGTTACTTACTAGATACTAATGTATTTTTTTTTTGTATTTTAAAGTATCAGAGAACATTAATATTTTCTTCTAATAATATGTCCTAAAAATTCTTGGATACACGCAGGGTTACTCATTGAAGTTTGTCGACTCGATTCAAATTCATCCTGTATGTATTGTTATGAGTACTGAAATATAACCGTCACTTTGAAGCGCTGTAAAATCTTACTTAAAAAAGTTGTTCCTTAAAAAACGATCTACAAAAATGGTCTGATATCATTTTTTCGTAAAATGATAAAAAAAAGTTATATCAAAAAAAATTTTTTTTTTCTCGAATCTCTGAACATTTTCGCTTATAACTTTTTTATTTATAGTTCTACGACAAAAAGTTACTAGACTAAAGTTGTAGAGAATTTAATTTGCAACAAAAAATGCTAACAATTTTTTTTTTATCAGATAAATAGTTTAAGAGATATATCGTAAAAACTATTTCAACCCCTATTTTCAAGATGGCGGCCGTGGGACAAGGCTGGCGACCCCACAAACTTGATTTTAGCTTTACCTACACATAAAAAAAATAAAATTGCGTCCTCTAAAAATCGCAACCCCAAATGTAACTTTTCAATGGACTATTTGTTTGTTACTATTTTTTAAGACTTAAGACTTATTCATTAATAATAATATAAATGTGAAAGTAACTCTGTCTATCTGTTACTGTGGCAACCCTCGAGGTAACAGCTGATTCAAATTTGTCCCGATTATATTAATTGAATTTATTGAAAATCTAATAGTAATCTTGTTTAATAAACCAATTTCACACTTTCTAATTAACTTCGAGTAAGCGTACAAAAGTTTATCAGGTTTATAAGTGTACAAACAAAATTAAAAATTTTATCTTGTGAAGTGACGGTTGGACACCGGCAAAGTTTTTTTTAAGGAATATTTGAGTATTATTGTATTCTCTTGCAAGGTACGGTATTTATATATGTTTTATTTGCATTACAAACTGTTTTAGTAACAATTTTAAGTATTGTTTTAATGCCAAATACCATAACCTCCTATTGTTTGATCTCACCTTTATTGGCATTAATTTAATAGACTTTTAAACTTGTTATTAAAGTGAAAATGATGACTCGCAAAGCCTTAACTCGTCAGGAACAAACTAAACTACAACTGACTTTGAGGGAACTACAGGCATCCAAAGAAAGATGTGATCAACTTAATAGGGAAAGAGAGGGCAATGAAAAAGAACTGTTAGATGTTTTAAACATGAATGAACGGTTGAGAGAGTAACTGGCAAAGTTGCACTCTGAATATAACAATATCCTAAATGACCGGGACAAACTCCAATGCACAGTAGACAGCTTTGATGCTTGTATGGATGAATACACACAGACTCTTAACCACATAACATCCTTGAAACGACAACTACTTCAAGCGCACAACAAAATATCAGAACTTGAGTCAGATAAACATAACCATATTGTAAAGTGTAACAATAGCTTGTTCAGTGAATTTGGTTGGCCCGGTCATAAATGATGCTGCAGTTGGTAACTTACATTCCTCAGTTATTATCGCTCTTACCGGAGAGGATGGGCCCTTGCAATTTAAAAAGTCTAATAAATCTGTCAAGGTTATTAAATGCAGCAGAAATAAGCTTAAAAAGTATATAAAAATTAAGAAATACATTACAAAAACAAAAAAAATAATTAGTAAACACAAATTCTTTATTGATAGCATGGCATTAAATAGACAGAGATTGCAACTAATCGATCAGGTTCAAATGTATTCACTGGAGCTGGGCAATGTCTCATCGCAGTATGTTGAGGATACACGGGCTATGCAATTAGAGATTGACCGCCTCCATGAATCATTACAGACTCTAACAATGAAATATGAACTAGCTAGCAATCAACTCCATTACAAAGTAGGCATAGTCAAATCTGTAGATTATCACTAGATTGCAAATCGCTAGCATGTGATCCCTCTCCACTGCCAGCACTTCATAATAACTTAGCACAAACTAGCAGTTATTTTAAATTAAGTACTATTATGATGTATAGTGATGAAATTGGTAAGGGCATTGGATCCCTAATGTCAAAGTTGAGTACGGGACAAACTAGAATCATCAATAATTGCACGCCTGCTTTGTCCTATAGTAATATCATGGAAAATATTTTAAGATCTAATTTTAGTCAGGACAGCACTATAATTATTTTTGTCGGTGATAGGGGAAATGTGAACAATAATAAGTTTTTAAATTATTTTGAGGAGTTGTCAAATTTAAATGTAAAAAAAAATGTTATGTTTTCATTTCCTCTGAGTAATGGATTATCACAGGAAGAAAACACTATTAGATATAATTTGAATAACCTTATGCATCAACTGACATGCCCAATTAATGGACCTTTTTATAATAAATTTCATTTTATTGACACTAACAAACTTGTTAGTAAATATTTTTATTTGATAAAATATAGATATTATCTTAAAAATAGTTGTAAAAGCTGTTTCGCTATCTTTTTATATTAATACTTCAGCCAAGAATTTGGCTACTCAAGTTGCTTCTATTGAGCAACAAAATTATGACATTAATTTTAACTTAGCCAACAATTTGGCTAAAGCACCTGACATTAATAATGATAATTTATGAATTAATAATAATTATAATATTGACATACCGAATAATTTAAATTAAATTTTAAGACAATAGAGAGTACCTCTTGCACACATACTTGTGCACTACCACATGAAAATTATTCTGTTATGTCAAAACAGAACAATAGTTACATTAATAAAATTAACCTGCTGCATCAGAATATCAGAGGAATGACAGGAAAAGACTTGGAATTGGAATTGTTCATGAATGCTGAAGCTATTGATATTTTATGTATTACTGAACACTGGCTAAAGAGCGATCAGTTCATGTTCAATTTCAACAATCACCAGGTAGGCAGCTCGTTCAGCAGGGAACTGGCTATACATGGTGGTTCACTAATATTAATAAATAAAAATCTTAAATTCAAAGAACGCCGTGATATTGTTAACTTCTCTGTTGAATGTAGCATAGAAATAGCCCGTGTAGAGTTGAAGCGGTTTATTGTATTGACTGTGTACAGACCACCTTAAGCATAATATCATATTTTTGAACATGTTATGGATGAAGTCTTGCATAAGGTAACAAACCTTAATAAAAATGTAATAATATGTGGCGACTTTAATGTTAATTTATTAGAGAATACTACTTCAAGTATGAGGAGTTTAGCTCTATTCAAATCATTTAATCTGTGTAATTTATTTTTAGAGCCTACCCGCATAACTGCCACTACAGCCACATGTTTAGGTAATATATTCACAGATATTATTGTAGATAACAAGAGAGTAATTATTCAAATGGATTCTGACCACTGTACATATACATATATAAAGGGTCTTTCAAATAGAGCGGGTCGATATTAATAATCTGTGGCGGCCATTTTGATTTGGCGGCATCTGTCAAATCTGTTTTTTCTTATTCAGTCACTGATGCCAAATCACCATGGCAAGTTACACGGTTGAGCAGCATGTGCAAATGATAAAACTTTATTATCAAAATGAGTGTTCGTTAGTGAAAACGTTGCGCGCATTGCGCCCATTTTACGGCAGACGCGGTGGCCCTTCAAAGTCTACTCTCCAACGATTGGTGACTAAATTCGAGACGACCGGTTCGGTAAACAACCAACCAACACCTTTACGTCAAAGGAACGCCAGATCGGCCGAGAACATCGCCGCTGTACGTGAGAGTGTTCAGGAGACTCCGAAGCAGTCGATTTCTCGCCGTGCACAAGAACTCGGCCTTTCGCAGACTTCAACTTGGAGAATTTTGCGTCGGGACTTGGGTCTGCATCCATACAAGATCCAACTGACCCAGGAGCTCAAAGTTAATGACCATAGACAACGCCGTGTGTTCGCTGAATGGGCGTCGGAACGCTTGGAAGAGGACCCCGATTTTGGCCAAAAAATAATCTTTAGCGACGAGGCACATTTTTGGATGAATGGTTTTGTTAATAAGCAAAATTGCCGTATATGGGATGACCACAACCCACATGAGGTTCACCAGATAGCAATGCATCCACAAAAAGTAACTGTTTGGTGCGGATTTTGGTCTGGCGGCGTCATTGGTCCGTACTTCTTCGAAAACGAAGTTGGCGAGGCCAGCACCGTCAACGGTGAGCGCTACAGATCAATGATAAACAATTTCTTTTGGCTTAAATTGAACAATATGGACGTGAATGACATGTGGTTCCAGCAAGATGGCGCTACTTGCCACACAGCGAACGACACAATCGACATTCTGCATGAACGGTTTGCGGGTAGGGTTATCTCTCGCAGAGGTGACGTGAATTGGCCACCAAGATCGTGTGATTTGACTCCGCTAGACTTTTTCTTGTGGGGTTTTCTGAAGTCGCAGGTCTATGCCAATAAACCACATTCGACCGTTGCCCTGAAAGCCAACATAACGCAGGCCATCGCTCAGATTCAGCCGGATCTATGCAGCAGAGTCATTAAAAATTGGACCTCTCGGATTTGTGCCACCATGCGAAGCCGTGGCGGACATTTGAACGATGTCATATTTCATGCATAATGGCATAAACGGGCCTATCAAATAAAAAATAAATTTCGTTAATATCTCACACACATCTAGTTTTATTCAATTTTAACATCGACCCGTCTTTGTTGAAAGACCCTTTATATATATATAACCCATATGATGGCCCACTGCTGGGCACGGGTCTCCCCAGTAGAACCTACTAGTATGTAGATCCTGGGGGTAATTGCCATAATCGCCACGCTTGGCGAGCGGGTTGGCGATCGCAGTAAGGCTTTAAATACGCAGAGGACGCTGCTGCCCGTCCTCCGGGGTGAAATCCCTTAGTCGCCTTGACGACACCCACGGGTAGAGATGGGGTGGTACTATTCTTAAGCCGGCACCACACGGCTGACCACTGTGGTCAACTTATTTCTTTTGATATTAAAAGTAGAAAAGTAACTAAAAAATGTATAACTGTTATCCCTAAAACTGTCAGTCGATTTGAGAGTTTCAAAAGCCGCCTCATTTGTAACCCTCCACTGTTGAATGAGGACAGTGATCCTAACATTTTATATAAAACATTCTTTAATAAATTTTGTCATAATTTCGATTCGGTTTTCACTCCCAAAACGATTATGGTTAAGGGGAATGCAACTTTTAGTGAGTGGGCTACTGTCGGCCTACATAAAAGTAGAAAAAGATTATATGAGCTTTATGATGAACGAAATTATAACTGTTGTGAAAGATTTCAAGCTTATGTAAGAAACCGACGTAAAAACCGACATCCACGCGGACTTAAAAAAAAGCATCTACATGCATTGTTTATATTTGTTGAATTACTAGCTTTAGCTTTACTAGCTTTTTTTAACTACCGACTCAACATACAAAGTTTTATCCTGTGTGGGGATCGACCCCACGAACTCCGGCTTACCAGTCAGGTTCACTAACCACTAGACCAACAGGCCAGTCATTATATTATTTGTATTATATAAACATCCCTTTTTTTATTTATTTGGTGCAAATTAATAGTCGCATATTGAAGACAGAACCACTCTAGAGCCTATAGTGTACTTTCAAGTTTAAATAAAAACGATGTAAACTCAATTTTTTGTAGTTTATATTAAAATGTATCAAAGTGTGAACGCCACATAAAACGATAAAGTGAACTTTATCAATCTCAGTATCAATAAAGTCATCACGAACTGTTGTGGTGCTACTTATAAAATGTCTCACAATATTTCCACAATGTACATAAAGTATGACCCCGCACCTTTTAATCTACTGAACCAGTATTTTATCTAGCTTCGAACAGGTTCTATTTTATTCTCCCTCGGAGCAAAGAACTCAGCCATCCTAACTACCCTAATAAAAGTCTCACAAACGCTTTACTATTATTTTGCTAGTAAAAATAGACCTACATTTTGTTAGAGGAGAAATACAATTATAAACCAATCCAAGAACATATACTGAAGTGTTTTGCCTGTTAGGTTCGTTCTGTTAGGTTAAGTACGTGTAAATACGGTCTCGTATTGTTCTCAGCTCAAGCTCCGACATTTTATCGGCCACTCTTACGACAACATCGCTCAACTGGAATAATATTCTTCTTACCTATTTTGGTTGTCACAGAAGACAAAAGTACAAAAAGACATAATTAAGTATAATATACAGCGAAATGCGATATAATAAACAACAAAAAATGTGGGGCACTCGGGGACTGCCGCGGTAAAGCTATTTAATAGCATTTTCATCACCTTATGCAATTAAATAGCAGAACTTGTACTATAGAAACCTGACAACTGATAAACATACTTATATATTTCTAAATAAATACAGATTATAGATAAATAACACCCAGACACAAAATAAACCATCGTGCTCACCACACAAAGTCTTATCATGGGTGGGGATCGAACCCACGACCTCCGGCTTAACAGTCAGGGTCACTAACCACTAGACCAACAGGCCTGTGTAAACAGGTGTGTGTTGAAAATAAGAAAAACATATGAAAATAAAGTACTGCACAGGTGCGTAATAGGATATAGTAACAATAACTCCGCAATAGTGGATACATTAGCCACTTATTGATCGGGTGTCGATGTACGTTTTGTCGCTTCACGCGAGAGATGCGTGAGACAGGCAGTCGAAGTGATGAGGCGGTGTTCTACTGTCGACGTGTGGTGTTGCGTTACTGCGTATGCTCACAGTTTGGTGTCCATTCTAATTTACAAAAGTATATCCACTGGCGTGCGCGGAGGGGCCATGGCCCCGGGCGGCTTGCGAAAGGTGCGGCGAAAGGAGGCGGCGACAAGCGCCTATTTATGTTCTAATGATTAAGGTATCAGTCGCGCAATCGTGAGGTCGCGGGTCGGAATCCTACCCATTATACTACTGAACGAGAACGCACTCTTAACACAAGCAATTTAGCTTAGCTGGAGGGGTAAACAGGATTGTTAGTAATGTGGGACCCACAATCCCACATTGCTGGTTATCTTTAAAAAAAATGGTGGTCTTTTAAAGAACGTCGGCAAAATTCCCATAATTATTGTTAGGAAAAATTAGTATAATACATATTTATTAAAGTCTCAGCAAAAAAATAAAAAAAAACATTTATTTCAAAATGGCCACCTTTGGCTTTTATACAGGCCTTTAATCTATCTGGCCACGAATCTATGGATTTACGCACTGTTTCCATGGGAAATTTCGCCACTGCTTGCTTTCTAAGATTTTTTAAGAGACTCAATGTCACCGTATCGTTTAGAGCAAGCCATGTCCTCTAAAACTGACCATAATTTGTAGGCTAAAGAGTTGAGGTCTGGGCTAGATGATGGCCAGTCTTCAGCTCTTATAAAGTCCGGAACATTGATTTCAAGCCAGGCTTGGGTAGTTCGTGCTTTGTGACCAGGTGCAGAGTCCTGCTGAAAAGTCCAGAGTACATTTTTAAAAAGTGTATTGCTGAGAGGTTTCACAACACGACTGTCTTTTGTAACTTAAGTGAATTATAAACCAACCCACTAAAAAGTGAGAAATAAACACTTTTTAACAAAAAATATTACCGACTTCAAAAATAAATACAAGGCAACTAAAAAGCAAAAAATAATATACCTAGAATAACAAAAACAAATTAAACATTTTGAAGTTGGTGCCATGAAATAGTAGTCTTTATGTTTTATTTGGCACCAACTTCAAAATGTTCAATTTGTTTCAAAAAAATACAGACGAATTGAGAACCTCCTCCTTTTTGAAGTGGGTTGAAAATGCATTTGTATTAGCATTTATTGGTTTTAGCAAGGCATAAACTCTGCATAAATTTAAAAACCTATAATAAACACCAAATCTGCAGGAGTCAGTCTTTAAAAAAAAATTAACAAAGAAAAATTACAAATAGCTACTTTATAAGGTTAGGCTCAGGACGTATTTCTACAATTTTGGTATCGTTGGAAGTTTTTTTAACTGACTGTATAAATCATTTTTTATTGGTGTCCGAAACGACACTGAAATAATATTAAAATTAAAAGGTATCTGTTTAGTACAGTTCACAGTATTAACATTTTGTGTCCTAAACGACAGCAACTGCCTCTGTGGTTCGATTCTCACACGGGACAAGACTTTGTGTGTTCCACGAATGGTTTACTTTGTGCCCTTGACTTGTATGTATGTAAAGTCCCCCGCGACACAGGGTTTGTACCCTGCTGTTTATTAAAAAAAAACATACGATAAAATTAAACAAAACCCTAAATATTTATCCAAAACCTACAATTGAATGTAAAACTATAGTTACCAACTGGCTCCTTGAACAAGATTACGAAAATACCGAAAATATTATTGCTAAGACTCTAACTTAAATTTCCACACCTACACACACACGCAGGTACGCTCGCACTCATACACACAAACACACACACACACACACACACACACAAATCTAGTATAGAATAGTTTTAAAGTAAAAAAAAATGTTTAAGTTATTTTCTCTGTCTTCTCTCTTTTGTAGTTAACAATTATCTGTAACACGGATAAAAAAAAAAAAAAAAAAAAAAAAAAAAAAAAAAAAAAAAAAAAAAATGTATATGTGTACCTATATAATTATATATATATATATATATATATATTTTACGTAACTCTACTGTAACTGTACTCTTAATATTATCACGGTAAATGAGGGCCTGGTGATTTGTAACACAGGTTTTGTATGAAACCTAGTACAGACACCAGCTCTCACAAAGGCATAATGTTTATATAATTAGCTGTAAGTAAAATTGTAACTACCTTTGTGGAGAAACAATAAAAATTATTATTATTATTATTATCAAAAAGAACTTCGCGCAACTTGAATAGCAAATACACAATTCATTTAATATCGATAACCGAAGCTAATGTAAGAAATGACACAGTACAAGTGTATGAACTACCTGTCTATTTAATGTACTCGGAATTAAGAACCCATAGAGAGGGGGGTGTATTGGTGTTACATTCTATGTACACAATTTCATATGCTTTTACAGACACAAAGATTATTGCGTAAAAGAATTCGAATTCATCACTGGAGAGATAAAAATACTTGGTACTAATTTCACAATGGGATTGAGTGTTGACTATAGACCCCCTGACACTATTAAATCTAATAATAATTTTGTCTTAGAATTGCAAACATTTTTGCATCTTACACTGTTAAACAAAACTTTTTAGTTATGGACGATATAAATATTGACATAACACCACTACAAAACGCTATTTACAATTATTGTGCACCATTGGTTTTATAAGCGGAATAAACTCATATATGCGCAGAGAAATATATGGGAACCGTATAACCGAATCATGCATCAATCATAAGTTTATCCGAAGCGTAAAGGTAAAGGTTTAATCTTTTTAAGGCGGCTGTAGTTCGCTGCGCACTACACTACATAACTACAACCACCTACGTGTAAATCCTCAGAATCACGCGTTCACGATTATTAATGAACGACCGAATAATACCGACCCAAATGAAATTGTTAATGACAAGTACACAATATTTGCTGATATATACAATAAAAGTAAAATAAGTTGGAAAATAAGGCCCAATAAAAGGAAATCTTGTAACTGAGCTAATTAAAAGTTGAAAAAAATGTGTAAAAACCTTGATAAATTGTATTATATATGGAATATAAATAAACGAATCCGGATATTTAACAGATATAGAAGTAAGACAAACAAATATAATCAATATATAAAAATAAAAAAAATATTTATAATAAATAATTTAACAGGTAAAATTATGCAATGCGTAGACGATTTATTGTTAAAAAGTTTAAAGACAAATCCGGTTACAATATCAAATATATTTGCTGCAGAATTTGATAAAAATACTAAAACTACTAGTAACTTTTGTAATAAGTAGTAATATTTTAGATTCAACTTCATATCAACTGACTCCGGATAGATCAATAAGAGTAAAACCAGCATGTGAGGAACAAGTGAAATATATTAACGATCATTTTTATATGTATCGGACCATCTAATATCGGAAATAGTTGCTAAAAGACTCGCATATCCCAATTGTAATAATTATCGTCCTATTACTATACTCCCATGTATCTATGTATATTAAGTAACTAAATCAATATATACTTGCAAAACAACAAGATTGTAAACAAAAATCAATTCGAAACACAATTTCAAAAACACAAAAGCACAGTTCAACTTCTGCATAAATTTACAAACGAAATCAACAGTTATATAAATGATAAAATGCATTTGTATTAGCATTTATTGGTTTTAGCAACTATTAGCAAGGCATTCGCAATGCTAAATTATGATGTACTTTTTGACAGATTGTTGCGAAATGGTATACAGGGTCCCTAGGGTACTTGATCTCCTGACATGGCTCAGGGGTACATAATTGGGTCTTATTGGCAAGTTTACCATATTACGAAATCAACTTCCATACAAGGCACTCAGGATGTTATATATGGCGCTAGCGGACTCTGTTGTCAGTTATAACGTAAATATTTGAATGAGATCTATCGCTTACAATTAAGATTATTGGAAATTATAGTTCCAAAACATGTAAAAAAGAAATGTAAAGATAATAAAATTTAAACTTAGCAATTGTTATGTAATTAATATTAGATTTTTTAAAATTTATCACCCTTTAAGTGAATTTTAAACCTAAATTATTAATTGAAAAAATAAGACCGAATTACATAAGAACAAAAAAATAAGTATACATTACCTAAGACCCATAATTTGTGCGGCGAAAGAATTGATGAATTTATAATTCCTAGCTTTTTGAATAACCTTCTAGATAAACTGCAAACTATGTACAAAATAGTCCATAAAACTTTTAAAAATAATTTTAAAAGCACTACCTACCATGTAAAATAAAATGTATATTACACGGTTCCTGTTCCCGGATAGACCCTGTGAGGTCTTCGTGGTACAGATATTGTGTAAATAATTATATCATTATGTATATTAGAAAATAAATAAACAACAAAAAACTATTTCTTGTATTTTTCCAAAATGTTAGGCCAAGTAGCTTCGGAGATAAGGGGGAGGGGGAATGGTCTATTTTCATGGTTTTTCCTAAATAACTTAAAAAATAACGAGAATTTAAATTATAAAAGAAAATATATGTAATATCCCTACAACAAGCCCTTTCATTTGGTATGTTTCATAATACAGTATGCGAAACTTTTTTTTTTCATTTCTTAGTTTGATCCCTCAAAAATGGTTCTTAAGTTCCAAAATCTTCTATTTACTTTATGCATCCGTGGACTGCCGCGGTAAAGCTATTGCATACCATTTTTTATCAACTAAAAAAAATAAAAAATGTATATTTTTAGTTAAATTAAAAAAAGTTTTAAGTGATTTATAATAATGGAACCAAATTGGTATTTCTATTCGGTTCGTACACAATTTTTCCGGTTTAACGAAAGAATAAAATGAGCGAGTTAGGCATACTGCTACATTATGACTATGTATGCAGCTATATCTATATAATTAATCCATCACTTTGAAAAAAGCTCATACTTTATATGTATTTTGGGACTTAGATTGCTAATTCCCAGTGACATGATGGCTAGTGCCAGAATAAGCATAAACCTGTATCCTGATAATTAGGAAACCACAAGATGTTTAACTAGTATATCAATACTTTGATCATACACATTTAAGTTGTATCCGACTATATGTTTCATAGTAATGATGTATTCCGCAACGGTCATAAAACAATGTCTATGTGAACCACGGTCGTAGCCAGGTTTTAGTTTCGGGGGGGGGGTTCAAGAAAATAAAACTACTAAAAGTACGTAAAATAACCCTTATATAAGGGACATATTAAAGGTATAATATCTTTTTAATAATAATAATATCTTAGGACAACTCACACAACGCCATCTGATCCCAAACTAAGCAGAGCTTGTACTATGGAAATCAGACAACTGATAAACATACTTATATATTTCTAAATACATACATATTATAGATAAATAACACCCAGACACAGAATAAACCATCGTGCTCATCACACAAAGTCTTATCCTGGGTGGGGATCGAACCCACGACCTCCGGCTTATCAGTCAGGGTCACTAACCACTAGGCCAACAGGCCAGTCTCTGAAAAATATAAACAGAAAAATCTCCTAGAAGGAATTGGGGGAAGTCCTTTTTCGAGCAGTGGGACAGTATAAACTATAAGCTAAATAAAAAGATAACATTCTGTTATATTATATCACAGAAAGACAGTATACTACAAAATTAATCTTCTGTTTTTCTTTTTAAATATATCCACTACTTCATTCGCATCAATTTCTATCCCATTGTGAATATTCATGAGAGCCAAATCGTTTAGTCTGTTTTCACTCGTTGTGTTCCGCAAGTAGTTTTTATGTCTTTTTAGGCTTGAAAAGGTCCTTTCTGGGGTAGCAGTAGAAACAGGTATGGTAGCCAAAATTTGCAACAATATGTAAATATTTGGATATAGTTTTTTGGTCACACTTATCGAAGCATTCCAAAGCTGATTTTGGAGTAGGGGAGGTGAGAGTCATTGCTGCTTTCCACACTTCAAGTTCTGCTTTAACGACAGATGTACTTTTTTCGGGCAGCACTGCCGAATACATACAAAATGCCTCTTCGATTTCACAAACGGCTGCAAAATTTGACGGTAACACACCAGATAGTGCCGATACTACTTTACGGTATTTTGTAACCCTCTCAATCATTTGTTGAATTGTATGATCGAGAAATGAGATGAATAAATTTCTTTTGTAATACGTGGATATATCCGACGCAGGAATGTTAGAGCGATTCGACTGCCTTCCGACGATACGCGGCATAAGCAGTATACCAACATTTTCTTCGAGCAACACCTTTGCTTCTTCATAGAGATGGAGGTGCTCTTCGTCAACTTTATCTCTACACAGTTGCAAAGCATTAATAACATCATCCACATGACTGAATACTGTTATGAGGTCTGTGTTAATTGCCTGCAGTTGCTTTGATGGTGACAATGTGTAGCTCATGACATTTTGAAGAATCACTAGGCACATAACAAAACTCGAAGATCGAAGTGTGTTAAGCATTTGGACGGCTTGTTGCGATGTTTCTTTATTGTGGCTAGATTGGAGTTCTTCGAGAGCATGCACAATAGTTGAATAAATTTCCTTGAATCTTATATCGGCTTCATGCTTGTGAACCCACCGTATTTCACACATCGCAAGCAAGCTTTTTTGGTGATCAGCCGGTAATAGACAGATCCCGTATTTTTTCTTTCAGAACGGCAGTGCGTTGAGCCGAATGTCTAAAGTAGGATCCAACAGACTGCACGATCCCAACGCAATTTCACACATCTACTTGTGAACATGAGTCAGAAGATTGTGAACATACTTCACCGATGATCTTATGTTGAGTAATTTCACCACAAATGTCCATTATTTCATTTTGGATTTGAGGTCTCGTGTAAAGTGCATTCTTCTGAGAAGTGATCAAATGCTCAGAAAGATCTTTATCTCCAGATTTGGCTGCGTACCGCAACAGTGCTCGAAAATTACCATCATTTTGAAGTAGTTGATCAGACTCTGACTCTGGTGTAATGTAGATCCGTCCCTAATCAGTTTTACCTCTTAAAGGTATACCTTGTTTGCCGCAAAAAATTAAACCTTTTACGATAGGGATTAGTTTCTTTCGGTTTTCCTGTTGCTGTTTCTTTCTTTCAGACGACAACTGATCATCGACTGAAGAAGCCTGAGATGACAATACTTTTAGGAAGTTATCTGCAAGTAATATCCTGATTTTGCATGAGTTTCAAATATTTCTAGTGCATTTTCCACTTGCAAAAAGGAGCGGTTACAAGCTGGCCGACCCGCTGATGGCCCCCTTTACCTTCATCAAGCGAACGTCTCATTACAACGCAAATTCTACAGTATGCTCCACTTTTAAATTCAGAATATGACAACCAGGGGAATCTTTCCGTCCATTTCATTTGAAAGCGCAAATTTCGTTATGTAGAGATGGGAAACTTATAATCTTTAGATGGAGTCTTTAGATATTCATCCTCGATTTTGTCTTGATTCGCATAAAAACCAACATCCAATTTAGCATAATGAAAAGATGACGTAACAGGTGAGCTGGTGCTGCTGCTGGTTGGTTCCAGGATAAATGTAGGTTCGGTAGTGGTACCCATGAAACAGGGCTCCGGCGGCATCACCGCCTCGGTCTCGACATTGGATACTGCAAACGAAGTCGAAGGCTCGCTTGTCGTCACAATTTTAGTGTCGGCATGCAAACTAGTGGCTGGTCCCAAATACTCTTCTTTACGGGTAGCCGCTTGGCCACACCCCTTTTTCCAGTACTCCATACCTTTAAGCTTATCGCCTTTCCTTTTGTTTTTTTCCATTTTCTCGTAACCTAAAATATTAAAAAATACTAAAATGTTTCAATAGCATTAAAAAAATAAATCCTTTCAAATACTTTTTAATCATAAAATAATATCTGTTTAATCGGGGATATCGCCTTGCTACAATTTTAATAATATCCGTTAAATACCTATATCCGAAAAGATAACAATTTGATTTTAAAAATAATCGTCTAATTATTCCTCTACACTGCACTATTAGAATTAATTTAAATCTTATCACCATTTACTTACCCTTGTATTTATTAGACAAGTGTTTACTCCTGTGTTATCTTGAAGTCAAATCCGTTTAACTTATTTACTATAAATTCTAAATCTGCATAGGTTAAATCATAAAACTGACAAAATAACTTCGTTTAACCGCGCTCGGTAATTATGTCGCGCAGCGCGCGGGATATGTACGAAAGGCCACGAAATTATACGAAGATTACCGAATGCAATCCGATAATCGACGGTGGCGCAGGAATCCAAACCACCATATATTTTTTAATGTAGGTAATAGTTAGTAATCAATGAGATATAATGCACACCTCTTCCTATTTAAATTCTATGAATGTTATTTATAATATCTGAACTTTTCGGGGGGGGGTTTGAACCCCCAAAACCCTCCCCCTGGCTACGCCCGTGATGTGAACCTTAGTAAATAGATTACCTGGACATTAACTAAATGTTAAAATGTACCACTGATTACTACTAAATATATGATGTATTCTACAGATTCCAAATGTCTATCCTATGACACACTATATGCCTATCATGAAAGTTGTTAATGTTAATTAATGCGTTAATTATATTGTAATTATGACATACCCTATCTAAATGTACATGTTTAACTCTTATTACAGAATGTATTCTTATATTCTATGAATCCTTTCATGTTGGGACCCACATACCTAGGTTATAAAGTAATGATTTGAATTTTAGAGTTTTTATTCCATTATTTATGTGATAGAATGTGTAAACAATTCTCATATTAATGAATATTATATAGCACACAGTAAGGAATACATTTTAATGTGGATAGAACACAATTTTATTATGTAGATTATTTTTATGTGGGTACCCCAGATATTAGGATGCTTGATGTAATGTTTTTGTTTAAATTTAGGTTTATATTCTATTATTTAGGAAAGTATAATACCTAATATCTATAAATAGATAGGTAATTTAAGTTATTAACCTGATTTGCTAGCTCAAAGTGTAAAATTGGGAACCTTACCAAAGTACCTTATTCTACCAAAAATGTAAATGGTTATCTATATAAAAAACATTTTGAAGTTGGTGCCGAATAAAACACAAAGACTACTATTTCATGGCACCAACCTTAAAATGTTTAATTTGTTTTTGTTATTCAAGGTATATTATTTATTGCTTTTTAGTTGCGTTGTATTGTAGAAGTCGGTGATATTTTTTTGTAAAAAAGTTTTTTATTTCTCACTTTTTAGTGGGTTGGTTTGTAATTCATTTAAGTTACAATAGACTTATGTCAACTGCTGAAATCCTTTTACAAAATATTGCTTACCCCGATGCAGGGCCGTTAATTGTTGAGGAGTTCACTATCAGGTCTATTACATTGTGTAATAGTAGTATAACGAGAATAAAGTGCTACTCAATACCATATTAAAGTAACTGAATCGCAAACTGTGAAATATTTGCTCGTAATTTGTGGTCTTCATCATCAGTTCCACTTGACCAATTGGTGTTTTTTAAGAGTAAATACACGAATCACTATGAAATATACCTAAATCACAGTAGGTGTGCCTCTAATATTTTAAGAGTTCCCGCGATTTCTCCAGGATACCATCATCAGATCGTGATCTGATGACAATGGGACCAACTTATCCCTATCAAACACAAAAACAATTTTTCAAATCGGTCCAGCCGTCTTTGCGTAATCGGTGAACAAACATACAAAAAAAAAAAATATATATATGTACAGACGAATTGAGAACCTCCTCCTTTTTGAAGTCGGTTGAAAAGAGAGGGACACCTTGGCATCTTCCTTATTAGTGATCCAGACTTCGAGCTAGCAGGTATGGTCTAATTCTATTTTATCTAAAGACTGTGTCTATTCTCTGTGTACCCATTTATATTGTGTATAAATGGGTACATTGGGTGTGTAATTTGGAATCCAAAGCTGGTGACAATCTTATAAATGAAATTACAAAACCATTAATGGTTGATTAATAGATGTATTGTGTAGATGTGATATTATATTGTATAGAGATAGACACTGTTACCACAAATTTACTCTATTGAACGTATATAAAATAACCATAAAATATGTTGTATAAAAAAAACATTATTTTACTCAGACTACATCGGTAGGTTGTGGGCTGAGTGAAAGAAGTTGTCAGTAAAGGTGTGGCTACTCTGTACTTGATAGGGTAAACATGAATTTACTCAGGCTATGTCAGTGCGCTGTGGACTGAGTAAATTACTTCTCAAGAGATACAGAGTAATGTAGTAATGGGATTAGCTTTCTCTATACGAAAAATCTCTGCGACAAACCAAAGGGTATAATAGATAAACTGATTGACTGACTGATACTAAATGTACTACAGCTACGGTTACTGATTTGTTTAACCCGCTCCGACCTCTACAACACCTAGTCTTTCTAACATCAGAAGTTGGATAGTACTCCGTCCCACTAATATGATCATATTACTAATACCTTCTTTACAAGTTTCAGAATGGATATCCCTACATTAAAGGCGGTCATCAAAGCTGTATGCGAGACCATCGTCCTTAACCGCCGGACTGACGACGACGTTGCGCTACCAGTCTTCAATCCTGCGAAAACTGATGATGGCGCAGAGAGATGGTGTAAAAACATTAAGGTGCTTACCAAGGAACTAAAGTAGAGCAGCATCACAGCAGTCGCAAAAGCCGGTAAGGCCCTTAAGGGCTCTGCTTTAGCTTGGTACGAATCTTGGGATCCACCCGATGGGAGATCTTGGAAAAATTTTCGGAACGAGTTAACCGATCTATACCCTGAAAAACGTAACCTCACTGAGAAGCTCACTAAAGCAGTGCTATATTCCTCTGAACATTCTGAATCCTATTGTGAATATGCTAGGGAGAAATTGCGACTCTTGCGGAATACAAAGATAGCATTCACTGAAACACAATTAACGAAATTATCTGTGGTAGACAGTCCCACTTACGACTTGGCAAAACACGTCGCGTCTGTATTATAGCCACTCGTGGGAAGAACAACGTCTTTCGTGAAAGATTCGTGCCATTTCGTCCAGATTATAGAACATCTCAAATTGGAACCGGGAGACATAATAGTGACTTTTGACGTTGAGTCATTGTTCACCAAAGTTCCGATTAAGGAATGTCTGGATGTGGTGAGAGATAGACTGAGTGACAACGAGCTACCGTTCAATTATATTGAAAACACCGAGCACCGAGTAACGAGTTACTACGCACCGCTACAGACGCTTGCATCGGCTACGATTTCGACCGGCAACAGTGACTCACTGCGGTTAACTTGTACTCTGTTAAGTACGCTACTTTCTTTAGCTAAATATTTTGATCATACGTTATGTTTGGAACCAAACGCACCCCGCCAAAGACGCCCAAATCCCCGACAAAAAACTTACCTCAAACACAGTCTGAACCCGATATCAACTCTGCAGTATTGTTGAGCGATTTTGTAAACGCTAATCGGTATAAACGTCCCCGCCCAGATGCCTCGCCTCAAAACACCGAAAAAAGTTCGACAGAAGGGTTAGATCAATGCGATCCTACTATATCAAAGATACTTGCTGATCAAACTTCCTTAATGTCCAAACTAGCTGCTGATATAGGGCAAATTAAAAATCAAAATATTCAAATCCAGGCGACAAATGCAGAAATTCGCAAATCAAACGAAGAAATTGTTAAGTCTATGAATTTTATTAATAAGCAATTTGAAGACTTAAAAAAAGAAGTAGAGAAACTGAGAAAAGAACGAACAGAACAAAGACAGTATATAGAAAATTTGCAAAAAAAGATTCAGGACTTACAGCAAAAATCAAGGTCTTCCGCAATCGAAATTAGAAACATACCACTATCAGATGGCGAATCCAGCGACAGTCTAACTCAAACAGTGTGCAATATCGGCGAAGCCGTTGGCCTACGTATATCAGAATCCGAACTACGTGATATTTATCGCATACCAGGAAAGTTATCTGCTACACCACGCCCGATAATTGCCGAATTTAAAACTGTTCAAAAGAAACAAACACTCATAACTGCTATTCGCTCATACAATAAAGGCAAGGGAAATGAAGACAAAATAAATACCTCGCTTATTGGGATCACTGGAACTCGTAAACCTGTATACATCACTGAACAACTCCCCTCTAACACTAAAAAGCTGTTCCATCAAGCACGAGAGTTCGCCAAAGGAAATGGCTATAAGTACTGCTGGATATCTAACGGAAATATCTTCCTACGTAAATTAGAGGGTGACAAACAATTATTAATTTCTACTGAAAAATGTCTTCAAGACATCATAAACAAACCCAATATGTGACTATCTTATTTTAAGTGTAACTTAATACCGTCTTTTCAGTTATTGTATCTGTTATGTCAATATACCCTACATATTACTGATTGTAAACATACCTTCTCACTTGAACAATTAACACCCATACACATACTACCTTACCCAACAGAACATGCAAACTACACTATACCAAATAATCTAACCACACACTCACACAATCACCCGCCTCTTTCACTCGCATATATGATTCACAAAACAGCGCGATGTATTCATTATTACTCGCCACCAGATTTAGTTTACGACTTTAGTCACCTTTTGTATACTTTTGCTATCTCCAATGGCTATTATAACTAACATAAACAGCGAACTAGATTCGCTTACTGTAGGTAACTCTTTTACTTGTAATCCCGATGAATGTCTTAGGCTAATAAACCGCTCAAACAACAATATAATTATTTTACATTTAAACATACGCAGTATAAATAAAAATTTTAATCAACTATTGGTGCTGCTTCAAGAAACTGAAATGCATTTTGATGTGTTAATTTTGACGGAGTGTTGGCTTAGTAAAGTTAATGACTTACCGCCAATACAGGGCTTTAACTCCTATTCTACCAAAACAAATTGTAATCAAAATGATGGAATTGTTGTTTACGCTAGGTTGGATCTTCAGGTATCGGTATGGGAACCTAACTTTATGGGCGGAAATTGTCTTGTGTGTCAAATAGACGATAAAAAAATTGCCCTTGTATCAGTATATCGATCCCCTTCGTACAACTCAAATGATCATTTTTACAATTTTTTGGACAGTCTGAACTCTCTCTTTGTCAAACTGGCGTCCTGGCGGAATTTTATTTTGACTGGTGACCTAAATATTGATATAAAAGAAGATGGTAGAAACGACCGAAGCCTTCAATATTTAACACTAAACATATCTCATGGGCTCATGCCTACACACCTATTTCCCACGCGCCTGGAGAACTGTCTTGATCATACACTCATAAAAACCGTATTACCTGTTACTACTCTAGTCTTAGATTCTCATATCACAGACCATAAATCACTTGTCCTAGCTATTTCAAACACCAGTATTGAACGTAAATCTTATTATTTTTCTACTCATATAAATTATAATGAAATCAGGCTAGAGCTAGAAAATATTGACTTTTCATCATTGTACTATATCCATGACTTAAACAGACTGACAGATAACTTTATATCCATGATCATGACAGTAATAAATAGGCACACCTCTGTCATAAAGACACCCAGAAAACATAAAATAATAAAACCCTGGATAACCCCAGGACTCCTAAAGTGCATTAAAAATCGGGACAAACTACATACCCGATCAAAAAAAGCTCCTGATAACTTCATCCTTAGAGTAACCTACACCCGATATCGAAATTTCTGTAATGGATTACTGCTGAAATTAAAAATTGCATTTGAAAAAATTGAACTTGAAAAAGCAAAAAACAACCCCAAAGCCTTATGGAAAAGGATAAAAGAAATAACAAATACACGTAAAATTAAAAGTACCCCTGTTGAACTTCTAAACATTCGAGATAATCCAAACTCATCCTTAAACACTATTTGTAAATTTTTTAGTAACGTAGGTAAAAAACTGGCTGACAACATCCTTCTTAATAGTCCTCCATCATCATCCTCACCTAGTTCCTCATCTCATCTCTCTCATCTGACTCCCTCCAACTCCCTGGGTCTGCTTGTGGTAGATGAAGCCGAAGTCGAATCTCTCATCCTCCAACTGCGTAACGATTGTGCCATAGGATGGGATAAAATATTACCCTTCGTTTTAAAGCAGTGCCGTCACTTTTTGATACCACCTTTAACGTTCCTCATCAATAGCTGCTTACGTAAGGGTATATTTCCGGACGCCTTTAAAAGAGCCATTATTCATCTCATTTATAAGGGTGGAAGGAGAGACTGTGTCAACAACTATAGACCGATTTCAGTTCTGCCTGCTATTTCTAAGGTCTTTGAGAGAATTCTAAACAACAGATTGAGAAAATATCTCGACAAATACAAACTCATAGCCAAAAACCAATATGGTTTTCGTGCAGGAGTTTCGGCTGAAGATGCTGTTTTAGACCTGACCCAGCTAGTGGCAGGTAAACTCGATAATAAAACCAAATGTCTGGGAATCTTTCTGGACCTAACTAAAGCATTTGACACAGTTTCTCTTCCCCTCCTTATCTCAAAGCTAGAATTAGTTGGAGTACGTGGAACCACACTAGAAATTTTTAAAAATTACCTCAAAAACCGTACCCAACGAGTTAAAATCGGTGAATATCTTAGCGACGAGGAGCCAGTGTCTTTCGGTGTTCCTCAGGGAAGCATAATTGGCCCAACTCTGTTTCAAATTTACGTAAACGACCTGTGCAATATGGCCCTTCCAAATGTAAAAATCTACGCCAACGCTGATGATACGGCAGTTATAGTTTATGGACCCACATGGGACAGTGTTAAAAACAGTGCAGAAGCTGCATTAATGAACATAACAAAGTGGCTAAATTCCAATTTTCTCACCCTAAACCTTAATAAAACCTGCTATGTTCCTTTTGCTATCCGCCAGAATACTCTTCCAGACAACACCTTCTCATTGACAGCACACATATGCGAACAATCGTTACCACAGTGTTCCTGTTCTAAACTCGCAAGAGCTGGTGAGGTAAGGTATCTGGGTGTGCAAATTGATTCGGGACTACGATGGGACAAACAAATAGACGTTGTCACCACACGATCAATGAGGCTCATCCCTATCTTTAAGTCGCTCAGGCACTCTGCGAACCCTGATACCCTAAAGATGGTCTTTCATGCCCTATGCCAATCGGTCATTGGGTACTGCATTCCTGTATGGGGAGGAGCTGCGAAAACCAAGCTTCTTAGAGTTGAGAGAGCACAAAGAGCTGTACTCAAAGTCATGATACGGAAACCCTTTCGTTACCCTACGACGCAATTATATCTGGACTGCAGGGTTCTAACCGTCCGACAGCTCTATGTGCTCCATGCAACAATTAAAAGACACGCAAGTATCCCCCGTTCCAATCCCAATAAACGCAGAAATCTCGTTTTAGGTACACGACACAAAACTTCATTCACCAGACAACAATTTCTAGTATTGAGCACACACATGCACAAACAATTACACAATACACTAAATATAGTTGACCTAAATAAAAACGAACTGAAACTTAAAGTTACGGACTGGCTTCTTCAACAGGACTACGGCAAAACAGAATCACTCCTTACATACATCGCCTAACATAACACCTTACTTACACCATATCAAATGCTTTCCAACACAACCCATGCGCGCACACACAGACACACACACACACACACAGACACACACACACACAGACACACACACACACACACGCGCGCGCACACACACACACACACACACACACACACACACACACACACAAACTATTTTCTGCATTATTATAAAATATTATAAAATAAAATATAGTGGTAGAGCGACACAGTCTACAACTTGTGAAGTTTAATTGTAAGTCGTCTTGTAGCCGAACACTGTCTCTTATGATACAGGTTACCCTAGTATAAGAGACAGGGTTTAACATTTTATGCAAACAGATCCGAGTTGTATCTATGTAATACCTTACTTCTACCAATCTATGTACTGTACAACTATTTTATGCATTATTTGTAGAATCTGTTATAAAAATCTGTTATAAGAATCTGTACTTTTTGTGGCACAATAAATAATAATAATTATTATTAATAATATTTTTATTCACGAATTGTGCGTGAAGCGATTGAAATTAAAAAACATAAAACTTTCAATCGGGAAGAGGGCTTAAAACTATCCGTGACGTGGAATCCAGTGATTCGTAAAACACAACCTCTTGTATTGTTTCGCAGTCGGTTAACATGGACAAAATCAGTGTAGTGTGCAGTGACGCTAACTTTTCGAGAAGTAAAAACGTGAGGGTGGATGAAGATTCATCGGCCTGACGGAGTCTTAAATCGCTGCGATAGTCCACTTGTGACCACGGCCGGTGCAACCTGGTCGAAACGTCAAGCAATTTTAAGGTAAACAATGCGCGTTAATTCCCGTTTAATAAATAGTTATTTCTGACGTAAATATCAAAATATCATTATTTAATAGTAATGTCAGTACAACGTCGGAACTAATAACCTTGTTTTCTGCGTATGTAAAAAAAGGGAAACGACCCCTAGAACAAAATAGTAAACCTAACTATTAATAACTATTTAAAACAGAAACGACCACGACAAAACTACAATGCTAAGCTTGCTCCACGGTGTTACAAATACAATCAATCCGGCCACGTAAGCCCAGATTGTCCAACGGTAGCTAACCAAACAAAATCTGAGAAACCAGCACCGCGTAACAGCAACGTTTCTAATCCTTACTGTACATATTGTAAGATAGCAGGTCATAGTGATAATTATTGTAAGAAGATTGAATCTGACCGTAAGCTCGATCAGGCTTCACCAAACTATTTGGTTATTTTTTTAGATCAAACATGAATCTAACCAATGTTTCAATTAGGGGATCTGTAATAAAGGCTCTTATTGATACCGGGTCCAATTTGTATAATTAAGGAATCTGTAGCGAAAAGCATAAATTGTAATATTTCCCCTCATTCATTAAACCTAATTGGTATAGGAAACGATCTTTTACAAACATGTGGCAAAATAACAACACCTGTACAATTTGATGAACTGTGCTTAGAACTGGACTTGCTAGTAGCAAAGGATAGCAACTTTAACATGGACTTGCTTATTGGAAGGAATGCTGTCCAACATTCTGGCATTCAAATAATAACAGATGTAAATGGCAGTACAATAGTCCGCAAAGATAAAAACCACACTGACATTCACTGTCTACAAATTCAGAATGAATGTGATTTACTTGACTCAATAGTTAATTTAGAAAAAACCCCTTCAAACAGAGATTATTATAATATTTGAAAAATATCCAACTGTTCTGGACAGTTTTAGTACAGTTATAACTGGCAAATTAAGACTACGTTTAAAAAATAATATTATCGGAGCGAGAAAAGGTGAATGAAATTGTCCAAAATCTATTAGATAATAAAATCATACAGGAAAGTGACTCTTCCTTTGCCAGTCCAGTTCAATTAGTTAAAAAAAAGGATGGTAGTAATAGGTTTTGTGTTGACTACAGGGCCTTAGATAAAATTCTAGAAAAATATAGGTACCCTCTCCCCTTAATAGAGGATCAAATTGGATATCAAGCACTGGCCCTAGCACCCAGGCTCCGGTGCGAATGGACGAGAGTGTGGACGAAGCGCCTTCCCAGGCCTCTCCCCCTTACACCTAACGGACTCCCTTAGTAGTGCTCGCTCCTCGCCCCTGTCGTCAGTGATAGGGGTACCGGATGTGGTGCGCGGTGGGGGGTCTACGACGCGGTCGCACCTTCCTGCGAGGACTCTATCTCGTGGGGGGAGGTGGCGGGGCTAGTCTGCCCCGTCGCCGGCGAACCGAGCGACGTCGAGGCGCAGTCGCGCGTGACGTCGTTTGGTGGGGCTGTGGGCGTGATGGACGGGGAAGTTTCCCACGCTCGCGGCCTTTCGCGATGGCGGCGTTCTGTGTGTACCCAGGACGCCGCAGGAGCAGGAATGCCCGATGGGGCTATGCCGCTGGGTGGGTCCGCCGAAGAAATAGCTAATTCCGGCGGCCTATCCGTGTGAAGGCGGCGAGTTGGTACACGGCCGATTTTTTAGTGGGGGCAGGTCCCACACTACCTCCAGCGTTTGCTCCGGTTGCTGGAGGTGTGCGTTCAGGCATTTTTTACGGCCATAAAAAAAAAAAAAAAAAAGGTTCAATTGGATAGGTTAGGAAAAGCCAAATATTATATTTCAATTGACATGAAAAATGGATTTTATCAAATTCCAGTATCATCTGAATCTATTAAATACACAGCCTTCATTACCCCAGATGGTCAATATGAGTTTTTAAAAATGCCATTTCGTATTTGTAATGGCCCTTCTGTATTTCAAAGGGCTATTACTAAGGCAGTAAAGCACTTAAAGTACCTGTTAGTATATATGGACGATATATTGATACCATTTGTGACGATTGAACAGGGGCCTGGAGCCCCTGTTCAATTGTTGCAGCAGTTACTTTTAGCAGACTATTTTGGCTCTTCATTCAGCAGGTTTTACAATAAATATCAAAAAATTTAAATTCTTTGTTAGCAGCATTCAATATTTAGGATATCAAATATCAAAAGAAGGAATTAGGCCCAGCAAAACCAAGCTACTAGCTACTAGCTCCTACTATGTTGTGTCCATTGAGGCTGATGTATCCGATCTCGTAATATTATTGACCTCTTTTTTTGCATCAGTACTCTAATATGGTGTATAATATAATGGTGGGAGCACCTTACCTGCATATACAGTTTATAAACAGAGAAACATTGTAAACATTGGCAATTTGAAAAGAGTGGCCACGAGTTTTTATTGCCTGTTCTTTTCTCGGGCTTTACCTATTGTTTGCGAACAGGCATTACCAGTAAATGTAGAATCGACTTTTCACAAGTGTAGTATTTTGCTTCCTAAGTAAATAAATCATTTTTTATTTTTTTATTTATTCAAGGTATTAGCATTAGTAAATTCACCCATTCCTAGCACAGTGAAACGAGTCCGCCAATTCATGGGGCTTGCTAGTTACTTCCGTAAGTTAATTCCAAACTTTTCTACAAAAACAGCCTGTATCACCATGCTGACAAAAGCTGATCAAAAGTGGCAGTGGGGGCATACACAAGATGCAGCTAGAGAATTAGTAATTAAAAATCTCACGTCAACCCCACCACTTTCAATTTTTGATCCTGAATTATCTACAGAATTATATACTGATGCTAGTTCCTTGGGCTATAGTGCTATCGTAATGCAGAAAGCTGTAGTAAGAAAACTACACCCCCAGAATCTAGGTATAACTCATATGAATTAGAAACCCTAGCCATTTAATGCTCTTAAACATTTCCGAGTATACCTATTAGGCATAAATTTTAAAATTATAACTGATTGTAATTCCATAAAGTCAACAATGAATAAGAATGACTTATCGCCACGGGTGGCCCGATGGTGGACTTATTTACAAGATTTTTCCTTTGAAATTGTGTACAAAAAGGGCAAATATATAGGGCATGTAGATTTTCTAAGTCGTAATCCCATAATAACTATTAAGCACCCATTTACAGTAAATGTAATTAATGATCCTTAATCCTGGCTTGAACGAGCACAACAAAATGATATAGAATCATTAGATCTAATAGTTCAACTACAAAGGGGAGAATTAGATTCAACTAGGTACACACTAACAGACAATTCACTTTTTTACACTACAAGGCCAAATGATAATCCAAAATTATATGTACCACGGAATAACCGCTGGTGCATTCTGAAATTATTTCATGACGATAATTGTCATGTAGGTTTAGCTAGAACACTTGATAAAATCCAGGAGGATTTTTGGTTCCCAGGAATGACTGCCTTTGTTAAAAAATATCTTTCTCACTGTAAGGTTTTCATTGAAAAAATGGGATACCATGGGCCAAAGCAAGGTTATTTACGTCCCATAAAAAAAACTGCTGTTCCCTTTCATACATTACATCTAGATTGCACAGGACCTTTTCATAAATCAAATGAGGGATATAGATATGTGTTGTTAATTGTAGATGGTTTTACTAAATTCTGTTTGCTCAAACCTCTCAAATCACTTAGTGCTCAAGAATTAGTTCCAATCATTCGAGATACTATTATCATATTTGGCACACCTAGTTTAGTAATTAGAGACAGAGAAACAAATTTTAGTTCTAATCAAATTCAGACCCTCTTTACAAACTTACATATTCAACATCACCTTATCACCTTATTGGTACTGGCATTCCCAGGGGTAATAGTCAGGTTGAACGGTATGTGTCTACAATAACAGACATGTTAAGTACAATAAACATTAACCCATCAGATTGGCCAAGCGATCTATGGAAGGTACAACAGTCTCTAAACACAACCACACAAAAATCTGCAGGATTTTCTCCATTGCGTTTACTGAATAGGAATTGAGGCAAATATACTACCAGCGCAGGCCCACTTAACTGATGTGTTAGGTGATAATTATAGGTAGCCCAATATAAATGTAGAAACTGACCGACAAATAGCAAATCAAAACCTAATTCGAGTTGCAGAAAATATAAAAAAACGTTTTGATGCCACTAGACGTAATAACATTACATTCTCCACAGGAGATTTAGTTTACGTTAATCAAGACCATCGTAGAAATGATAAGTTAAAACCTAAGTACAAAGGTCTCTACGAAATCATTGCTCTACTTCCGAACGATCGTTACAATCTGAGAGGCAGAGGCAATTTAAGAAATATCACAGTTGCCAAAGAAAAGCTAAGATATTGGCCAAGTGACTGGGTCCCTGAGGATACTTTAACTAATCAATAAATAAAATAGGAAGGCTGTGATTCAAATAACCTTACTTACAATTGTACTTCGTTAAGACATACTTATACAAACATAATCATTTTTTTTTAGGTTTGTCGCCTTATCCTGAGAAACTATATTATTCACTTTTCATATAACCTCTAGATAAAATTTCATTATAATTCATATGATTGAATATGTACATAGATTAAAAAGTCTTGTGTCATTGCCGTTTTTCTTTTTGATTATGACCAAGTATGACCGTGTTATGGCAATGCGGTGTTTTTTTTTTTCAGCCATAATTTAATTGTTTTTATATTCCTTAATTTGCAAGTTTTAGCATTTTTTTTTTTCTTTTCATCACATTTTTCTTGTCATTAATAATAATATCTTCCCCTTTTATTTTTCTCTCAGTAGCCTTAGATTTACTATTAACTTTAGTTTGAATCAGAAGGTAATAGTTAGGCTTAATAGGTTTTAATAGGTAGTGTGTTGACAGTACCTAAGCGTTAGGCATAGGAATTTCCAGGCTGAAATTTAAGCTGCAAAGTTTTTTTTTATATATATTTCTCTTTCTCTATCTTCCTTTTAATGTAGGTTACGAAACATAAATTATATTTTTACAATTAATCGAGTCTATGGTCAGAACATGAATTTTTATTAAATCTAAACATAGAATTGAAGACATACTAAAGCCAATATGGCAATACTGAACAAAGATTCTGTTTGAATTTTAATAAATCACGGAGTACTCTTTTTATAAACACAGTAACTAGGTTACAGTTAATTTATTTTAAAAAAAAATCATTCGTGAACACATTTTTTTTATCGGCATTTAAAAGTTAATCACATTTAAAAAAAAATTTGATTGATGCAAAAAAGTAGGTATTGTCGTTGTTGTGATTGTACTATTCCAATTGACATAAGATTCGAACTTTGACTAAAGACTTGTGTCTGAGACTTGACACTTGACCTGAAGACTGATTGTGGTAGTACATTACAACGATGATACAATGTTAAGGAGGTTATTGATGCTGGATGATTGGGTTGTTCGCATTTCTCTTTGACAAACCTGGTAAAATCGCTGTACGATGGTTGCTTGTTGTTGACTATATCTACTTGCAGCGGGCGGATGGAAACACGTTGCTGCAACTCGCTCGATCAAAAAAAATATCCGCTGGGTGACCGTTGTGACGTGACAGCACAAAAAATAATGGAGCGTTTGAAAACTCAAAAAATAAGGGAGTTATAGCTCAAAAAATAATGGAGCACTGAAACTCAAGCTTGAGTTGTGATGGATTATGATGGTTAGCACTCACTAGCAGCGGGTGAGAACGAACGAGATTCACACGGTAGACTAAATTCAAAATTTTTCGCTAAGCAACGTAACGCCTAGTCGTGGCGCCAATCACAAGCGGCGGTGACGAGGTCTCATGATGTAGGGCTTACGGAGAACAATCCAACTGAAGTCCGGATCAATTCGGAATTAGGATTCGTATTATGTACCATTTTTTGATTAATATCCTATAGTACTTCGAGACGAAGCACTTTGTCAGTATGGCCGTGTTAGGCATACTGCTACATTATGACTATGTATGCAGCTATATCTATATAATTAATCCATCACTTTGAAAAAAGCTCATACTTTATATGTATTTTGGGACTTAGATTGCTAATTCCCAGTGACATGATGGCTAGTGCCAGAATAAGCATAAACCTGTATCCTGATAATTAGGAAACCACAAGATGTTTAACTAGTATATCAATACTTTGATCATACACATTTAAGTTGTATCCGACTATATGTTTCATAGTAGTGATGTATTCCGCAACGGTCATAAAACAATGTCTAAGTGAACCTTAGTAAATAGATTACCTGGACATTAACTAAATGTTAAAATGTACCACTGATTACTACTAAATATATGATGTATTCTACAGATTCCAAATGTCTATCCTATGACACACTATATGCCTATCATGAAAGTTGTTAATGTTAATTAATGCGTTAATTATATTGTAATTATGACATACCCTATCTAAATGTACATGTTTAACTCTTATTACAGAATGTATTCTTATATTCTATGAATCCTTTCATGTTGGGACCCACATACCTAAGTTATAAAGTAATGATTTGAATTTTAGAGTTTTTATTCCATTATTTATGTGATAGAATGTGTAAACAATTCTCATATTAATGAATATTATAAAACACACAGTAAGGAATACATTTTAATATGGATAGAACACAATTTTATTATGTAGAACTTTCTATGTGGGTACCCCAGATATTAGGATGCTTGATAAAATGTTTTTGTTAAAATTTAGGTTTATATTCTATTATTTAGGAAAGTATAATACCTAATATCTATAAATACATAGGTAATTTAATTTATTAACCTGATTTGCTAGCTCAAAGTGTGAAATTGGGAACCTTACCAAAGTACCTTATTCTACCAAAAATGTAAATGGTTATCTATAAAATAGAGGGACACCTTGGCATCTTCCTTATTAGTGATCCAGACTTCGAGCTAGCAGGTATGGTCTAATTCTATTTTATCTAAAGACTGTATCTATTCTCTATGTATCCATTTATATTGTGTATTTACTGTGCATTATGTGTAATTTGGTATCCAAAGCTGGTGACAATCTTTTAAATGAAATTACAAAAAAAAAACCCAACAACAACAGACGTACCGAAAGTCACTCGCGACAAATATTGCTAAAATTGTGTTTAATCTTATGTCAACACCACAAGACTTAATTATTATCAAGAACTACGCTACGGAACCCACCTTGAAGTGAAATATCAGCTGAGAAAATATCCAACAAGGTACCCTCAAAAGAAAATTTATTGGAATAGTACAACTCACAATACAAGCTAGCCAACCTTACTAACCGAATCTGACAGGTAAAGTGTTGCCATATAAAGAATTTGAAAACTATACACAAAACAATTGTGCGCAGATTTTAAACTTTCGAAGTGACATTTGAATTTTAATACAAGAAATGGATAGTCAAATGCAAACTTTACTGGAAAAAATTCAAGAGCAAATGGAGAGACAAACGGTAACTATTACAGAGTTTGTTACACGGAACATTATGCAGCAAATGGACGAAAAATTAAAAAAAACTGGACGAGCAGAATAAACTGATATATATCGAAGTTTCAGAACTGAAAGAAAAAATTAAAAGATTAGAAATACAGAAGAAAATGAACAACTTGCTTTTCTTTGGAATAAGGGAAGGAAGCGAAGATGAATTCAATATTGTAAAATTCATGAAAGAAAAGATCAACTCGCACCTCGCAGTAAATATTCAAGAGCATGAAATCAATAAAACCTATAGGATTGGAATCAAGAACAGCAAGGGAACTCGGCCTATCCTTATTTGTCTCACAACAAATTGGAGAAGAAATGAAATTCTGAAAAATAAAAATAAGTTTCCTCAAGGAATGTACATAAAAGAAGATTTTACAAAAGAAACGCTGGAAATAAGATAGTCACTGCAGCCTAAAGTAGAAGAAGAAAGAAACAAAGGCAATATCGCTTACCTACGTGGAGACAAAATTATAGTCAAGAAACAAAGTGATTTGAGTCGTGAAAAGAGAAAGAGAGAATCCTCTTTCTCCCCTAATTCAGAAACCAACGCACAGAACCATCCATTCTTCTTCGGTAGGCCCCAAGAAAATCGCTGCAAAGAACGCGTTTGATCTTCTGTCTCGCCCCAGAAACAACTCACTGAAGGAAAAAAATAGTAGCTAGCAACGAAAGGACACCAGCGACCGGAAAAACTGCAATAATCTAAACAACTTGCTATTCAAAACCTCAAATAAACCTCCCCCCAAGCCGGCTGGTCCCCGTGGGGGAAAATGACCACAACCCTCCAGTTTACACAAAGGAAATGATTAAGTCACTCAAAATTGGAACACTTAATGTGAGATCACTAGGATCAGAGAAAAGATATATAGAACTGATATATTCACTACAGAAAATCAAAATTGATTTACTCGGCCTCGCAGAAGTAAGAAGAATGGACTGCAATATTGAAGAACATGATGATTATATCTTTTGCTACAAAGGAGAAACGCCAGGATTACACGTAGTAGGTTTCTTAATTAAAAAAGAGCACAAAAACAATACACTAAACTTCTCAGGTTTCTCCGAACGAGTCGCTTTACCGCAAATGAAATATGAAAACAAATTACTTTCTATAATACAAGTATACGCCCCGACGGAGAGCAACAGAACAGGATATCAACTCTTTCTATGAAACCTTGGAAGCAGCACAAAACGAAGCAGGAGGAAATGTTCTTATCATAGGAGACTTCAATGCACAAGTTGGCCAAAAGAAAATGAAAGAAAACCTAGCTATGGGAAAATTTGGATATGGGAAAAGAAGTGAGAGAGGAGAAAAGCTCGTTCAATACGCCTTAGAAAATAAACTGTCCATTATGAATACCTACTTTAAAAAGAGAAACAATCGTAAATGGACATGGATCTCTCCCAACGAAAAAAACAAAAATGAAATAGATTTTATCTTAACAAATGAACCCAAAAAGATAAGAAATATAGAAGTTCTCCATGGCTTAGGATTTAGATCGGACCACCGCCTCGTTAGAGCTACGTACCTGCTAGAAAAACAAAAGAAAAGTAGAGCATCCTTTAAACCGCAACCAAAGTCACTAAAATCTAGAACAAAACATACGAACTTTAAATACGCGAAACGAAGACGACGATGTTCAAACACTATACGATGCTTTAGAGAATATCATTAATAAGAGTATGGCATCAAATAGAAACGACGTAAAAGCAGACCACGTTGACAAAATTCTCAGCAAAAACACACGGGATTTGCTGACAAGACGAACAGAAATTATAAAAATAAATCATAAAACTAAGGAAATTAAAAAACAACTAAGTACATTATATAAAACAACAAGTAAAGCCATCAGAAAAGACTACCAACATTATAGAAATAAAATAATAGAAAGCAACCTACATACATATAGAAGTACCAAAAGAGCATACAAACAGCTAACAACACACAAAAATTGGATCCAGAACATAAGAACAAAAACTAAAGATACCAAGACCAGAGAGGATATCATAAATTGTGCTACAGAATTCTACAACTAACTACTCTATGAAAAGAAAATCAACACCGCTTCAAACTCGACTCATTCCTACTCTACTACATCTCATGAAAACTACGAAATCATTTTGAACGACGGCGATATACCACCTGTAAGCATTATGGAAGTCACCAAACACATTAAGAGGATTAAAAATGACAAGAGTCCCGGACCAGATGGTATACAAAATGAGCCTTTGAAATTTGGTACTCATCTGTTAAGTCGCCCACTCACCTACTTATTCAATAAAGTTTTAGACACAGGACAAGTGCCAGAACAGTGGAAGAGTTCCGACATTATCCTACTCTACAAAAAAGGAGACCCAAAAGATATGGGCAACTATAGACCAATTAGCCTTCTTCCTAGTGTGTACAAACTATTTACAAAGCAGACTGAGTCCAAAAATCGACAAATACCAGTCGATTGAACAAGAAGGCTTTCGCTCCAGCTTTTCTACAATAGACCACATACACGTTAAACAACAAGTTGTAGAAAAATATAAAGAATTCAATAGACCATTGTACATAGCCTACATAGACTACGCTAAAGCGTTTGACACGATTTCACACAACTCCATATGGGAAGCCCTGAAAAAATGCCACATTCATGGAAATTACATAATGACACTAAAAAACATATACGAAGGCAGTTCCAGCAGCGTCAAAATGGAAAAAACGTGGCCCGAAAGTACCAATCTGCCGAGGAGTGAGACAAGGTGATCCTCTGTCCCCAAAACTTTTTATAGCAGTACTACAACTTATCTTCAATCATCTAAATTGGCAGTCAGAGGGAATCACAGTAAATGGGAGGCAACTTATACACCTAAGATTCGCTGATGATATCGTCCTCTTCAAATCAAATCAAATCAAATCAAATATTTTATTTGTAGATCATAGGTGTTACAGATGTTCAGTTATAATAATATATGGATCGCTATGTCTTGCCGTCAGCGGCGTACAAATATATTAGGTACTCTAATAAAGAGAACGTACTTAAAACAATATTTAAATAGTTAACTATTTATACTTATACATATTAAATTTATATCTATACATATTAGAATTTGTCAGTTAAGAATTCATTAACTGTGTAATATGTTTTTGTGCAAAGTAATGTTAGTAACTTATTTCTGAAATCAGTTACATCTTCTATATCCCTGATAGACAGAGGTATCTTGTTATAGATCCTAGGGGCCATACCTAGAAAATATTTTGAAAATAGTGCGGTCGTATGTTGTATTGCACATATTTCTTTATTATGTCTAAGAGATTTCAGTGTTTGAAACATATGCAAGTTCGACTTTACAAATACTGCAGTTTCAAATATATATAAACAAGGGAAAGTAAAAATGTTATATTTTTTAAAAAGTGGAGCACAGCTATCTGTTGATTTGAGCTTAAACACTGCACGTAAACATTTTTTTTGGGCTTTGAAAGCTATCTCTCTGTCAGAAGAGTTACCCCAATGTATAATGCCGAATCGAAGAAGTGATGTAACGTAAGCTTTGTACGCGGTAAGGACTACTGTTTCACTAACTATTTTTGCTAAATTATATAGTGCATATGCATACTTATTTAGTTTCATACAAATAGTTTCTATATGTTTTTTCCAATTTAGATGACTATCAAGTTGGAGTCCTAGAAATCTAGCACTATTGGTTTCTGTTATTTTTTGACCTGCATATGTAATGTTAAGATTTAGGTTTTTTGTTTTTTGATAGAATGACATAACTTGTGTTTTTTCCAAATTAATTTTTAAATTATTCATGAGTAACCAGTTTATTACGCAGTGTATATAGTGATTAATATCGTCTTCGTATCTACATATGTTTTCGCATGGAATAATGAGCGTAATGTCATCAGCGAACAAGACAGTTTTACAATTGATGGATGTGGGCAAATCATTAATGTAAATGAGAAAGAGTAAGGGTCCAAGGACACTTCCTTGTGGTACCCCCCTCATAGTATAGCGGATGGATGATCTGTGTGTAACTTCTACTTTGGATGTGGAGCATATTTTATTAATAACTGTCATTTGTTTTCTATCCGTTAAATAAGATCTGATCAAGGTTAAACTGTTTCCTCTTATGCCGTATCTTTCTAGTTTGTCTAATAATATCTCATGATTAACGTGATCGAATGCCTTAGACATATCCATCAGTACTGCTTTCATAGGGTTTTTTTTATCAACATTACTAACTATTTCTGAAATCATTTCATAGACTGCTTTATTAATATTTATATTTTTCCGAAAACCATATTGTTCACTGGCAAATATATTGTTTGTTTCAAAAAATGAGTTCAGTGAATTATAAATTACTTTTTCAAAGATTTTGGATAATATTGGGATAAGTGCTATAGGACGGTAATTGGAAATTGTTGTTGTGTCACCTTTTTTGTGAAGTGGCTTGATTATAGTTATTTTTAGTTGATCTGGAAAATAACCATGTTCAATACACAGGTTGATAATATAGCTCAATATTGGTGCAATTATATGTGATACTAATTTAATTATTTTAGTTGAGATCCCGTCGTAGCCTGTACTGTTAGTGTTTTTAAGATCATTAATAATTTTAAATATATCATATGGGTCTGTTGGTGACATGAACAGGGTTTTTGAGTGATGGCTAATATTTAATGTGGAATTACTATTACTTTGACTAACATTAGAATGAATTGAGTCTATATAATAATCATTAAACGCTGTAGCTATATCTCTGGGATCATTTATTTTATTATCACCAATAAGTAAATGTTTTATGGATTCAGAGGGAAAATTCATTTTACATCGATTAATTAATTTCCATGTAGCTTTTGTTTTATTTTGTGCATTATTTATATGATAATTGTTTTGTGATTTTTGTGTTAGAAATACAATTTTTTTAAATCGTTTTGAGTATTGCGTTAGCAATTGTTTATTTCGAATTGTAGGCGATCGTCTGTATTTCCACAATAAATATCTTTTCCGCTTACTACAGTTACGGATACCCTGAGATATCCATTGCGGAGATTTCCGAGTAGATATTTTTTTTTTCAACATTGGAAAACAAAGGTCATGGAATAGTTTAAACTGGTCATAAAACAAATTAAAAGCCATTTCAGGATCAGTGCTACTAAATACGTCAGTAAAACTTAAAAATCTAAGAGCGTCAACAAATTTAGACTTATTTTCAGGGCTATAGTCTCGTATTGATACATACCAATAGTCAATCAAGCATGTTTTCTTTACTGGACATTTAAAAATTTGAGCAGTATGATCAGATAAAGCAAACTCTAAAACAGTGGCAGTACCTCCTCTGACATTATGTATAATGTTATCTAAACATGTTCCACTTGATAAACGTGTAGGCTCTTTTATACTCAGCTTAAGATTATAGTTCACAAGAAGATTTAGAAATTCATGAGACAAATTTGTATTTTTTAGAATATCTATATTATAATCACCACATAATACCACTTTATTTCTAGCCAATAAGTTTAATATAATTTCCAATTTCTCAAAAAAAACCGATTTTGCTTCTTTAGTATGTTTGGGAGGCCTATAAATACAAATAATTATTATTTTATGATATTCCAGTTCAATTGCAGAGCATTCTATTACATTATGAACACAATACTTTTTCAAATCTATTACCTTGTAAACAAAACTGTGTCTTATTAATATACATGTGCCACCACTCCTAGCATTTCTGGTTGAGTAAGTTGCAAGTTTATAATTAGGTATAAATAAATGTACTTTATCCTCATCTAACATATTATGCTCCGTAATACATATGATATCTACTACTTTTCCTGCGCGCAGAAACTCATCTAAATTTATACTCGCTGAAACAAGCAAGAAACTGGAAAAAATGATATGCTCACTAAGTGAAGAAAGTAAAAAAGTGGGTCTCAAAATGAACAAAGACAAGACGAAAGTAATGACAAACAGCAACACTAACACAATAAGCCTACATGGTAAGCCACTGGAATACGTAAATAAATATACATACCTAGGGAAACAAATAACATTTGAATGATGAATAAGAGATAGAACGCAGGGTAAACATGAGTTGGAAAAAGTTTTGGTCTCTGAAAGAAATTCTAAAAGGCGCCTTTAAAAAAAAAATGCATTTAATTTATCAAAAAAAATAATAATAATAATAATAATAAAAAAATCTTTATTATATGTAAAATTGTTATATAAGGTTGTTGGAAATAAATGGGTTAATTATTATTATTATTAATAGATGTATTGTGTAGATGTGATATTATATTGTGTAGAGATAGACACTGTCACCACAAATTTACTCTATTGAACGTATATAACCATAAAATATGTTGTATAAAAAAACCATATGGCAGAGTTATAGTTAGGAGACGGGCTGCTTTTCTTGTCTGTTTCTTTTCCCAGTCAATAGGTCCTGTAAGAACAGATACATAGTTACCTCCATATTTACCAATCCTAAATAATCTGTAAAGTTTTATCAATATACTTTATATTTACTGCCTTGCTTTTAGTATCATTTAATAACCTCACTAGGATACCCTAAACATATGCTAGGCTAATGAACACAGGTGGTTCAAGCAAAGATACCTAAATTACTTAGAACATCATGGTAAGTGGTGGGCTAAGTAATGTATTTATCATTACCTTGATAGAAAGGGATATTCCTTCTTCATTGATAAACATATCTTGTCTACACCAAATAAGTTATGACCCAGCTGTCAGAATAACCAATAAGAGGTACCACATGGTACCTTAGGCTTACTTACTCAGACTACATCGGTAGATTGTGGGCTGAGTGAAAGAAGTTGTCAGTAAGAGTGTGGCTACTGGTAAACATATATTTACTCAGGCTATGTCAGTGCGCTGTGGACTGAGTAAATTGCTTCTCAAGAGATACAGAGTAATGTAATAATGGGATTATACGAAAAATCTCTGCGACAAACGAATGGTATAATAGATAAACTGATTGACTGACTGATACTAAATGTACTACAGCTACGGTTACTGATTTGTTTAACCCGCTTCGACCTCTACGACACCTAGTCTTTCTAACAAGCGCATACAATGACGGACATAACACAATAAGACAATTTTCCATAAAACCAAATGTCATCATATTATTCTTTTATATTTCAACAGTCTGTATAAAATGTCATAATAGTGAATGAAGAACATAAAGCAGTCTCAAAAAGACACTCATCTTAGATGCAACAAAAATTATATCTCCAGCAGAAACTAACGTTCCTGATCTCAATTTATATTACTTGGTACCGTCCATCATCCGCCGTGACAGCTCTGTTGTCACGCGAGCGGGCACTGAGAGAATTATGAAGATATAGTTATTTATTGTGTGAGATTCCCTCCATTAGGAGCGCGAGCACGTCGCGACCACAACCGGTAGGTACGTGCGGTGTATGCGCAGCGCCTCTTCCGCGCAGTTTGGGGATAAACAAATTGATGTGGGATAAATTAACGCCCTAAATCTACAGGTGAAAACATTGTTAAATAATGACGCCCCCGTGAAATAAGTTGGTAATTGTAAAATCCAAATTTTACAGAAAAATTGATTTGCTGTTTTTGTTGAATATCTTTTGTTTAATATATTGAAAACATTGGTGTATCAAATAAAAGCTATTTTTTAGTGAAATTATATTGTGAGAGAAATAATAAATTATATTTACTAAAATAAAGAAATCTAAGAAAACAAATACTACAGAAAAAGTGATACATTAAAATATTGCACTAGTAGCACTTACTCCAATTACCCCAATTGCAGTAGATGTATAGAAATTCATAAAATTTGAATATTCATTTCAAGATCTGTTATACAGCCGTTCAATACCAATATATTTTTAAATGATTTTATTAATTTTTATTATTTAAAATTAAAAATAAGACCCTACAAAAATATAGATTATGAAATTTTGTATGCTACTAGAGAAATTTCTTAATGAGGCAAAATCGGGAGAAAGGTCAGTGAAGCGACAGTTCTTCGAAGTGTACTCCCGTAACCCATTGCTGCATTCTGAGGTTGGGCCACTACAAAAGCTGTACTGCCCTATTCCTGCATTCTGAAGTGCATTCCTGCAACCCGTCGCTGCATTGTTGCGGGTTGCCGCACGGCATAATTAAACTGTATAACTAGTCTGGCCATAAATACTGCTACATAAAAACTTTTAATTTTTTTCAACATTTTAATTACTACTTAATTAAAACGCGTGTATTATTTTTAAAAGTTATTTTGCTTTCACGCCATTTTACATATTTTTTTCGTGTTCATTATCAAATTACAGTATAGATTGGCGTGTTAAAGAAAATAAGATTGCGGTGATCGCCTTGCACAAAGTGGGTATGGAGCCGTCGTCGGTCATAATCTAGACATTTCAAAAGCTTGGTATCAGCCGTATGTTCGTATGTCATACAATCAACAGATACAACAACAATTCTTCTGTCGAAGACCATAAAATATCAGGGCGGCCGCGTGCTGTTAGAACTACAAAGGCTATAAATGCTGTTAAAGCCAGAACTCGTCGAAACCCATTAGGAAGCAAAAAATCTTATCGCGAAAAATGAAGATTCCCGCTAGGACTCTGTCGCGTATTATAAAACAAGACCTGAAGCTATGTGCTTATCGTCGATATACATACATGATATGCCCTAAATCAATCTTTACAGTTAAAAAGAGTGGATCGATCAAAACGCTTTCTGTCGCGATACGCAGGTAAAGGGCACAGAAATATCCTCTTTAGCGATGAAAAAATGTTCTCGATTGAATTTTCATTACTTCTTTCTGCTTTAACATGTTAAAGCAGAAAGAAGTAATGAAAATGCATTTTTTTGAATGAAGTTATTACTTAAACTTATATGTACATATTTAAGTATTAAAGTCTCAGCAAAAAATAAAAACAATATTCTAACCTATATTTTTTATACAGGCCTTTAGTCTGTCTGGCCACGAATCTATGGATTTAGGCACTGTTTCCATGGGAAAGTATGCCACTGCTTGCTCCAGAGATTTTTTAAGATACTCAATGTCGCCGTGTCGTTTAAAGCAAGCCACGTCCTCTAAAACTGACCATAATTTGTAGTCCAAAGGGTTGAGGTCTGGGCTAGACGAGGGCCAGTCTTCAGCTCTTATAAAGTCCCGAACGTTGGTTTCAAGCCAGGCTTGGGTAGTTCGTGCCTTGGGACCAGGTGGAAGTCCACGGTACATTTTTAAAAAGTGTATTGCTGAGAGGTTTCACAACACGATCGAAGACTGTCTCTTGATACACTTTGGCTGAAGTTTTCACTTCTTTGTTCACAAAAATGTAGCTTTATGACGCCTTGAAACGACTCGCCCCACCAAACCGTCAATGACGCAAGACGATGACCACGCTGTATCTTTCCGACCACTTGAGCAGCTTCTTTAGAACTGTGAACGTACACTTTATCATTTTGCTTATTGTAATGCTCTTCAATCGTGAAATTTTTTTCATCGGTAAAGAGGATATTTCTGTGCCCTTCACCTGCGTATCGCGACAGAAGGCATTTTGATCGATCCACTCTCTTGAATTGTAAAGATTGATTTAGGGCATGTCCTGTATATCGACGATAAGCACATAGCTTGTAGTGAAATGAAAAGGTAGAATTAAAATAGGACTATATTTACAGAAGAACTTAGAAACTACTTAAAATTAAAAATAAAATTAGGAATTAGATGCGGAGTCGGTAAGTAGAGATGCGGCGTCGGCAGGCGGAGATGCGGCACTGGTAGATAGAGATGCGGCGTCGATAGGGTAGAGATGCGGCGTCGGCAGAGATGCAACGATGGCCGGCAGGTAAAGATGCGGCGCCGGTAGGTAGAGATGCGGCGCCGGCAAGCAGAGACGCGGGTTCTCCACATGTACCTCTGCTTAAATAGAGGACAAAGTGGAGGTGTATACACGGGAAGTTCTGACTCCCACAGTCGAGGGAGGGAGGGGCGAAGGGTTCGCTAACTGATAGCGAACGCGGTCTGACACAGACCACCATCCGGCCAAACCCGTAATCCTGAACGGACAGGAATGGGGGTCCATTGGACCGCGGGAAAGAAAATCACTATAAAAAATTACCCTAATCCCACGCTTGTGGTGCCTGGCAATGGGATGAATGCCTGAGAGATCTTCAGTCCCAAGGGCTACCCAGACGCAGGTCTTTAAACTCAAAAACCATGTCGCAGGTCAATGAAAAATCTACCCAGGAGGGTCCCGGACGTACCTCGTTCGGGGAATCCCTCCCGGAGCCAGTCGGCTCCGGCAGTCCCACGTACTCTGGGGGGGACAACCCACGACACACCAGCCCGTCGCCGAGCTGTAAATCCGGCACCGAAAGTAACCGCGCTAAGGTCGCGCTAGAGAAGGAGAAGCGTAGATCAGGTACACTTCAAGATCTGGCAATGTTGGAGTCCGACGTGTCAGGTTATGGGAGTGGAGCGAACGCAAACACGTTCATCGACGCCTTTCTCGTGCCCTCAATCCCCAGCGATGGCGACACCGACCAACATCAACATGGCTGAATCGTCGTCCGGATTTTCTCGCCGGGAAGCGTACGTCCGCGGTAGAACGGGAGGAGAGTTGGCCGCTGAAGAGGAAGTAGACCATCTTTTAGAGAGGCTCCGCCAAACCAGAGGGGAGTCAACCATAAAAACCGCGGCAGAGCTACTCGGATCAGCAGTGGATTCGATAGCTCTCATCGTGAAGGTGGCCACCAAATCCAAGAATTTAAAGGGTACCTTCGCGAAGGGCCTTAAGGAATCCGCCTCCAGTATAAAGAGCGTGGTGGAGGCTCTTATTGAGCGCTCCGTCGCCCCGGATGCGGCAATTGAAAGGCTGAGGGCGGACAACGCTCGTCTTAAACAAGAAATAGGGGACCTCCGTACAGAGCTCAACCAGCTGCGGGCCGATTTCTTGTCAGTCAGCGCCGGCCCTGTCTCAGCCCCTTCTGCACCAGCCGACTCACAGGGCACTTCGGCCCCCACCTGTGCAGCGCAGACTATCTCAGCATCGGCCCATAAGGCCCAGGCCGATCCAGTTGGCGGTAAAAAAAAATATCATCAGACACCTTTTCGGAGGCACAATGCCAGCAGCTGATGGTCATGTTTGGGGGGTTGATTGACGCAAAGCTTGAGACGATCAAGGAGCGTCTCCCCGGCGAACCAAGCCATCGGCCACCACTAGCGGCAAGTAGGCCGAAGCCCCAACGGGAGCACATGGCAACATCAATCATGCCCCTACCTTGTTCTGGGGGACGCGTGTCGCTTAAAGAGTTTACTAGGACTGCTCCTGTTGCTTAGGAGCGATGCAAAACTCGGTCCCAACCACTCCTCCAAAGACCATCAAGGGATGCGCCTCGTGATATCGCTGGCGTATCTAATGGCCCGGTGGCCGCACCCAAAGCTTCTGCGCCAATTAACGCCCCCGCTGCTTCAGTCCCCTCTGGTGAGGAGTGGCAGACAGCTAGGCACAAAAAGCGACACGCGAAAAAGAAAGAGAAGGTCGCTCAGCATGAGGCTGCTCGGCCATCCCAGCCTATCAAGAATGTCAAAAAGAAGCCGAAGCGTACTCCTCCCAAGTCAGCAGCCGTCGTTGTGACACTGTCGCCAGAGGTAGAGAAGTTTTTTTTTTTTTTTTTTTTATGTGGACTTATGCGATCTGTCTTCTCGACATTCAGCAATTGGTGGGATATTATAATGTGGGCTTGCACGGTATATGTCCACTGACACATCCGTTTTCTTATAGCATCGTAGCAATTACTCTACCCAAGTAGATCTCGTGGTATTTTCCTCTTAAGCCTTCTTGGCAAGGTTGGCGCGTTCATTAAATGCATTGCTAGTGTGTTCGGGTGCCGCAACAGCCTTGTTTTGTATGAGTTCACTTTTTCTTTAACTTCCTGCTTGACCGTTTTTATATTGAGATCATGGTGCAATCTGTCAGCCACCTCGGAGGGCACTTAATCACACCTGACGACGTTAAGGCCACTCCATCAAGACTTATAGTCGCCTTCATGGTCAGACTAGAACTTGGAGATATCCTGTAAGGAAGAAAGAGGTGTCACAATAGATCTTTTAGGTCGCAGCGACTTCCGAGCTACACATCCCGGCCTCTATCCAGATACAGTACAATACAATCTGTCATTGGTTAAGTACCAAGGTGCGTCTGCAATCATACATAACATTTTCGATTGAAACCTTTGCAGGATCTCGATATTTGAGTTTGCGGACGAGCCCCATAGCTGTAGACCATAAGTCCAGACTGGCTTTATTATACTCTTGTAAAGCAACAGTTTGTTTTCGAGAGAGAGTTGGGATTTTCTGTTAATCATCCAGTACATTTTGTGAATGAGAATTTTTGCCGTAATTAAGTCATAGCCTGGAGCTTTATTTTGGTCTAGTTTAAAATTGCTTTTCTAACTTCTTCTTTAGTGAATTTCTTTATTGGGAGATCCAATTGATGAATTTGACTTAAGAAGTTTGTCACTTTTTCTGTCTGAGAGGATCCCTGGTCCGGATTAGGTGTGAACACGTCAAATAAGTGTTGAGCAAATGTTTGTGCCTTATCAGAGTTGTTTACAGCCCAACTGCTATCTGCTTTACATAAAGGAGGTTGGGATATTACCGGATGCTTTAAGAATTTCGTTGCTTTCCACAGAGAGTAATCAGACCAAGCGGTTGAGTATAGGTGTTTTAGATAGTTTTGGACTTTCTGGTTTCGATTTTTGCTTAGCATCTGTTTTAACTCTGCTGTTAATGAATTTAGTAGAGTTTTATCTGCTGGATAACGAGATCTCTGCCATTGCTTACGAGCCTTGCGTTTCTTTGCTAGCAGTTCTTTAATTTTCTGAGGATATAAATGTTGATAGGAGGCTATTTCCATGGCTTCAGGAGTAGCACTCCATGCGGATTGTTGGACACATCGATTGAAATGTTCCACAGCTTCCTCAATGTCGTCGTCTGATTTTAGTGAGGGGCTCATATTTAGTGACGTAGCAATGTTCTCCCGAAATTGTAACCAATTTGTTTTTCGGGTATTCAGCCGACATGGCTTTGTGGTTCGTGTTATGTTCCTCTTCAGCAATATTTCGACAGGCGAATGGTCATATGAAAGTTCGTACCTTGATTTGCAAGTTAAATAAGTATCTGCTATTCCTTTTACAACACAGAAGTCCATTAAGTCAGGAATTTTTTTCACATCCGTTGGCCAGTATGTCGGTTCACCAGATGATATGACACTTAGGTTTAGATCGTTTACCGCTCTGATTAACTGTCGGCCTTTCGGCGTGATAAGACGTGAACCCCAAAAAGTGTGTTTGGCATTATAGTCACCACCAGCAATGAATCGCTCTCCCAGAGAAGTGAAGAGTTTTTCGTAGTCATCTTGTTGTATTTTGTGTTTTGGTGGACTATATACAGCCGTAACTGTAAATGGTCCAATCCAATCGTCAATTATTATACTAGTTGCCTAAAATTCATTTGTGCAGTAATTAGTTGTCTCATGATGTCTAATGTTATTTCTTATCAACACAGCGCTTTCTCCGTGAGCAGTACCGTCTGGGTGCATGGTGTGGTAAAATTTGTATCGTTCTAAATTAAAATAACTTTTTCTGGTGAAATGCGTCTCTGAGATGAGGAGAATATCCACGTCATGCATTTCCATAAAAGTTTTAACCTCGAGGGTATGTTGTGACAGCCCATTGGCATTCCATATAACTATTTTTAAGGAGTCGAATTTGTCAGTCTTGTCGTGAGTGCTATAATTAAATTGGTCATTGTGGTCAGTTGTTGCATCATTTGCTTCATCATTGTTATTAGTTCGCGTATGTCATTTTCTCTAGATTTGTCTTCTTCTGCAGGTTTATTGTGTTTTTTATTAAGTAAGGCGTCTCTGTATTGTGGGTTTTGTGTATGTCTTTGGCTAGTGTACTCATTGTTTTGTTCTAGTTGTTGTTTAATTTGATTTTCTTTTTTAGTTGTTAAGGGTTGTTTCCTTATTGGTTTTGTTTGTTTCTTAGGTTTACCAGGTTACTTGATCTTCTGTAGTTCCCGATATATTTGACATCCCTTATAATTAGCCGGGTGGTTTCCGTCACATTTTTTTTTTTTTTTTTTTTTTCTCTGTAAAGAGTAAAAGCTTTACTCTTTAAAATATTACAATCTAACATTGGAGCTAATAAGTAATTTTATGTTAACTTAAACTGCTAAAATACTTAATCTAAGAAATTATCCATTGATTTTTCTTAGTGTCTGATAAATTGATAACACTTTGTTCTTGTGTTTTAAATGTGAAGCACTGTCACTGTCACTATTTTTCTCACTTAACACTACACTAACTCAAATGGCTTAGTTCTTTTGAGTCTTCGTTTTAAGTCCGTACAATCGAGGAGTTGGATAGCCTCAAGATTGACATGGCTATGAAGTCTTTTGTCATGAGCTTCTGCGAATTTTCGAATCACTTGATCTACGAATTCCACTTGTAGGTCCCGGTGAAGATCGTTATTGCGGATATACCAAGGTGCACTTACAATGTCTCTTAGCACTTTGTTTTGAAAGCGTTGGATTATATTTCTGTTACTCTGTTTGGTACAGCCCCAAAGCTGTACTCCATAAGTCCATATGGGCATAAGGACTTGTTTATATATTAAAAGTTTGTTAGGGATTGACAAATTGGAAGTCCTTCCGATTAGCCAATACATCTGTTTGTAGAGAATATCTAGTTGTTCTCGTTTCTTTTTGACGTGAGCTTTCCAACGTAGTTTCACGTCAAGAGTCATACCGAGATACTTAGCCGTATTAGCATATGGGATAGTCTGGTTATTAATATATATTGGATGGTATTGCGGTTTCCTGTTGGTAAAATCGATATGAATCGATTTTGATTCATTTAGTTTAATGTGCCACTTTTGGGTCCAGTTATACACTTTTCTAACAGCTGTTTGGACATTTTCTACAGCTTCCTTATGAGAATTACCTACAGACATTATGGCCGTGTCGTCAGCGAAGGTTGCAATAGTGTTGTTTTCTAATTCTGGGATATCAGAGGTGTATAATAGGTACAGGACCGGCCCTAGCACACTTCCCTGCGGTACCCCAGCTTTTATTTCCTTAAGTTCGGAGTAGGCATTTTCCTGTCTGATCCTGAACATTCTGTTTGATATATAAGACTCTAATATATCGGCAAACTGTTTGGGCAGCATGACGTTTAGTTTATATATCAACCCTTTGTGCCACACTTTATCAAAAGCTTGCGCAACATCTAAGAAGACAGCAGAGCAAACCTTTTTCTCTTCTAAACTTTTTTCTATAACGTTTACGATTCGGTGTATCTGGTCTATTGTCGAATGTTTCGCCCTGAAGCCGAATTGATGGTCAGGTATTAGGTTCCGTTCCTCAATTAATGGCTTAAGTCTTTTCAGCAAGAGCTTTTCAAATAATTTTGACATAACAGGCAATAAGGAAATAGGCCTGTAGGATGTCGTTTCCTCAGGGGGTTTCCCAGGTTTTACGATCATAATTACTTCTGCTACTTTCCAGATTGAAGGTACATGCTTTAGCCTGAAAGTTGCATTGATGATATTTGTTAGTTTAACTAGAGCTTTCCGGGGCAGGTTTTGAAGGATTATTCCTGTGATAAGGTCATAACCTGGAGCTTTTCTAGTATTAATATTTAACCTTATTTCATTTTCAACTTCCTTCGGTGTTACAAATTTAATTTCTAGTTGGTTGTGCTGAAGATTATGATGGGTTATATCTTCAGTGAGTCCTTCATTGGGTTGAAATATCGATTGTAAATGTTGCGCAAATCTTTTAGCTTTTTGCTCATTGTTGGTGGCCCACTTCCCATTTTCTTCCCTTATTGGAGGGAGTGAAGGAATTGGGCGTTTCAATTTCTTGGTTGCTTTCCAGAGTGAGTAATTGGTATTACGGTCATTGGCCAGAGCATCCAAATATTTTTTTGTCGAGTCATTTTTGAACTCTTGAATTTTTCGTGTCAGTAGTTTCGTGAGATAGTTTAGAGTCTTTTTATCGTTCGGTGATCTTGTCTGTTGCCATTTTTTTCGCTGTTTTCTTTTATCCCTCAATAGGGTTACAATATATCGGGGATATTGATTTTCTTGTAATTTCTTAGCGATTTCGGGTGTGTTTTGCCATGCTGACTGTTGAATATCTGAAGTAAATTTCTCTGTTTCAAAATCAAGTTGTTCAGCATTTCGAATGGGTACTTTAAGATTTATTTTTGATTCTAAATCTATTCGAAAGCTTTCCCAATCTGTTTTGATATTTACAAGGCTAGGGTTGTTTTCTTTTAGCAATATATTTTCACTGAGTGTCAGAATTATAGGTGAGTGATCGGAACTCATATCAAAACCTTCTTTGATACTCACATGGTTGCGTGAGATATTTTTGAAAATAAAAAAATCTACTAGATCTGGTATTTTCTTTGGGTCCGTCGGCCAATATGTTGGTTTTCCTGTAGATAGTACGTCACATTTAGTTTCTGTCATAGCACTTAGTAGTGCTCGACCCTTTGGATTGTTTAATCTAGAGCCCCAATGCGTGTTTTTGGCATTGAAGTCGCCTCCAAGAATAAACCGATTTCCCAGTTTTTGTAGAAAATTAATGTATTGTTCTTTTTTTATAGAATACCTTGGTGGACAATATATTGCTGAAACAGTGATGGTTGCATAGCGTTTGGTTTCGATTTGTATTGAAACAGCTTGTATGTCATTTCCGTCACATAACACACATTTGACTTGGTCTGATCGAGATTTACGAGGGCAATCAATTGATAGATGATCTCCAGCGCATTTGATACATTTAGGACTACGTCGACAATATGCCTTCGTGTGTCCGTACTGCTGGCATTTTGCGCACTGAGGTATCTCGCGTTTAGGTCGAGGAGGTTCAAATGATATTCGGCAATTCAGGAGGAATTTAATATCGTATATAACTTTATTGTTTTCTTTAGGCTCCAGTTCAACAATGAACATTGGAAGAGGCTTTTTAGTTATTCTTTGTTTAATGTTCCATATTATGAGCATGCATGACCTAAGTTTGCCAGGGATTGATTGACTTCAGCTACATCAATTTACGGGTGGAGGTTTTTGAGAACCACTTTGAAGGCTCTGTCCTGTTTAGGTTTAAATGTATAAAATTCAATGTTTTTCATTTCCAACTGCTTGACCACTTCTCTATACACCTCTGGCGTTTTTGGCTGAATTCTAACTCGTTCATTGTTTAGAACTTTGAGTTCATAGTTATCTTGGGCACATTCATTAAGCGGTTGTATGTTCTCAACCTTATCCACGAAGACGGGAGGAGGCTTTATGGGTTTTTCTCTTTTCTCTTCAGGTTGGTCATTGTCTAGCTGAGCGAAGCTGTTACTTGTTGGGATTGGTTGCGTCTGAGAGAGCCAGTATGTGCTTAACTTTGTTTGTTTTGAAGGTCCGCTAGTATTATCAGGACTCCGTATTCGCTTGTTGCCTGTGACTTCTTTCCAGTTATCATCTTTATTTTGTGTAGTTAAATAGCTTTCAGGCTGGGTAGCAGATGGAGAAATTGGGACTTCGCTTATTGAGTTTGAGCGTGGTCTGTTTTCAAACATTCCCTTGTGAAAGATTTGTTGGGTAAATATTCGTGTTATTAGTAGTGTTTTGGGTTAATTGGTTTTTGTTATTTGGATCATTCATTTTTGGTCCCACGAGTAAGGTCGATTTTGACGGTCACTCCTGGGGTGACGCCCATTCCCAGAGAGAAGGCGATTTTTCAACAACGGTTCGCCTGTTCCGCTGAGGTTGGTCGCTATAGGCTGACTCTCCTGCCAGTCATCCATTCCCTTGGCGCGCCCCGCACCGTGGAATTAGGGGATTTTTGAAGAGGTTGCCTTCCTCGTAGTCCAAGTGGCGAAGCTCAGACTCCCGTTCCTGCAAAACATGACTGTCGAGTTACGGTACTGGGGCGACCCTCTCGGGTCACACGTTGGTTTTTTTGTCGGGGTTGTCTCCCTTAGTTAGATGTCCGGTTTTAAGACGCCGAAGATTCGCCCTCGCTCTTCTTACTTAGCTATCGAGGTCACGAGGAAGGTTAAATGTGCAAGACTCGTTGAAGACCAAGACATTGCCCGGGGAGTGGGACGTCCCACAATTGGGTACAAAACCTCAACCACTGCGCCAGCGCCCAGGACCTTCTCCTGCAGGTCGTGGCGGAGTGGTCGATAGGTGTCGCCGTAGCCGCGGAGCCCTACTTTGTTCCTCTCCGCCCTGACTGGGCGGGTGACCGGGACGGCTCCGTGGCAATCGTCAGCTCCGCTGCGCTTCATTCCCTGCCCTTGTCGGTCAGAGACAAGGGTTCGGGATATGTTGCTGCCGACTGGGGGGGAGTCACGCTCTATGACGTATACTTCTCCCCAAACCGGAGTTTAACCGATTTCGAGGTCTTTCTATCCAACCTGGAGACCTCGATACGGGACTTTAACGCCAAATCTACGGCGTGGGGGTCACCCAGCACGGACGTACGCGATTCGAAAGAGTGGGCGGCGTCTGTGGGTCTCTGTCTCTTAAACAGAGGCGCCACCGACACGTGCGTTCGGATCGCGCGGTCACGCTCTCGGATCACCAATATATCCGATTGGAGCTCTCCCGGTCTTCCAGGATTCAGGACCCAGGTAGAGGTTACACGGCGCGCAGAACGTCTCGGTTTTCGCGGTGGGCTGTGGGTGCGTTGGACAGGGACCTGCTGGAAGAGGCGGCCATTGTGGCATCATGGTCGCTTCCGCCTCCGACCGAGGAGGTGGACGTCATGGCTGGCCGCATTCGCGATGCGTTTACGCAGATCTGCGATGCGGCCATGCCCCGCTCACGACGTCGCCCCCCGAGGAAGGGGGTGTATTGGTGGTCCCAGGAGCTTGCCTGCCTCCGCGCCGCTTGCATCAGTGCGCGGAGGTCTTATACCCGTAGCAGGACTTGTCACCGCGATGTCCAGGAGGTGAGCCAGCTTTATGAGGCGTATCGCCGGGCGAGGAAGAGGCGCCGAGGAGAGGGCGAGAGAGGAGATGCTGGAGGGTCTCGACCGTGACCCCTGGGGTCGCCCATATCGAGCGGCGCTAAACAAGCTCCGTTCGGCGGGCGCCCCCCTTACCGAGACTCTCCAGCCCAGCTTCCTTGCGGAAGTGGTCGAGAGTTTATTCCCGCTGCAGGCAGAGCACACGCCCCCGGCGATGGTCTCCGAGGATGAGACCGATGACCGGGAGGCCGACACAACTGTGCCGCCTGTCACCGAAGCGGAGGTGGGCGCGGCTGTTCTTCGAGGGCGTTCGAAGAACACCGCCCCCGGGCCGGATGGGATTCCCGCCCGTATTTTGGGCCTGACCCTCGACCATATGGAGGACCGCCTCAGGGGACTGTTCGACGTGTGCCTGGCGTCCAAACGGTTCCCTGACTGCTGGAAGGCAGGGAAGCTGGTGCTCCTTCCGAAGCCGGGACGGCCTCCCGACTCAATTGCTGCTTACAGGCCTATCGTGTTGCTGGACGACGCGGTGAAGTTGCTGGAGAGGATTCTTGCTACCCGAATCATCCGGCATTTGAACGAGGTCGGCCCCGATCTGTCGGACGCTCAGTACGGCTTTCGTGCAGGACGCTCGACCATTGGGGCCTTTCTGCGCCTGAGGGCCGCATCGGAGGAGGCCGTCGCCGGTGGAGTAGTGATGTTGGCGATATATAGGGGTGTGGTTTCCCCCCGGGGATAGGGGTCATCTGCTATGCGTATGATACCCTAATCACGGCCCGGGGTGGGAATTTTGAGGAGGCGGCGCGCCTGGCCAACCTAGGGATTTCCCGAATGGTCGGGCGAAACGAGGCGCTGGGGCTTAGGGTGGCCCTTTCCAAGACGGAGGCCCTATTATTCCATGGGCCCCGTCGAGGTCCACCTGCTGGCGCCTCGATTGCCGTCGGCTCGGCCCTCGTACAGGTCCGGGCCCAGATGAAGTATCTGGGCCTAGTGGTAGACGGGCGGTTTATAAATAAGACCTTTGTGCCATACTTCTTTTGGCGCCTAAGCTCGAGGCTATTACGTCCGCACTGGGGAGGCTGTTGCCGAACCTGGGCAGGCCTAGTGCCTCGAGTAGACGATTGTACACGGGGGTGGGGCGGGCGGTCAATGGCTCTGTATGGTGCACCCGTGTGGGCGGCGTCCATGACCGCCCAGAATAGGGTCCGTTTAGGGAGACCCCAGCGGACCATGGCGGTCAGGGCCATACGCGGATACCGCACGGTGTCTGCATAGGCGGCATGCGCATTGGCCGGCACACCCCCGTGGGATTTGGAGGCGGAAGTGCTCGCCGAAGTGTATCGGCGGGTGGTGGGTTCGGTGCCCCTGCCCGAAGAGCTACGCGCTTGGCGGGGTGAGGCCCACCAGGCAATCATGGCCCGGTGGCAGGGTCGACTGGAGGCTCCACGGGCAGGTGTTTGAACCGTGGAGGCTCTCCAGCCGGTCTTGGAGGAGTGGGCGGGGCGGCAGCACGGGACCCTTTCCTTCCGGCTGGTACAGGTCCTTTCAGGGCACGGGTACTTCGGGAAGTACCTGCACACGGTTGCCAGGAGAGAACCAAGTCCCGCCTGCCACCACTGCGACTGCGGTGAGGACTCGGCGCAGCACAAATCTAGAGTAAGTGATTTTCGTACCTTCAAGTAAAGTCGAATACCTAATAAAGCTCCACATAACTCTAACCGTGGTATTGTTGTGGGCTTAATAGGGGCAACTTTGTTCTTGGAAGTCAAAAGGAAAACGCAAGCAGTGCCATCAACTGTCACCGTTCTCACGTAAACGCATGCCCCATAAGCACGTTCAGAAGCGTCTGTAAAAGTATGGAGTTCAATTAAAGAGGGATTGCTGCAAGATACCCAACGTGGAATACGAAGAGAGTTAAGAGACATTTTAATTCTACTGGTATTTCTTCATCCCAGTTGCATTTTAGTACCCACAACTGTTGTAGGATGAATTTGAGTAGTACTATGCACGGGCCAACAAGGCCTAGGGGATCAAACACCTGACTTACTAACGATAAAATGTTACGTTTAGTAATTTTAAAATTTGAAATTTTAAGATTAACTGAATAGATCAAATGGTCGGTATTGCAATCCCAATATAAGCCAAGGGGTTTATTTAAATGTGAATCGTTTAAATTTAATTTTTATTTGAATATTCTGGCCTAGTGCCTTAAGGATTTCTGGACTATTTGATCGCCACTTACGACGGTGAAACTTAGCAGATTCGAGAGCCCTCGTGACACCTTTAGTCAATGTTTTAACGGACTCAATCGATTCCCCACTATTCAAATAATCGTCGATATAAAAGTTACGCCTGATAGACTCACTAACCTTAGGGTCTGAACAGTGATTGGCAAGCGACACTAAATACTTTGTTGCCAAGTAGGGTGCTGAAGCAGTACCGTAACTCAGTGTACTGAGCGTATATGTTTTTAAAGGCTCAGAGGAATCAAACCTGAAGACGATTTGTTGTAAAGAGCGTTGAGACGGCTGAACTAAAATAGCTCGGTACATCTTTTCGACGTCGCCTGTTACAACAAATTTATGTTATAACTGGATGTCATTAAAGGACTTACCCGAAGTGCTGGCGGCCGAAGCATCGAACACTACGCGAAGTTTGGTAGTTGAACTAGACTCACGCACAACACCGTGATGAGGCATATAATAATTAAATTTTGATTGTTTTGACTTGGGATTCTCTGACATATTATTTAAATTAAGATATTCTCGCATGAATTGTAAATACTGATTTTTGAATTCTGGATTACGCTCGAATCTACGTTCTAAAGAAAGAAATCGAAGCTTGGCCATCGCGTAAGAATCACCTTAGCACTCGGGTGAGTCCTTCAATGGAATGGTGACAACGAATTGACCACTGGCATTACGTTGTGTCGTCTCTTGAAAGAGCTTTTCACAAGCCTGCTCATCTGAAGAGAAACAGTTACTAGACGACACAGAATCAAGTTCCCAGAAACGAGTGAGCTGATCGGACTCCTCTTGTGAGAGGAAATTACATATAGTAGGTTGTTGAAGAATAGGTTGAGATACACAACCTGAAATAAGCCAACCTAATTTTGATGACTGCAGTTTGGGTTGATTTTTGCCTAAATTGATAATAGAGGAACCTAAGACGTTCCAAAATACCTCTGCTCCCATAAGAATATCGATAGCTGAAGGTATATTAAAAAAGGGATCGGCTAACTGAAGACCTGGCGGGATAGAAATATGTCTTTTGTCCACATAGGTGCCAGGCAGCGTTTGCGTGATATTAGGTAATATAAGACAGCTTACGTTCGCCCGATATCCACCATGGCAAGACTGCACAATGAAGCTACAGCTCTCTGAAACGAAGTTAGCCCGTTTATGCCTGAGACGGTTGAGCTTGTGCTTTGTCTTACCAATCCAAGCTTCTTACAAAGGTCTTGGGTGATAAAGTTGGAGGTACTTCCGTTATCCAGTAGGAGTCTGACGGTGTGTAGCCTTCCCTTGACGTCGGCCACCTTCGCCAAAGCTGTGGATAAGAGTACGAGGGCTTTGTTATGTGCTGTATAGGGTTTTGTTGTATTAGTTGACAATGCTACGTTGTTATCTCCTAACTGATTGTCTGTTGAGTCCCTATGTAAGAGGGTATTATGTTTTAAACTGCAATATTTGCAATGCGATAGTTTGCAACACTTATCTGTATGTCCAGGTCGCAAACAATTCGTACAAACATTGCTGTCTGAAGCCTTCTTAATGCGTGATTCATCATCTAGATTTCTGAAATGTTGCCAACTGAATAAGTAGTGATTCTGGGAACATATAGGACATGTATATTTGTAATTATTTTCAGTAGTTTTAGAATGAGTTGCTGTAAGGTAATTTCTATGTTTATTGTTGTTGAATTTTATTGTTGTTGTTGTTGAACTATTTGTAGTTTTTGAAGTTTGTTTGTATGCTAAAGTTTCAAGTAAATCAGCTCGGTTAGATAAAAATTTTGTGAAGCCTACTAATTTTGGAAATGACTTAGAACTATTTTTATGTTCTTCCCACTCACGGTCAGTCACGGGATCTAGTTTTATCGACATCATAAAAATGATTAAGGTGTCCCAGTGTTGAGTAGGTTGTCCAAGAGTGTCAAGCGCCCTTAAATTTTTGTTTGTTACGTCAATCATGTTACGTAAGGAGCTAGATGATTCTTTTTGAATAGTATTGAAGTGAAATAACTCTTGTAAATGATTATTAATGAGAAGGATTTCATTGTTGTATCTCTCAGTTAATAACTGCCAAGCCATATTGTAATTATCTGCTTTGAAGTCAATACTTCCAATAACTAAAGACGCGCTGCCAGTTAAAGCTGCGCGTAGGTAATGGAATTTGTTTATTGACTGTATACTGTCGTTTGTATGAATTAAAGAAATATACGTATCTCGAAACTCGAGCCAGTGCCGATAGTCCCGGTTGAAGTGAGGTAAGTCTATCTTGATAGACGGACAAAGTCGTGCTTGCATCTAGAACCATGACCGGGGCTGATGTCATCAGAGATGGCGGATGGGAGCGCGGGCGAAGCGGGACGCGCGAGGGCAAGTAATGCCTTCGCGTGGGCCACCTGCGCATAGTACTGCGACTCAAATTGTTCCCGCTCGGTGTACATGACATCGGTTTCCTCCGACAACAGCTCCAATTCCGTCTGTAACACGTCGAAATCCTTATATAAGATTGCCATAAGATCAAGACGGCATTGCAATTTTAAGCATTTGAAAGAATTAAAATCGCTTAAAGGCAGTAATTTAACGAAACTAGAGAAATGTGTTAACTTTGCTTAAAGGCTGCCACGCTTCTTCACCAGTTCCCTCAACTTAGCGTCAGACATAATTATGATTAAGATGAAATAAAGATCTAACGTGCAAATAAGGCGAAAGAAAAGTAGAAATGAAGTGCGTCAAGCAAATTATAAGGGGATAAATAAACACCTGTGCGTAGCTAACGGTATCTCAAAGCTGATCCGTATGCGACGTGCTAAGCGAGAAACCGCATTAAGCGAGAGATAACATAGGCATAGCTACACAATGAGGTGCAATAAAAATAAAAATGCTGCTTTATTACGTTCAACGCATTAAGTAGGTAAACAAGTTATAACATTTTTGAATGAAATAGATATTTATGATCATAACAAATAAATATTCGTATGATTAAAATATTAAATTAATTAAGCTAAGTTAAATAGGCTCGCATGAAGAGATCACTATGCCTGATCCGTGATGCACTATTTTAAATTCCTGGAAATAAGCAATAGAAGACAGGAATTAATAAGGAATTGAGAAGAACATGGAACGGATTCACTCAGTATGTAAAATATTCCTCCACGTAGACTGTCCTTGGAGTGACCTTAAGTCCGCAATGTGCACGGGCGGGGCAGTGCGTGTGGCAGTCCGGTATTTGTCACGAACGCAGTAAAAAGACGGCGATCTTCTTTTCGAAGGACCATATGTTGAATGACAAGCTCCAGGGGTGGGATTCTGGTGGTCTTGACTAATATAATAAAACTGCTTCTTGATTTGAAAGACTATATTTAGGTAGCTGGTAGATGGTCGATGCGTGCGCGCGTGGTAGGAAGCGGTGAGCGAGTGTCTGCGGTGAGGCGCGGAGCGGGGAGCGGGCGGCCAACCGTGGCTGTAGAACCGGTCCGCCGAAGAGTCGCTCGGCGCGCCGCGAGTTGACGTAGGAACACCGACCTAGGGCATAAGCAGGCACACTAAACTGTCCATGGTCGAGAAGACGCTGGGTTGCAGCCAAGATAGTGGGGGTGGATGGTACTTGAGGGCTTTCAATCCCTCGTAGCCGCAGCGCATTTAAATGTTCCGGCTGGGAGTACAACCGCCTGGCCTCTTCCAAATTGTAATTGGCAATAGCGAACACCTGCACCATTGCCAAATACTCCGCGTTCGAATACACGTATTGGTAACTCATTTTTGCGTAATCACAACAACGTAAATAATGCAATTATGCAACATGCTCGCGCGCGGGTCGACGTTGTACTAAAGCGGGGCGCGGGGTATGTTGTGTCGAAGTCGCCAAGCTTCGGAAGCCTTCGAGCGTTTCCGCCGCGCGCCGCGCGGGGATCTGGAGAGCGGGGAGAAGAGTGCGTCGGAGTCGCCGGGCTTAGCAAGCCTTCGAGCGTTATCGCCGCGCGCTATGCGGGGTACTGAAGAGCGGGGGAAGGTCGCGCTGTAGGCCCGTGAGCGTCCGACCGCTCCCGCCCCGCCGCATACCGCGCGTTGGTTGACTGGCCTGGCGGCGGCTTTTAATGTGTAGGTAAACTATGAATGAGTCTGTCACAATGAATGTAGTATTACTAATACGTGAAATTGAGTCGCCTTACCACCAGTTCTCATTTATTCGCCGTGAATATAATTAGTTTTAAGGATTAAAAAAATAAATGTTAATATTTTATTCATTTGATATTTTTTATGGAATATGTTATTGATATGGAGTTCAAAATCTTCGGCTCCAAAACGACTACAAAGTCACCGTGTATACATAAGAGGTACGAATTAACACTACATGGAAAATTTACATAAGGGTATGAATTAACACTGCAACCTGTATGGACACAGTTCTTTCTCTAAAATTTAAATTCCGTCTAAGAATTGGCTCCGGGTCATGACTCCGGGTATATTTTCTTGTAAACCTTAAACATTTTCTTCATTACAAGATTATTGCCAGTCAAGGTTCATATTTCGACCAATAAACCCATATTCAAAACTATTGCTTAATTATATTAGTATAATCTATATTTTTGTAGGGTCTTATTTTCAATTTTTTTTTATTTTAAATAATAAAAATTAATAACATCATTATATTCGATGTTTTCCATATAATATTTTAAAAAGTTTTCTATATTTAACGCAAAAATATTACATTTTAACATTTAGTAAAAAGATATTGGTATTGAACGGCTGTATAACAGATCTTGAAATGAATATTCATACAAAAACAATGTTTTGCAATATTAAAAACAATTTTATTTATAACTACCGCAACGTCTTAATAATTTCGCACATATAACATTACGCATCTACTCTAATATAGAAAATATTGTTGTAAAAATCAAATTATAGTATTATGAATTTCTATACATCTACTGCAATTGGGGTAATTGGAGTAAATGCTACTAGTGCAATATTTTAATGTATCACTTTTTCTGTAGTATTTGTTTTCTTAGATTTCTTTCTTTTAGTAAATATAATTTATTATTTCTCTCACAATGTAATTTCACTAAAAAATAGCTTTTATTTGATACACCAATGTTTTCAATATATTAAACAATAGATATTCAACAAAAACAGCAAATCAATTTTTCTGTAAAATTTGGATTTTACAATTACCGACTTATTTCACGGGGGCGTCATTATCTACCAATGTTTTGACCTGTAGATTTAGAGCGTTAATTTATCCCACATCAATTTGTTTGTCCCCACAAACGGAAGAGGCACGCATACACCGCACGCCACACGTACAATCGGCCTACTCGGCGGTCTACTCGGCTATTATATTTCAGATTAATTGAACGAGTGAAAGTCTAGTTCCAAGATATATACGAATTACTCAGTTCAGTAGACTCAGAACACCACGTTTAAAGTAAATAATTTTGGTTTATCTGAAAAACTTAGCCTTCAAATAGTTTTTAGACGGTTCAGGGAATTTAAAAGGGGTAAAACAAACATCGTAAACAAACGGCAGTAACTGCAGAACATTTGTGAACCACTGCAATGATGGTGCCAGAAGACCCACGAATTGCTTACTCGGACAGAGAGAATATCTTTTGCGTTAGTTCGAGGAGCGTTAACATTATTTTGAATTTGCATCTTGTAATGAGAAAGCTTATGTTGTCGTGTCTCGTTTAGGACTTCTGGCTCTCAGACACTGAAAATCACGCCAAGACGTGTTTCATCTCAGGCGACGAAATGTGGCTTTATCAATAGAAAGTCCTCAGTATGGGTCTTTTCAGAAGGAAAGTTGCCGAAAAAACTGCAAAGATCTCGTAAAGTTAGTAAAAAAAAAATGGTTAGTTTTTTTTTGCACAACTGTGTTGTAAAATAATAGATCTCTTACTTCGGAATGGTATACAACAGTAGCATTGTGGAAAGTTTTCCAAGCTCTGCGAGAGACGAGACCAAATAATCAAGGAAAAAATAAAATAGTATTTCTTCTTGTGTCGGAGAGACCGTGGCTGCCTATGAAGTCGCAATTTTGAATCTATCGGATCAGGCTGGCCAAAGTATTTTAATAGTTTAGGCGAATGGAACTTTGCATAGAGAATGAAGGAGAGTATTTCACAAAAATGTAAAATTAATATAGTTAATATCTTGTATAAGTTTCGAGACAAGAAAAACTTCTTGTCTCGAAACTTATCGAGTTATCCACATATGTTTAGGAGTATAATTGTCATTTTGAAGGCGTAAAAGTTCGTTATAAGTGCTAATTTTATCGTCCCGTGTCTGCTCGAGACACTCGCTGTTGAACCTTGTCTCATGGATTGAAGTAATTTCGAGAGGTCGAGTTATAACCGTTATTTATGTTTTATTTTGACATTTATGTGGGCATAAATCAGTTTTTGAAGTCCATACAATAACAAACCACACAAACTGATTAGAGTTAGCTACATAAAAGCCTACAAAATCGTAGGTAAGCTTAGCATCAGTGGCGTCTTGCTTTAATCAATTAATTCAAAAATAGAATTTACATTTTGAAGGCCCGTAGTATGTGAAAATAGTTCGGTGCCCCCGCGGTGATGAAATCGTCGCCTTTGAAGGTGTGAGTAAGCCAGCAGTTTCTTGGCGGAATCGCAGCGATACCGTCGCGAAGTCTCTGGGAGCCTACCACCAAAACCTTTCGTGTTGTCGGCCGTAGACGGATCATATTCTTAGCTACCACCAAAGGCTTACGTTTCGACGTTCGGTCCGTCGACGGAGATTTGACATTGTGGCCGTCGGTTTAGCTACTCCCAAAGTACATTTGACGGTTTCGACGTCATCGTTTGACAGGTAGTACATCGAATTAAAACATCAATTTTAACGACAGCCTTGCACCTTTCGTTAGACCATTCGGATTCCTAAATTATTTAAGAAATGACAAAATTTCTATTGCTCGCCGAAATTGTGAATGAGGAAACGACTGCGGGAAGCCAAAAAGCTAAGAAGTACTGAGAGTATAGGATATAAAGGCCCTTGATAAAAACCTTCCGTCGCTTGGAAGAGCTTGTTTTAAGATACAAATTCAGACATGGAAAATGTAAAGTCTACTTGAGGAGTTGTACGAATAACTTATCACATTTCTTCGTTTAAACAAATATTGTGGCCATTTGTGGCATAACATAGATCAATAGGAGTAATGACAAATTGTGAATATTAATTAAGTACTTAGGTATTTAAAACCATACAGCTAATTCCTTAACAAACTAATTTAAAGCTGTACCTGCATCACTAATCTGCAGCTGCCTTTGTATGTGCAGTTACTCCTGTGACAACTTATTTAGGTATATTCGAAGCAGCATAATATTATAATAATAAATAATACAAATTCTTAAATCACTTAGGAAGTAAAATACTACACTTGTGAAAAGTCGTTTCTACATGTATATGTAATGCCTCCTCGCAAACAATAGGTAAAACCGAGGAAAAGAACGAGGCAATAAAATATTGCGGCCACTCTTTTCAAATTGCCAATGTTTACAATGTTTCTTTGTTTATAAACTGTATATGCAGGTAAGGTGCTGCCACACAATATTAGAGGACTGATGTAATAACAGGAATAAACAATAATAAAAGAAGAATACATGAGATTGAATATATTGTGCAATGCACACTCTTATAACTACTTACCTATATTGCTATAACTAACATATCTTTGTTGTGGGTTCAATGCCCTATTACATATTATTTTTTAAAGAAAGAAGTGTAGGTTCGAGTTCCTTGCACAAAATAACAACATCTTAGAACAACTCACACATCCCAAACTAAGAAACACTTGACATACTTTGGAAATGTGTAAATACATATATATTATAGATAAATTACGCCCATAGTCCCATACACAGATTTAACCATTGTGCTCATCTCACAGACTTTAATCCTGGGTAGGGATCGAACCCATGACAGCAGTCAGGGTCACTAATCACAAGATCAACAGGCCAGTCATTAATATAGTAGTATAATATCATGGCTGAATCAGTTACAAACTTACAACAATGGCTTAATAGAAATAAAACAACACCAAATAAGTTCAATATTTGTTTATTGCAAATTATAGAAATATAAATTTCATAGAAATATATAGGTCATGGATGACCATAACAACATTTCCTTTTTTATTTTCCAAGCAAAGGATGTGATTAGATAGGTCTGGCTGAACCACCAGTCGTTGCCTTCACCATGTTGGCCTCTCGAGTCTGTGAAGTTACAGAGAAAATAAGTTAAGATTTTAATGATCATTTCGAAGGAAATTTATACATATTATAGTTACTATACCTATCCAACAAAATAGATCAGATTTTTTAGAATTTATATATATAGGAGATCTATTGCAGCTTGAACTATATAATTCTACAAATGTTGCAGCGATGCAGGTAAACAGGCTAAATATCTGTGGTAAAAATCCCTTATTGCCACACTCAGAGTCATTTATTACTTAAATCGTTTTTTGGTATAGATTTTATATGACAAACTTTTAAATGGAATGAGTAAGCATTAAACAGTTATAAGGCATTCAGAGCCTTTGTACATAGGACCCATGATTTCGTAAAAGTTAAAATATTCTTTCAAGAAATGGTTACCGTGTTCTACTGCTGCACTGTTTTATCATCACATCCAAGGCTTTTAAGGTGTTTTTTTGGAATATGCCCGTTCCTCCACACTCTTAATTAGGCTCGTTCGTCGCTGGCCATGAACTTTACTAATGCCTCAATTCGTATAGATAAAACTGAAAGATCCATCTGTAACATTCAATAAAAATTAATATAAGTAGATCATAATGATTATTTCGACTCTAAAAGAAATATCAAGGTTGTAAACAACAATGATTTGTTTTACTTACATTTTGCAGAAACGTACTTGATTTTCCAGTTATTTTTTTATTAAATTGCTGCTCAAGTGCATACCTAATACACGAAACTTTATTGGTGATATATTTTCTGATTAGTAATTGTAAGATATTATACTATTTGTTCCTTTTACCGCAATAAATATTTTTATCAATAAAAGTAAAAAAACCGCCACCGAACTCAATCAACTTGTCAAATTTGTCAAACATCATACTAATGTCATAAATATGAAAGTAATATGGATCAAAGCCTTTTAAGATCCTTGACACTAAATAAAAATATTTTTTTGGTCGTAATCATTTTGTTTTTAGATACATAAAGGTATATTTACAGCAGAAAAGCTTACCCTTAAACTTAAAAAGTTTTTCTCGTAAGATTACCAGCATAATTTTGATTTTTCTGTTGGTTATCGGTTTTTCAATGGTAGTAATCCATTGCGCGACACTATTACTCTAGATCCGACCGTTTGGCTATGGATCGACCAGTAACGTAATCCGTCCATCATCATCGAACAACTTTGGTGGTAGCTATTGGGTTCCGTGTTCGGCGAGCGTTCGTTTCGACCGACACGTTCCCGATCAACTTTTGGGAGTAACCGCCCTGGTGACTCGCGTCGAAGTGACTCGCGTCGCGAGGGTACCACTAACATTCAAAACTAATAACTTTTCTCATTTAGCAATAAGTAGAACATAACAGTGGAACGAACAGTCCGAATCGCCACTGTACGGCTATAGAGCAGTAGTACAGCGCCTTTGGTATGTTATTCCTATTTCTTAGATAAAAAATCTACAAAGGTCTCCACGCTTCAATCCTCCTCATCGCTGCTTGGAAATTTTAATTCTCAAATTGACCACGTGACCATGGTTTCTATTTGTATATAGTTTAACAAAACCATGTTGAGCCGTTTTATTAAGATTATTATAATGGTTTTCCTGATGAATTACCGTTCATTTAACTTGTCTAAAATGATGCAGCCATTTTTGTAAAACTATATCGCAATTTTGTTCTATTATCTAAATAATAACTTTAAGTTCTGATATTATAATATATTCAGAAAAGTAGGGAAGGAAAAAAAATGATCCTGTCGTTCGTACAAAAATAGTTTATCAATAATTATTTTTAAAGAGACTGAATTAATATAGCGGGGAGGTAATAACAACAAATTAAAAATAATAAAAGGAATTTCCTTTTATTATTTTTATAGGGTACATTTTATTATTTACTTGTAAAAACTCATATAAAATAAGCAAAAAATAGAAGTAAGTTACCGAAAAAAGAAAAAGAAAAACCTCAGCAGGCTCAAACCCTCGAGCCGATATCGTTTCTGAGCTAATCGTTTAAAAAAAATACAATAAAACATTTAACAGTAAAACATTTAAATAATGATGATTATTACATGTTTAAGCTGATTGTATAATTTAAGTAATAATTCTTTCATGTTTGTTTATTTTATTTTTTTTGAATATTGAAATATTCAAAAAAATAAAATAAACAAATGAATATTAAAAAAACACCTATCAGGAACGAAACGCATTTCATGACATATCATGACAAACCTCTTTTGACGAACTTCTTGTTACGAAGGAATTATTCTAAATTCTCTTGGTATTCTTTCTATACGTCCTAATTAGTCTATGACAATGACAGCTACTGATATAATGTAAATTAATAAAATGCGATTGTATTCTTCAATAGAGATTAATTTTATGATTATGTGGTTAAATTTGCTCGTGATAAAGTTGATGTATCTACTTTATCACGAGCAAATTTTCAAAGCAATTATATAATTTTATAATAGTATAGATAAATTACATTTTCTTTGTACTTATACTTACAGAAACACCAATAAGTCATAAAACCACATAACTATACATTAAGTTAGTAGCATAATTATTTGTTACCTCTGAAAGAGACCACAGTCTGAAACTAGCTTAGGAAAGTTTCATTTGAAGCGACGTTCGTACCATTCGGAGACACAATACCGCTGCCTTCATTACGTGAAGCGAGGTCTATCTCTCATACGTGGTAAGCCGCCGCCTCGCTATACCCCCACAATACCTGGATCTACACAAAGCCTACCAGATAGTCACTTTTATTTTCTCTGAACTTAAACATTGACGTTAACTAACTAAATTTATCGCTGTCCACAGATCACTTTCCTGGCACCAGCCCACTGCTTACAACAAATAGTTTCATCTGCATTGAATACTCTCCATAATATTTGCGATAATATTAAAAAATATAATTTTAAAAAAATCCGACTGGGTCCCACATTACTAGCAATACTGTTAACCCCTCCAGTTAAGCTCAATGGCTTGTGTTAGAAGTGAGTTCACGTCGGTAGTATAATGGGTAGGACTCGAATCCGCGATCTCACGATTGCGAGTCTTGGTAGACTTAACCATTAGGCTACCGCCGCTTAATAAAGGTAATAAAAATTTAAATTATTCCTATCAAATCTGTATACCTACTGCATATTGTACCTCTGTTACTAACCTTAAGCAACTTTTTTATCGTCGTACCACATATATTTTAATCAACACAAACTGTTACTGGCGAAAACTTTTAATTTGCCATAACATTAATAAACAACACATGTTATTGTTCAACTAGCTGTAAGTTTTCTAAATTTGAAAATAAAATAAATAAAATAAAATAAAGGATCATCATTGGCAGAGGATGGCAACACTGCCGTGTAGTAAACATTGATTCGTAAATAAATATAATTTTAATGTGGTTAAACTGCTTAAAAAGTGACAATAAAAGTGAAAACGCTAATAATATACTCCAAATACGCAGTGAAAACGTTATCTAGTAATTTTATGTCAAATTCGAGAAGTTCAAAACAATATCAAAATAAGTGTTTCTTTATGCTATAAAAAAACCAACAAATAACTCTACTATAAAGTAACAGTTATTACAGTGTTACATTAACAATTAAATGTGCGAAACTAAATAATAAAGCGCAGTGAATAGTGCAAATCATCTTATAACATTTCAATAGTGAAAGAAAAATAACCGGCAAATATTATCAGCTGACTGACAGCTGACGGTAAACATAGATCTACCCACTTCCTTTTATAGTAAGCTACGATAATAGCAGCCACCTATTTAAGATCGATATTCTAATGTTTCCGTGGTCTGGAGGTGTAAAATTGGTCTACTGATTTGCGTCAGGGCGCACGTCCGTGGTTCGAATCCCAGGTGCGTTCACTCGACTTTTTCCAAATTGTTGTTTTGATTTCTAATTTGTTGTAAGTTAGATATAAACAAGGACATGGATCAATTTGAAAATGTTACCATTCGAAAAGTTCGAACGCGAACCACATCTATAAAGTAGTATGGATAATTGTAGTTTCGATAATATGACACTAGATGGCGACACAAAAAGTTTAAATGACTTATTGAAAGATGTATCAGACAATGACACCAAGGATTTAAAACAACAAATAGAGAAGTTGCAGCTAGAGTTAGCATCAGCTCACGAGGAAATAAATAATTTATCCATCGAAAATACAGAACTAAAACAAACTATAACGGAATTAAACCAAAAACATGATGTTTTATTAAAAGCTACTAAACAACTATCAGGCAGTTCGTTGGTTCTGAATAAAAATACGACAACTCCACGTAGAACTCCACTTAAATCCATCAAAAATATATCCAAGCAGCGACTGAATCTTCTTCAAACACGCAGAACGAGTGACGACCAAGTTCTTGAAAAATTACTGATGGTACCAACGACACCCAGCAGGCAACATACGCCCCAAGAGGCTATTAAAAGTAAACTCTGTCTAATAAGTAGTAATAAGTACTATAAAGTACTTTCTATAGCGAAAAGAACTTTCCCAAGCCATGAAATATGTCACTATCTATCACCCGATTGTGGAACAAACATGCTTATTGATAATTTGAATTCTAAGTTAATTAATTATAATATGAACGATTATTGCATTATTTTAATAGGTGAAGAAGATTTTGTTAATTCGAAAAATTATTCTGAAATAATTAATAATATGCGAGAAACTTTATTAACGGTAACACACACGAATGTTATATTGTGTGTACCGACATATAAATATAATAATTACCGTACAATGTAAAACTGGAGGATTGAAATGTTTAATAATTTACTTCTCCATGATGTAAAACTATATAATTATACCATCCTATTTGATTCCAATTTGAATTTATCCTGTGATTATAGCATGTTTTTGAAATATAATGGTAGATTAAATAATAATGGAATGTTAAATATTTTTGATAACCTGTCAAGTGTTATTCTTACTGGAAGCACATACTTTCCTTCTGACAATGAACTTTTTGATACTAACATGGAAAGTTATCATAACTTTTAAGCACTCTAATAACTTGAAAAATTATTCAATTACCTTTTTTCGTGGGCAACATGAACATACTTCATGAAAATATAAATGGATTAATGTCTAAAATTGATTTACTAACATTAAGCCTCGATTCACTATAAAGAAACCAAAAGCATGTTAAAATTTAATGCATTACAGAATTTCTAGTTTTACTCTTGGTTCTATGTATTGTAGGAAAAATCGTCGGGGAGGGTCATGTATACTAATACACAATTCATTATCCTTCACTCCCATAGCAGAAATTAATAAATGTTGTATACCTGGTATTATGGATTGTTCAGGGATATTACTATTGAAACAAAATATCAATGTAATATGTATAATATATAGACCACCTAAATGCAATGCAGAAGATCTTAAGAAGTTCTTTGAGTCCTTCAATTTGTTACTGTCCAGTTATTGCTACAGTAAGAAAAAAAATATCATTTGTGGAGATTTCAATATAAATATGATTAAAACAAACATATGAATCTACAGAATTTATGCATATACTACAATCATACAACCTACAAATAGCGTTTAAAGAGCTTACACGTTTGAGAAGCGGAACATGTGTTGATAACTTTTTGTTTAATATCCAAAAATGTTCACATGAGATAGTCCGACCGAAAATAATTGTGCAGTGTACGCTGATAACGCTAACTCGCGTTATCAGCGTACACTGCACAATTATTTTCGGTGCCAGTTAAGGCTACTTATTCTCTTAAATACTGGTTTATTGAAAAACGCGACTATAGTAATGAAAACATTGCCAAATTCAAAAATTGCATAGATGTTCTCAGTTTCCATGAAGTATTTGAAAGTGATGATCCAAATAGGGCTTTTACCCATTTCTACGAGTTGTTTCGGCTCTTCTATGACTTATGCTTTCCAGTATATTTGGCAAAAAATACAGTGCAAACCAGGCCTAAATGGATTACAAAAGGAATAAAACTTTGCTGCAAACGAAAGTGGAAGCTTTTATGGCAATATTGTAAAAAGCGCACTGACATAAATAAACATTTATTTACTAGCCTGTCCACTAGATTAAATAACATCATTAAACTCACATAAAAGTGCCAAAATGACAATTTCATTAACAAAGCATCAAATAAGTGCAAAGCTACTTGGACTATAATAAATAAAAATAAATGCAATGTGCCTAAGGAGCACATCCAACATATATAAATGTTAATGGCAATGTAATAAACAATCCCGCACAAATTGCAAATGCGTTTAATGATTGTTTTATAGATCAAGTGGCTAAATTAGGACCTACCTCGCACAAAATTTGTATGGCAAAACAATCTGGCTCATTATTTATGCTACCAACCATACCTGAAGATATTAATAAAATTATATTGAGTCTTAATTCAACCAATAGTACTGGATACGACGGTATATCTACCAAAATATTAAAAATAGTATCAACTAAGTTATCATATGTTATATAACTAATTTGTGTATTTTCAATGGCGCTTTTCCATCACAGTTAAAACTAACCATAGTTAAACCTCTTTCAAAAAAGATGACAAACACGATATTAATTGTTATAGACCTTATAGCACTTGTTCCTGTCATATCAAAGGTACTAGAAAAAGTAATTCATCGAAGTCTCTATAATTATTTTGAGGCAAATAAAATGCTAGCTGATGAACAGTTCGGATTCCGACAACAAAAAAATATAAATGTAGCAATTTTCAATTTTTTTCAAATGGCAATGACAGCCATAGATAACAAAAGGCAGGCCTGCGCCTTATATATGGACTAAAGTAAGGCTTTTGATTATGTCGATCATAACATACTAATAGATAAGTTGTATGCCTATGGTGTAAGGGGCAAAATCTTAAATTTAATAAAGTCCTACCTTAGTAATAGGCAACAACTCACATAAATCACATCATTTTGCCCTAGGAAAAAAAAAGTATTAACGTTCTCAGCAGAGAAACGGACTGTTCTATTTGGAGTGCCTCAGGGAAGTGTACTGGGACCACTTTTATTTATAATTTACATAAATGATCTACCGATGGCAATAAAGCATAGGCTAGTTCTTTTTGCTGACGACAGCACTATTTTATTTACAAGAAATAATAAATCACAAGTAGAGCAAGACATAAACAACACCCTAAATAGTGTTATACACTGTCTGAAATTAAATAATTTAAAAATTAACGTATCAAAAATAAATTTAATGACATTTAGTAATAGAATTAATAAACTGGCTGGAATCGACATACAATACAATAATCAACGAATAGAACATGTAACTACTACAAAATTCTTAGGCATATATATCGACGAAAATTTAAACTGGAAATTGCAGATTGAAAAAGTATGCTTACAGTTAAATCAATTCTCATATGCATTATATAAGCTTTCAAAAATGAATAATATAGCAACAATTGTAACAGCCTATCACGGATAATACACGAACTATATTCTGGGGTAACGCCACAGATAAAAACGAAGCATTTAAATCCCAAAAAAGGGTTTTAAGGGCTATGTTTAATTTAAAACAGGTGGAAAGCTGTAAACCACATTTCATAAACCTAAAAATCTTGACATTGCCATGTATATACATTTTAGAAACTATTTTATTTGTCAAAAAATATTGTCATCTATTTGAGAAAATCAGTAGCAGTCGTAATAATTTAAAGTTACGTATCCCGCCTAATTCTACAGCCTTATTTAACAAGAGTATTCTATGCATGGCTCCGAGAATATATAATAAGTTGCCAAAATCAATTCTGGAAATAGAAAATATAATGATATTTAAGAGTAAAATTATTAATATATTAATTGAAAATGCATACTATTCCGTAGATGAATATATTTCTCATAGCTTGTAAGAATTTTAATTTCAAATATTATTATTTTTTTTATTATTTTGAGTTTGTATTTAATTCCGATTATTATTATTTTCAACAATGTATTAAATTGTATGCCATGAGGTAAAGTACAGTGATACTTAACAATTTGTAATAACTTTTAACCCTACCTGTATTTATGCAATCTGAAATAAATAAATAAAGAATATTACATATATACAAATATTCAAGATACGCGCGAAAAACACAACCCTTGTTTACAGTCGGGTAAAAAGTATACTTTTCGGTTATGGCAATTTCTTTATTTCTATTTCTTTATTTAATGGAACAATAAACAGTTATACATTAAAAAAAAATACAGTTCATATTACTAATAAACTAGTGTTAACTTATGTATAACCAACAGCATTGTCCACATGTTCAGTTTACAAGTTTTATATAGCTAGTAAAAATAAATATAAATATAATTAAAAGAGTATAACTTTATAAATGCTAGAAGGCTCCTTCTCACATAACAGTAGGGTGAATATGTAAAGATGTTAGTAGTTTCTGTTAAGACTATTTTAAAGTTTAACTCAGATTAAGCCATTATAGTATCTAATATATTTTTCCTGAATTTAGATGCTGTAATCGCAAATATGTCGGTATTTTCAAATTCATTATTATATATATCTACAAGTCGTCGCATTGGCGATCTCAAACCGGCATTAGTCCTGCATTTGGTGGTGACAAAAAGGCGGCGTTTTCTGATTTCGCGGCAGTGCACCGTTCTGGGTACTACGTAGCAGAGTTTGTTGGTGAGGGTGTTACAGTCGAAGGCGCCATTGCATATGCCATATAGTGTCATCGTTTGTAGAAATAGTCTACGGGATTCCAGTGTTGGTACTTTGTAGGTGGTTAGTAGTTGGTCATATGGTAGGTATCTTCTATCCGCCTTATTCCAAAAGCTGGACTATACCTGGTTTGACGAAAATCCTAGTTTAAACCATGGATCTACGAAAATCTTTATTACAAAACGAGGTTCATCGCTTAATCGATGATCTTCTTTGGTCTATAGATTAGTCTTTCGATCACCCTAGTTTAACTATGGTAATAACCTTAAAATGTCAAAAACTTGACAATTTGAAAGTTATACCATTTACTATTTTGCGTATTTTAGTTTCAATTATTAATGACGAATAATGCGTGTTTAGTGACTTTAAATTATTAACTAACTAAATATGGTGCGGCAACAAAATAAACGCAAAAATCGAGTGAAATGCGATGTGTGACCAAAGATTTAATAATACATGCTTATTATTGTTTTTCAAAACATTTATCACAGCTTGGAATTGAGAGAGAAGATTTAATATACAGAACTCAGAGATGTCCTGAAGTTAAAGTGGTCTGTGCAATGTTTGGGTCAACCAGACTCGACGTGAAGTGTACCTATGCAGTGTGGAAAGTTGAAGATCAACACAGATTATTTTTGTTCGACAATAGTATCATTAACTAGTGCTCTATGTAAAACAATCTGATGCATTCCACTTATAATATGTCACATTATTTATATTGAAGTTAGAAAATCACATTTGGAATGTCTGATAGGTGGTCTGGAGTAATGCGGCAAAAACCAATGTTGAATTTACTCAAAATGCACAAAACAAAGTAATAGAAACATCATTATGACAAAATTTCTTATCTAAGACTTACTACTGAACTATACATATAGTGGAACTAAATAAACATTGATCAATTTAAAATTTAGTTGGTGAAGTGTAACCATGGGTATACCTATCACTAGAAACAGATGTAAACTTAGGTTATAGGTAGGTACCAAGAACTGAATATTATGTCTATAAGAGCTCAGCTAGTTAATACATTGCTACAATGTTCCTTTAAACATAGTTTAAACACTAAACAGAGAGTATAGATTAGTTACAGGTTATTGAAATTGTGATGTAATAACTATTATGCACTACTAGATAATTATATTTAAGGTTCTCTGATAGATGAACTATGTTCTTAGGGAGAATAAATGGTATCTAATAAAGAATGATTCTATGTATAATGTACCTAAAACTTACTAGTGAACTATATAGTGGATCTAAATAAACATTGATCAATTATTGATTGATTACTGTTTATATATTTATACATAAAATGCCTAACTACACATACCCTATTACTAGTGAACTATAAGGTGGATCTAAATACAAAATTATCAATTTTATTATATAAATATATTATTGATCACTGTTTATATATTATACAAAAAATGCATACAATTTGTAATTTATTGTAAAATAAATATCTATACTAATATTATAAAGCTGAAAAGTTTGTTTGAACGCGGTAATTCTTTTGAACTTTTTACTGTTGGATAGCCCATTTGTCGAGGAAAGCTATAGGCTATATAATATCACACTACAACCAATAGGAATGGAGCAGCATTGAGAAATGTTGCCTAAACAGGGAAGATTTATGCAGACTAAGTTGTGCGGGAAAGCTAGTCATCTAAATAGAAATAAGAGATATCAACTCAATATTCCTTTTCAAACATAGTTGAACAGGGAATACAGAATAGTTACAGGTTATTGAAATTGTTAACATCCATTTTGTTGTCAAATGGAATAACTATTAAGTGCTACCTACCTAACAGTTTAGTTATTTAAATTTATGATTCTCATGAAAATGAACTCTGTTCTTAGGGAGACTAAATGGTATCTAATAAATAATGATTCTATGTAGTTATTTGAGAATTTCATTTCATAGCAAGCTCACTGATATTAAATAATAAATATATTCATAAAATTTGTTTCAATTGTTTGTTGTGCTTCAGCCGAAGCTTCAGTATCTATGTTGAATCTAGGCATACTTTCCCCCAATACATTCAGAACAACGAGTGCAACAAAGAAAACAGTAAGTATATCAAAAATGGATTATCTTATTCAGTAAGTATCCTTCCATGCTAAGACCTATTCCAATGAAACTAGCTTTGTAATAAAAACTCGCATCCAAGTTCCTCTAAGTGTTTGGGCGCTATAGTTACTCAGATTAAACTTATAACATCCCTAATAATGTCTGAGTTAATTAAATTTAGGTTATCATCATTAATTTGTTTACATTTTTAGTAGGTACTAATGATAATGACAACTGCTTATGTAACGTTCCGATCCTGACAGAATTTATTTGATTTTTCGTAAATTGCAGGCCGAGGGCTTTTATGTCAGGTTAATATTTTGAAAATTACGTAGTGCTGGCGAATAATTTAGCTACATAGAACGTCTAAATATTTTATTCTCAATGAAAACTATACTTTCAAATTATATTGGTATAAAACGGAACGTTATTTTTGAATGATAAGAACAATGAATGAACTAAATTGATTATAATCTGTGGCTGATTGCTAGATCCTTTGGTATCAGCTGGTCCACGGATTATTTATGCTTTGTAATAAGACCAATAGTACTGTACTATATCCTGGACTTGAAAGTCTTGATTTAAACCTTGATTTGATCTTTTCTTTGGAATAAGGCGGTATGTGTTTTATATTGTACTGCACGTAAAAATTTCCGCTGCACTTTTTCAATTGCGTCCTTATATTTTTTATAATATGGATCCCAGACAGAGACTGCATATTCTAGTTGTGGGCGGACTAGAGACTTGAGGAGATGGATATAGGTTTCCGGACGCTTAAAGTTTTTGGCTGCTCTCATTACAAACCCATACAATCGGAAAGCTTTATTGACTATTTTGTCGATATGAGAATTAAGTTGAAGTTTGGAGTAATATATGCCAAGGTCTTTTATTTCATTGACTTTAGTGAGTTTTGTGTTGTATAGTGTGAAGTTTACGTCTAGGTTGCATTTTTTTTTAGTAAATTTAATATTAAAGCATTTTGAGATATTTAAGTATAGTTTGTTACGTGTGCAGTAGTTAGTCAGTCTATTTAAATCTTCTTGGAATTGTGATACGTCATTTTGGGAATTAATCGTATTGAAGATTTTTAGATCGTCAGCGTATAGTAAATAATTTGTATTTTCGAAGCAGTCGTTAATATCATTTATGAATAAAATGAAAAGTAATAGTCCTAAAATTGAGCCTTGCTGAACACCGGAGGTTATTTTGATTGTATGAGATTGAAACCCGTTAATAACTACTTTTTGACTTCTGTTAGTTATATATGAAGTGAACCAACGGAGTAGATTCCCTCGTATGCCGTTGAATGCAATCTTATTTAAAAGTGTTTCATGGTCCACTTTGTCAAACGCCTTTTGAAAATCAGTATATACAGCCTCTATCTGGTCTCCCTTGTCCATCCCCTCGAAGAGATAAGTCGTGTATAGCATCAAATTTGTGTTTGTGGATCTACGTTTCACAAAGCCGTGTTGCTCTGGTAGTATGCTGTTGTGTAGTTGTGGGTAAATGGATGTGTGTACAATTCTCTCAAACAGTTTTGACACAGCGTTTAAGATGGAAATTGGCCTGTATTGTTCCACATCTTGTCGAGAGCCTGATTTATGGATGGGAGTGACATTCGCCATCTTCCATTGAGATGGAAACACTCCTTCGTCCATACTCTTTTTAAATAATATATATAGAGGCTTATAAATAGAACTGGCAGTATTAACAAGAAAGATTGGAGGTATGGCATCTGGTCCAGGCCCTTTGGATTTGTCCATTGCTTTTAATTCTTTTTGGACAGTAGTTTCGGTAAAACTTAAGTCTCGGATTAATACGCATTTGTCATTATAATTGCTGGGAGCTTGCCATTGATTTACATTAATAGTGGTGGGTTCGTAGACGGATTGGAAGTAATCAGAAAACATGTTACATATTATATTAGGATCATTAGATATTTTAGTTTTATAATTAACAGTTGAAGGGACCCCTTGTTTATCTTTAAGGTTTTTTATATATCTCCAAAAGTATTTTATGTTTGTTTTTATACCTTCTTCTACTGAGTTCATGTATTGTAAATAGCATGTTGAGCATTCTATTTTAAATTGCTTTCTGTAAATCGAGAATTTTTCGTAGTCGCAGATGTTTTTGTATATTTTCCATTTCGTCCAGGCCTTAGCTTTGGTTTTGTATTATGCGTATTAAGGATGGTGTGAACCATACTGGGAAATGATTTGATCGTATACTTACCATAGGGATGTGTGTTTTTATTGTGTTATAAATAATGTCGTAGAATTTAGCAACAGCTTCTTCTGTCGGTAGGGCTTTAAGTAA